>JABACO010000020.1:7755378-7973121 GCA_013339895.1 Ephydatia muelleri
GTGAGGGCATGTGGGTGTGGTTAGGTGTGTGAGGGCATGTGGGTGTGGTTAGGTGTGTGAGGGTGTACATGAATAGGAAGCTCTGATAGAAGGTTTGAGGTCATGACAAGGTTTGAGGTCACTGATGCTTGTACACTTAATATGCACACTATTACTCATGTCTTGTTCTTTGACTCAGAAAAAGTTGTTCTGAAGGAGACAGATGTGTCAGTCCAGAGTGAGATGAGTGTAAATGGACGTTTGTTTGCAATCCCGCGCAACCACCCTGATAAGATTTTAGTAAGGAATTGCCCACTCCTCCCCAGACCTCCATCATGCACTCCCTCCTCCCCTGACCCTCCCTGCACAGCCTCCCCTCCAAGACCAAGTACCCACTTCCATTGCCGAGTTCCCTGAGCAAGAGAGTTCTCGAGAAATAGCCGCGCATCTGACTATATATGATTGGAACCTTTTCTGTAATGTGCAACAAATGGAGTTCATTTATCAAATCTTTGGCAGACACAAGTTCGGAAAAATCACGACTAATTTGGACCACCTCCTTCTAAGGTTCAACCAGGTACTGCCTTATATGGGCATTGAATATGTACTGCCTTATATGGGCATTGTGTACAGATCCAGTACTGGGTCATCACTGAGCTGTGCAGAGAAATGGATCTTCAGAAACGTGGCATTGTGTTGAGAAAGTTCATCAAGATAGCTGAACAGTATGTTGTGTTGGGATGGGTGTGGTTTGTGTTGGGATGGGTGTGGTTTCCGGTAATATGTTTTGTTGATATAGAGTGGGTGTTGCTTGAACTTAGGCCAAACTCCTCCTTGATAGGAAGGAGTGGGGAGGAGTGGGGAGGCTGGAGACACACCTTTGATTGTTTGAATGAAGCTTTAGTTTCTTGGCGTGGGAATGAATTACTCATATGAACAGGAGATTACTGTCATGAACAGGAGATTACTGTCCTTCCATATTGCCCACTGCAGTTGCAAGAATTACAATAATCTCAATTCTTTCTTCGCCATTGTGGTTGGGCTTATCAATGGCGCAGTTTCGAGGCTTCACCAGACTTGGAAGGTTAGCTTCAATCTGCTTGACCACACCCCTTTTTGACCACACCCACAGGACTTGCCTCCGAAGTACAAGAGGAAATTTGAGAGCTTTGAGTCTCTAATGGTACAGCCATCATCTTGGTTACCATGGCGTATAAGGTTGTGTGTATTCCATAGGACCCTTCCAGAAACCACAAGGTGTTACGTGCTTACCAATGCAAGCTTCAACCTCCAGTGGTCCCATTCATGCCTCTCATTATGAAAGGTTAGTTAATATTAATATAGTATTCATTAGTGTTAGTTATTGTTTACTCTTACACTGGACTGGAGCACTACTGACATTGTTTTTCAGATTCTTTCTTCTTACACGAAGGCAATGCTTCCTTGTCAGGTGATGGTCTGATTAACTTCGAAAAAATGGTAAACTCACAACTCATCCAGCTTGCTGTCACGCCCTCCTCCCTCCCCCTCCCTGTCTAATCCTCCTCCCCCTCCCTGTCTAATCCTCCTCCCCCTCCCTGTCTAATCCTCCTCCTCCTCCTCCCTGTCTAATCCTCCTCCCCCTCCCTGTCTATTTCTCCTTTACAATAGAGATTAGTTGCAGAGAAGATAAGAGGCTTATGTACATTTCGTCAAGGAGCACTGTCACAAGAACTCAAAACCCATGCTAACAAAAACCCCTCCCTTCAGTTCTATATAAGGTGAGCACAGCATGTGGGGGACAAGTGATTGACCCTCCTCCTCCTCCCCCTCCTCCCCCAGAGAGCTGAAGGTTGTGGACAACGACCAAACACTGGCACAGATGTCACACAAGGCTGAACCACCCAGGCCACTCAATCTATAAATATGGAAGCAACTCTCTTTTCTTTCTTTCTGGATGCAGCCATTTTGTCTGTTTTTGTGTGTTGATTAACTTTGGTGAAAGCAGATATTTATATGCCACTGCACAATCTTGAATAAAAAAAAATCTACTCACAGACTAACACACACACACAGATCAAACATATATGTATATAAGCAAAAATATCTGATGATATCCTAAGACATAGTGGTGAAGTAAAAGTTGACAGCCCTATTGATATCCATATCTGCTGCCATAAGGAAGCTTTTCAGAATGTCATCATTTGCATCACTACCCACAATATCCTTGAGCTGAACTAGAGCTGCACTCATCCCCAACCCCTCCTCTTCAGGCTCCTCCCCTTGCTCCTCCTCCCCAACCCTGCGCCACTCAAGCATTGGTGCGACAGGATGCATATCACCAAGGGGTGGGGTCAATGGAGGACTTTGGGGCGGGGTAGGGGGCGGAGTGTGCTCTGCAGGATATGTGGAATGCTGCAGCAACATTCTGAACAAAGGCAAAACACCATCTGTTGTCATCAGTAGGGACTGGGGACCACTCACCTGGGGTCATTGGCCAACAAATGTTCTCGCAGAGCATCCTTCAGTTCCTCCGTGATAGCTGCATATCCTTCAACCTCCGTAAATATAACATCTGGGTTGCAAACGATGTAATGGAAACACGCTTCCTGGTAAGGAACACAAAGAATTAAAACTCCAAAGGACCTTGAAGCCAGAGCTAACCTTTAGGATGGTGACAGAGAACTGGTCTGCCATCACTAGAAGGGTGAACACATTCGTGTTGCCCAGACGAGCCAGCAGCTCTGATTCGCACAAAGCTCTCAAGGTTCCCACTTCATAGCGATCACCTATCACCAATAGCTCACACACTTCTTCCAGGTCAAGTCCTTCAAGTGCAATCGAGGCTCCGTACAGAAAATTGAGAAATTTTCTGAAAGTGTCTTCTTCAGTATCCAACACCTCAATCTTCCTACAAGGTCACCAGAATTATAGCCCCTCCCACTGCCCTGCCCCTTGAAGTCAAGTTACAGCCACTGCCCTGCCCTTGAAGCCCCTCCCACTGCCCTGCCCCTTGAAGCTTACTTATCAATGGCTTCTTTCATCCCCGACAGTAGAGCTCGTTTGAACCACTCACACCTAGCTGCCACTACCACACGATGGGCGTAAATGACCACTGGCTCTGCGTCCCCAGATGTTGAGCGTAGCACAAAGCACATATCTGCATACTGTTGAGACTCGAGGAGCTTGGCACACCCACTGACCAGTGCATTGTCTTCAGGGGCAGGTCCAGCTGAGGGGGTTTGGCTAGGAAGCTGGGAGATTTGCTGTGTTTCAGCTTCAACCTCTACTTCTGACAAGTCAGACATCTCAAGAATATTCAGCAAAACCAAAGCTTCATTCAAGTCCTGTCGTTTGACAAACTTGCAGACACGCAGCAGTGGTGGTTTGAGTGCAGTCTTTAATGTAAGGAGTTTGCTTATTCCCCAAGCCTACATGGCAAGGTGGAGGTGAAGGGAGGAGGGGAGGGGGAGTGGTGAGGAAGCCTTGTGAGCTTACCACACGTGAACGAATGAAGTCTACAGTGAGCTTATATTTCCACCATTCCAACGCACTTCCTGTCTTTGCCTTCAGAGTTTGAAGCTTGTCAGCTGCCTTCTCTCCCTGAAACATTCACTCAGTGTGTGATCACACTTCTACTTTGGTTACCTCATCTGCTAATTCATTCAAGAAGGTCAATATTTTGGCGACACGATCTTCAACACTCAATTCTCGAAATGCTTCTCTGGAAAAAGAGTAGAACACAGATCACATGAGTTAGACATAGCAACACTACACTAACACACTGCTTTGAGGCACCTTCTCTCCTTTGATTGTGTAATCAGAGTTTTTGCGTTCTTTAAAATGGCCCGCAGCTTTTTCATTTCATTAGCTCGGTTAATAAACAGTAACAGTTTCCTGTCTCTCTGGACTGAGTTCACTGCACTTAGCTTTGAAGAAAGGATCTCTTCAATTGGTGCAATGTTCTCATTAAAGAGATCCCACAAGTGTTCTAGCTATGAGAGGTATCACATGATCCAAGAGGTATCACATGATCCAACATTTATTTAATCCCTTCCATCCCCTTACTTCTGGGATGAAGTACTGCACAGCTTCAGTCTTTTGCTCTTCTGATAGATTGTTCCACTTCTCCACAATGGCAGCAAGAAGTCTTTCCACACCCTCTGCTGAAGGTGAAAGTCTGTGAAGGTCACCATGATGTAATGGTGTTCATGAGGTGAGGGTATCATCAGCTCACCTATCTTTCACATAATCTAATATCTCCTTCCTTTCTGCCTTGCTCATTGCCTTCTTGTTTCGATTATATAGCTCACACAGCAGAACAAACTTGGTCCCAGCTACAGAACAAAGTACACGATGATGTCATCAAACCTCCTCCCCACTGCCTCCACCCAGCCAACCACACCCCTTCATACTCACCCACTATAGCTTCTCTGACCACTTGCTTCATGGTGTAATGCACCTTAGCTAGATCACTCATATCCAAAGGATCCACCATCTTGTATACTGTTTCCAGTGATGTCAGAATGCTGTCCACCACCTGTGTTAGATCTGAAGTGCATGGTGTGGTGTGTGATGTGGTGTGTGTGTGTGTGTGTGTTGTGGGTGTGTGGTGTTGTGTGGGTGTGTTGTGTGTGTGTGTGGTGTGTGGGTGTGGTTGTGTGTGGTGTGTGTGTGTTGTGTGTGTGTTGTGTGGGTGTGTGTGTGTGTGTGTGTGGTGTTGTTGTGTGTGGTTTGTGGGTGTGTGGGTGTGTGTGTGTGTGTTGGGTTTTGTGTGTGTTTGTGGTGGTGTGTGTGTGTGTGTGGTGTGTGTGGTGTGTGTGTGTGTTGTGTGTGTGTGTGTGTGTGTTTTGTGGTGTGGTGTGTGTGGTTGTGTGTGTGTGTGTGTGTGTGGTGGTGTGTGTGTTGTGTGTGTGGTGTGTGTGTGTGGTGTGGTGTGTGTGTGGTGTGTGTGTGTGGTGTGTGGTGTGTGTGTGGTGTGGTGTGTGTGTGTGGTTGTGTGGTGTTTGTGGTGTGGTGTGTGGGTGTGTGTGGTGTGTGTGTGTGGTGTGTGAGTGTTGTGGGTGTGTGTGTGTTGTGTGTGTGTGGTGTGTGTGTGGTGTGGTGTGTGTGTGGTGTGTGTGTGGTGGGTGTGTGTTTGTGGTGTGTGGTGTGTGTGGTGTTTGTGGTGTGTGGTGTGTGTGTGTGTTTGTGGTGTGTGGTGTGTGTGGTGTGTGTGTATGTTGTGGTGTGTGGTGTGTGGTGTGGGTGGTGGTGGTGGTGTGTGTGTGGTGTGTGTGTGTGTGTGGTGGGTGTGGGTGGTGTGTTTGTGGTGTGTGGTGTGTGTGTGTTTGTGGTGTGTGGTGTGTGTGTGTGTTTGTGGTGTGTGGTGTGTGTGGGGTGTGTATGTTTGTGGTGTGTGTGTGTGTGTGGTGTGTGTGTTTGTGGTTGTGTGTGTTTGTGGTGTGTGTGTGTGTGTGTTTGTGGTGTGTGTGGTGCAATAGATATAGGGAGTGTGAAGATATGTGGGCATATAAACGTCAAGCCACAAAACTACAACATACACAGCTACACTGAAGCACAACATACACAGCTACACTGAAGCACAACATACACAGCTACACTGAAGCACAACATACACAGCTACACTGAAGCACAACATACACAGCTACACTGAAGCACAACATACACAGCTACACTGAAGTACAACATACACAGCTACACTGAAGCACAACATACACAGCTTTAGGCTTCTGCTCTCCATGATGGTTTTACAGAGCTCGTGTAGCAGTGCCAGTTTTGGGTTGGAGGAGGTAGCTGTGAGAATGTCTTCAGCTGCTTCCAAAGTCAAGGAGTTGGGTATGCCTCCTCCATATACGAACCTGCATGTGTGCATGTGTGTGTGCATGTGTGTGTGCATGTGTGTGTGCATGTGTGTGTGCATGTGTGTGTGCATGTGTGTACATGTATGGTGAGGTACACACCACAGCCTACCTTAGTACAGCCTCAAAGGCCTCAGCACTCAATGACCCAAGCAGCATCTCCCAGTCTCGATAGGACAGCCCAACACAGCAGGCTGACAGCACACTCTTGTGCACCATGCGCTGACCACACCCACTCCATGAGCACACGCCCACTGACACTAGGAGGGCACAC
This sequence comes from Ephydatia muelleri, assembly GCA_013339895.1. Classification (NCBI taxonomy): domain Eukaryota; kingdom Metazoa; phylum Porifera; class Demospongiae; order Spongillida; family Spongillidae; genus Ephydatia; species Ephydatia muelleri. The sequence goes on from JABACO010000020.1 coordinate 7,761,472, forward strand.
TCACCTCAGCCCCTCCACTGGAGTGCACTTTGAGGTCAGAGAAGTACCCTTCGTCTAATGCATCCACCAGTGAGAACATTACATCCATTTTCCGTCCCTCAGTGGCCTGGGGAAGAGGTCTTAGAATTGTACACTCTTTTTGCTTAACCATTCACTTCATTCCTCTGGGACTCCACCCTCACCCCTCCCACCTCCACCCTCACCCCTCCTACCTCCACCCTCACCCCTCTGGGACTCCACCCTCACCCCTCTGGGACTTCACCCCTCTGGGACTTCACCCCTCTGGGACTTCACCCCTCTGGGACTTCACCCCTCTGGGACTTCACCCCTCTGGGACTCCACCCCTCTGGGACTCCACCCTCACCCCTCTGGGACTCCACCCTCACCCCTCCCACCTTGGTAATCCTTATGGTGATGATCTGATGCTCATCCACATCAGACTGGAGTACTAGACTGGCATCGTCACGTGCCGTTATCTGTGGGGGCGGAGGCTGTGTAATACCACTTCGATACATGGTCAGCTTTCGGCACCTGAAACTCGAAGGAGTTACCATCCGGCCCCGCCAGGAATTCAATTCTGTTTTCTTCGAGCATGTAAGAGGTCGCCTGAAACAACGGCAGCTGCTCCACGTCCGCGGGTACGTGCCACGCAACGTCCATCTGTTCGTCCAATGTCACCTCCACACTTTGTGCGGTGAACAAAGTGCTTTAAGCACGACACAAAGAGTAACTTACCCATCGAGTTTCAAGACTACTTCTTTGTTTAAGTCTATTTCGCGGTATACAGCCATCACCACCTATGTGTTGGTTAATTAGCTCTGGTCTAACGGTCTTCGCGCACCTTCCATTTCCCCACTACGTCAGACACATCTTGGGCATTTTGGACCTTCTGAAAAGTAGAAATTAGCTTTCTGCGAGACATCTTGCGTTCTAGATTTAGGCCGCACCCTAAAACCTCCTCACTCAGATATTAATTAAGGTCAACGGATAAATGAAATTAACCAGGTACGTCATCTGTTCTACACGGCTAGCTAGGCTGACCTAGTTACCGACAAATCTTCACCCTGTTACAGCATTTTGAATAGAAACCCTGGGCTTTTTTAAGTTCCAACATGCATACAATCTCAGGCCATAGTGATATCATATTTATTATTTTTTGGTAGATGCATTGCAGTGGTTATTTATGCTCTTACCCAGCCCTACGCAAAAATATATTGTTCATACAATATATTGCAATATATTGTCTACAATATATTGTATTGTAGTAGTTAACAATACCAATATATTGTATTGTAGTAGTTAACAATACCAATATATTGTATTGTAGTAGTTAACAATACCAATATATTGTATTGTAGTAGTTAGCAATAACAATATATTGTATTGTATTGGTTGACAAAAAGGTGTTTAATCAGACTGAACTTAGTCTCATATATATACGTGTCAAACCACATCAATCTTGTATTGTGCAGTAGGGCTGTGGTAAATAAATTTCAAAATGTTTCAAACGACGCGCACCACAACACCGCCCACTTTTCAAGCAGCTGGTAGACATGAAACGGCTGGAAAAAAGCAAAAATAAATATTACTAACCATTCATAGTGACACTGAGAGCGCTTACCAAACTAAAGAGAAGTCAGGACGTCGAGAAAGTGAACATAGCCACCGCTAAGATACGTGAGACCGGCCATACGATACTCAAAAATGGACCAATACGCACGGAAAAAATATATATAGGAATATGCAATGTATTGTATTGTTACAATGGAATATTGCAATATATTGTATTGTTACAATGGAATATTGCAATATATTGTATTGTTATAATGGAGTATTGCAATATATTGTATTGTTGTAATGGAATATTGCAATATATTGTATTGTTATAATGGAATATTGCAATATATTGTATTGTTATAATGGAGTATTGCAATATATTTATTGCTGAATATCAGTACAACCAATACAATAACAATATTATTGTGCCTAGCGCTGCTCTTACCAAACCACTAATCATCCTGTATTACGAAGCGTGCAGTTTTGTCGAATAAGACAACTACGAATTTTAAAAATACAATCAATTTGGATACTGATGGCAGGATTCATGTGTTCAGAGGGTTTTTTTCTCTTTGTATTACATTATCGTAAACATCAGGTACAAGAAGCGCGGTTGATACGAACGTGCCGGCTACACCATACGTTAACTTCGTTTGCGTCGCTTTATATCTGGCCTTGCAGCAACATACCTTTCTTACAGGCATAATACCTATTATAATTGCATGTCAAACTCCAGAGTAGACAAGAAGTAAAGGGGTGTGGTGTGTACATGCAAGAGAAATGTCACGATGACGGTGACTGTGTGTAATTTGATCAAACTTATAATTCAGTATTTCAGGGAATTATTAAAAAAATGTGAATCTGATGATCTTCCAGTGGCAACACCCCCGCCCCCTCCAGCATCATGGCTTCATTGCATTCTTTCGAGTAGTTGCTTGACCACGTCTTCATATGAGAGTCTGTGCAGTTGCCCCTTACTCAGACCAACAGGAAGCAGTAGAAGGCAGCACACTGAGACACAGAGAACACGTACCAATATAGATTGCAGCATGCCAAAAGTGACTAACCTGCGCATTGCAAGACGAAGGTAGCTGATACCACCTGGTCAAGCATAAGGACCGTACCCGCTAGTGCCACGCCACACGCATAGAACTAAACGGGTTGTTTTGTGAAAAAGCACGCACTAGTAAGTCGCGTACGGCCCACCTTCAATGGCTTGCTTTGTCTGCTTCGCACTGTCGCGTTCCATAGCACGCACAATGTATGTTCGAATTCTGCTAGCCTTGCACACAGTCCATTAAAAGCTTGTTCATCCCTCTCAGTCCTGAACGACACAAATCGATTAAGTTACTGCCTTTTAGCGCCATGTTGTGAAGTGTACCATTCGTTGTTGGCGAAGTTGCCGAAAGATGACGCTACACTGCATAACACCAGGGCCAAAGAGCTTAAAAGCAGGAAATTACCAGTTACACAGAGCACGGACGCATCCTGCGCCAGAAGTAACCTGATGCGTATAAATGGGCGCTTAAAATGAACGTAGGCCAAAAGAGCACCTGCCCTCACCATAATGAGATGTGGATGAGAAACCATACGGCCAGACCAGCTATAGCATTTTGTTGAAAAGAAAGTGCTCGCCAGAAGAACAGGGCAAGGTGTTTAACAGAAGCAAGACGCTGCTGCCATTTTTCAAAACACACGCCTTCTTGTTGTGCCTTGAGTGTCGTTTCCATTTACTTTCAACAAAAGCCAATAACTAATAATAATTACGTTCCCAAGCGCACGAGGAAAAATGGAAGACGACCCTGTTGTGAACGAGGTAGCTACTGTGTACCTCAAGCTTCGGTTATTAGAGAAAACGTGTATCTTATTGCAGGCAAACGTGTACCTGTCTCACGCTTTGGCTGAGCAGCTGTGCATCTTGCAGGTATACTAAGGAATACAATGTGCTATGTTGGGTGCGTGTCTGGCTCATAGCATGTCTTCCCAGTACCCCATGAGACCTGCTCACATGCCGTATCCAATCGCTGACCTTGCTGGTGCGAGAGTTAGAATGCAAAAACGAGAAATGGAGTTAGATATATCCATCCAGCCGTACGGAGAAAACTACAGTGAAAGCAGAGGCGAGATGTATGCAAAGGCGGGAGACGGAAAAGGACCTGACACTGAGCCATTGTACAAGAGGTGAGAATGAGCAGAACATGCAGACGTTAAGTTCCCCCCCCCCCCCCCCCCCCCCCCCCCCCCCCCAGTGGACGTTTCGACAAGCACACACTTACCTCCGAGCCAGCTGTGACCAACTTGAATCGTTACGTCGCAGGGGTTTTTAAGGACGGTGAGCGGCAAAACGCCACTTGTATTCTACAACCCATCGACTGCGCTCAACAGGAGAGCTTCATTTGGCGCCTGTGCATGCTGTGATGAAGTTGAAGCCATCTTTAGCACACCTTGACCGGAGCAGTGAAAAAAGTGCCAGTACTGGTGGCGGGGCTCTCAGTGGGGGGGAGACGGAGGAGGAGGAGGGGGAGGAGGAGGAAGCTCGTCCAGTGCAGGTTAAGTTGAAGAGAGGAGGAAAGGCAACCCAGCAAGAGGCAACAAAAGAGGAGGAGCCATGGGTGGAGCTAAAGTTATGCAGTCTTGAATCTGACGAGGCCACAGAAGAACGCTCCTTTCTCTTTGCGGCTGAAGATGATCACAGTGGCATATTTGAGCTCAGCAGGCAACAGTACTTGGATATCTTGTGTCCTGTACGCACCAATGATGAGAGGTCGGCCCCTGTGCCCCCTGGGGGTCTGCTCACGCTCTCCCAGCTGAAGGCTCTTCCATTACCTCAACAAATCAAAGAGCTGCTGCGGAGCTCTGTTGCTGTGCAGTACAGCAGGATGTGCTCCCTCTTAACAGGAGGCGATCACTCTGAGACACTTCTGGATACTGTGCAGAAGTGTGCTGTGTTGGTGCAGGGGTGTTGGGTGGTCAGCAGTGAGGTTGTGTTCCCTGAGGAGGCAGATCTTCCTCGCAGGAGTAGTCGTGACTTCATAGTAAGAAAAGAAAAGTGTGCTTTAATAGGTAATATGAGCTTTCTTCTACATTAGCTGATGAGCTTTGCTCGAAACCGCATTGTGTTGCGCAAAGACATTAGAAGTGTTGTAAAGGTTAGGTTTGTGTGTGTGTGTGTGTGTGTGTGTGTGTGTGTGTGTGTGTGTGTGTGTGTGTGTGTGTGTTTGCATGAGTAGTAAGCACATCTTTTTATACAGATTCCACATGATGAGTTGATAGAAATTCTTCAGTCGGTGGCAGTTCAAAGGATATCTATAGGATGGGAATTTAAGCTTCCTACAGATGAAAGTTTCATTCAAAGGTACTCAGTAATTCAGTGACTGGGATTGCATGAATTTTGTGCAGGTTTTCGACTGTGGCGTTACATCAGGAGCACAAGTGGAGGCTGAGAGAAAAGGAGTCAGTTGATTAGCACAAAAGCATTTGCATTGTCACATATTCTGCTGTTTTGTTGCAGGCTGGCCAAGGAATTCACCCCTCCTCAGGACAGTGGTAAACCATCACACTGTAAGTATTGAAGTGATTACCAAATGCAATTGTGAAGAGATTTTCTCCCATGTAGCAATTGTGGTACAGGCAGTGAGTGGTGAGGAGGTTGTGAAGATGGCGGAAAAGAAAGTGAGACCTCTGCCACTGGAAAACATGGCCACCACTGGTGCTCCAAGTGCTGCTCTTGTTGAAGCTTTGAAGAGCTTCTGCAAGTCGGTTGTAGGCACAGGGGTCATTGCATTGTCAGAGGTTAAAGATAAGCTGCTTCTCCGACAAACCACAGCCTCAGACCAAGATCCTTTAAGGTTAACCCTTTAGATGCTGACTGCAACGTGTTCACAGACTAATAACGCAACAGGGGTCAGGGAATACCTGATAGCCTCCTGGAATCCACATTGAGGGAGATTGGTGCCATTGCAGTGGGTCAGGCAACAGGACGACCATTGTTTGCTCTTGGCAGTACTGGGGCTAGCCCATCAGATGAAGTAAGGGCATATCGTTTCAACAACCACACCTTCGTGGTAACCACGTGTACCTATTTCCCTTCAGTATCGAAAGATTGTACTACAGTTATTCCAAACATCTAAAAATATTCGGAAAAAGCAAGTAGTGGATGAAATTTCCAAATTAGGCCTATCACCAGACCAAAAAATCCTCTCAGCAGTTTTCAAGGTCAGTGTGAAAAGGCACAAGGTTTAGTGCTGTGCTAGTAATCTCTCTTCTAACAGGATCTCTGTCACAGCAAAGGCTCCCTGTGGTACCTTCTGGGAACATAACTGCAGTAACCCATGGTCACAAAACTCATCACACAGCACACAAACACACACAAATAATAATTCATAGCTGCTGTTCAGTTTCTTCTTTGTCACCATGACTACTATTCTCCTCTGGCTCATTAAACATTTGTCCATTGTCCTGTTGTGTTTTAGACTTGTGGATTCGAATAATGGCTTGAAGAGTGCTAGAGTCTAAATGTACATCTACATCATCCTCACTGTGTGGATCAGGGGGGTTGGTTGGGTCGAAGGGAGGGGAGGAGAGTGTGGTCAGCTCAATGTAGTGGCTAGGAGGTGGCTGGGGAGAACATTGGCTTCTGTTGGGCACTAAGGTGCTATGTACCACAACCAGGCTTGTATCTGAGTCTGAAGAACTGGAAGCTGTTTCATCGGCCGTTGCGAAGGCACCCTCCTCAGCAGCCACTGTGGCGTGGTCAGGAAATCGGAATAGCTTCCTGATACGTGACATTTTGGCCATTCTCAGTTTGTCTTTGTTGTTCAGTAAACACTTCTTTGCTGCTAGGCAGGAAATGTGATCTTTAAACTGAAACTTTGGAGGCAGTGCAGGGCGTTTTTTTGGGTGAAGTCTGGTGAACTGAGAGGTAGAGACAGGTTCTGTCAGCGGGGTCTGGTGAGAGATCCACGTCCTGAGGGTGTGAAAACCTGGTCATCACACCAACATTGCACACACATCCACACATCACACCAAGATTGCACACACATCCACACATCACACCAATGTTGCACACACATCCGCACATCACACCAATAGCGTACTTGTAAGAACACAATGTATTGAACCAATCCCCAGCCTGGTCGTGGAACAGGTGACACCACTGGGCTGACCAACATTACTTCTATATCTGTGACCACCATGAAGTGGTCGTTGATTCTGCAAGAGTTGGCTGGTCAACACAAGCCCTACAAATACACTCACTCACATGTTGTCTGAGATTCCTTTGCAGGCAAAGAGGTGGTAGTTGTCTGCAATGGAAGTGTGCAGTGATGTGAGTTACAAACACACCACATCTCCTTACTCAGGTCAATGGACTCTCCAATGTGAGCAGAATACTCACTCCGGCTGAAAGGCAACTCAGATTCTTCTAGCTTATAAAGATCGTGGTGGGCATTGTGGATGGCCAGGAACACCCTCATGGCCTGGTCAAGGGATGTATGTCGTACAGTCTCCTCTAGCTAGCCACAAAGAACATACCTTCCTTGCCTTCTCTGTGTCTCCATTTGGAAGCCGTTTTGCAAAGTCTATCCCAGTGGTAGGTGTGTCAAGAGGTGGGAGGAGCATAAATCCATCCATGACCAAAAAATTAAGCTTGACATTAAAAGCCATCTCATTCATGTACTCCTCTTCAAACATGTCCAGGAATAGCTCGTCCTTAGATCCCTGCAAGTCAATGAACAAATGCCTACCCTATCCATCACACTGAACAGACCCCTGCCCTATCCATCACACTGAACAGACCCCTGCCCTATCCATCACACTGAACAGACCCCTGCCCTATCCATCACACTGAACAGACCCCTGCCCTATCCATCACACTGAACAGACCCCTGCCCTATCCATCACACTGAACAGACCCCTGCCCTATCCATCACACTGAACAGACCCCTGCCCTATCCATCACACTGAACAGACCCCTGCCCTATCCATCACACTGAACAGACCCCTGCCCTATCCATCACACTGAACAGACCTCTGCCTCCCCCCCATCCATCACACTGAACAGACCCCTGCCCCCCCCCCCCATCACACTGAACAGACCCCTGCCCCCCCCCCCCCCCCTCCATCACACTGAACAGACTCAGGTGACCATTACAACACATACTCCCACTGGTTTGCTGTCATATTTATATGACAAATGAATAAACTGTGAAGATGTCAAAATCTAAATAATAATGTATGTTTATTAAATCATGTAACATAAGACTTTGTCAACATCAATTTCCATACAAGAACAACAACATTCACTTTTTGGTGAAGATGCCATATCCAGTTTTCCTTTTAAAGCCCATCACACTTATCCAAACTTAGCATATCAGTGGAGCAGTTGTGCCAATGTGTACATGTTCTGACAGCACTTACCCTACAGAAGTGGCTTAATTGCAGTATGCTAGCTTCATAGGCATGCTCCAGTAATGCGAAATGCTCATCCCTTAACGGTACAGATGCTCCGGAGCGATCCACCAGCCTATACAGCAGCTGGATGGCCAGGTGTAGGGTGATCAACCTAACAGGGTTTCCTGAGGGAACCAGTCAAGATTATATGCACGAGAAGCATGTACTCTCTGTACCATTCTGTGTGGCTCTGTAAAGAATGTTGATGAGTTGTGTCACCAGTTCATCGCTGTACTGGGCTACCCCATTCTCCTGCAACCAAATGTCACAATAAAAATGAATCACATTGTCACTAAAAGCTTACAGAAGGGACGGGCTTCAACTGGAATGCTTCTAGCAGCATTGGATTAATGCCTGTGAGATAAGCCATGTTAAGAGATCTGTAATGGTACAGGTACCCCACCTGAATTCTGCAGCATAGATAAGAGGAGAAAGAGAGAGAAGAAACATCGCGAATCTGCAGAGTGGATAGCCAGGGACTTGAGAATGGCATCTCTATAAGAGGAGTCCGATATAGGGACGCCATGGCGAGGACTGACAGGCACCTGATGATCACATGACATGGGGAGGAGGTGGCTAGGCATTCCATTGGACATACCTTGGGAGGACTATCACCAAGTCCAGGTGTCAGATAACCTCTCGTCCCATCTGAGAGAGGCATGCTCATAGAGCTTGAGCTACCAATGGACCTTGGCCCCGCCCCTACGGCCCTGTCTTCTTCGCTCATCTCCTCCCCGCTCCTCTTCCTCCAATGCATCTTGACAGGGCGTGCTGGTACATAGCCAGAGGGCTCCAAGCCAGTGTCAGGTGGGAGAAAGCCACGGGGTGTTCTTGGTACCTATGGAAGGGAGGAAGGAGAGAGGGGGAGGGAAGGAGGAGTGAGGGATGGAGGGAGGAGAGAGGGAGGAGGGAGAGGAGGGGGGGAGAGGAGGGAGGGAGAGGAGAGGAGGGAGGGAGAGGAGGGAGGGAGAGGAGGGAGGGAGAGGAGGGAGGGAGAGGAGAGGAGGAGGAGAGAGGGAGGAGGGAGAGGAGGGAAGGAGAGGAGAGGAGGAGGAGAGGAGAGGAGGGAGGAGAGGGAGGAGGGAGGGGGAGAGGAGAGGAGGAGGGAGAGGAGGGAGAGGAGGGAGGGAGAGGAGGGAGAGCAGAGGCAAAAGAAAAAAAAGATTGGAAAGACTAATGGCAAGGATGGGTGACTTACATGGGAGGGTTGTGTGAAGTTGGCAGGAAGCATCAAGGACTCATCGCCACTCAAGATAAAGTACGCCAACAAGGTGACAAGCGTTGAGTGTGACAGGGTTACAAACACCTGGAAACAGTTGGTAATGGCATGGTAGCATCGCAACAGGATAACATACCTGAGAGAGAAGGAAGGCTGCCATTGTAGTACTGATGTGTGGAGTGGCATCCTAGAGAGAGAGAGAGAGAGAGAGGAGAGACGAGAGAGAGGAGAGGGGAGGGAGGGAGGGAGGGAGGGAGGGAGGGAGGGAGGGAGGGAGGGAGGGAGCGAGAGAGAGAGAGAGAGAGAGAGAGAGAGAGAGGAAAAGAGCGAGTATGAGAATGTGAGAGGATGTGTTTGCACATGCAACAAACTTCCCCTCACAAACACACAAACCCCTGTCATACGCCTAGCACACACTACTATACCTTGGAGGCCCTTTGGTCTGAGAGAGAACAGGCATAAAGAGGGATAAGAAGACGATTGAGGAGATGATCCACCAGGATATCACCCAGACTTGGGACTTGGAGGGACAGGATATCATTGAGGTAATGGAGATGATCAAGATGCTCTGCAACCATGGACTCCAACTTGTTTCTATGGTGATGTCTTTGGGTGGAGGGTTAAGAGAAAAATCCTAATGTGAGGAAATGTGTGGGCAGTGCATGGGGTATGTGTGGGGAGTGTGTGTGTGTGTGTGTGTGTGTGTGTGTGTGTGTGTGTGCTCACTGTGCAGGTGATATGAGCCACTCGTCCATGCTGATGGCATGATTTCCTATCAGCCATGTCAGGTTGGAGAAATAAGGGGAGGCGCCTTTATTGCAGATGTACTGTATGGCTGAGGGGTTGTCCACTGGACATGGGACAAGAGGACTGACCTGACAGACAAGGCTCCTAAATGGCCTCACCTTTGAACACGTTGAGCGTCAAGGTGCGTACTGCGATCCTTACCATGCTCTCACTGTGACTGAAGAACTTGACAGCCTCATTGTACAGGGGGAAGTCCCTCAGGTGCTGCATGGTGAAATTGTAAACAAAGAGGCTATATATGGTTAGCAACACACCTCATTATAGAAGAAATGGATTGTATGCTTATTAAGCTTGAAGGAGAGTGTCTTCAGAAAGGAAATGTAATATGCTAGCACCTCTTCATCAGAGAAATCCAATTTCAACACAATTAGTGAGTTCACATGGTTATTGGATAGAAGGTAGTCTGAAGGCAAACGGTGGAGATGTGATTGAGAACACGTGACTATTGTCACGTACATATGGAGGTCTCGTTGCGAATATTTTCAAACATGATGTTCAATGTCTGAAGAAGCTGAACACAGACGTAGCGGCCACAGTTCTGAGTGAGGGTTTTCTGAAAGTAGCTCTGCATGTTCTTCTCCAAAAAGAAGCTAATACAACACCAACAGAGAACAAAACGTTTCCCCAAGAACAGACAGTCCACAGTTTAACTTACTCGAATACTCTTGAGTCATTTTGGTCGCCCCATATTAGGATCTCGGCAATCCCTTTAAATATCTCCACAATCGTACTTCTGTTGCTTTCTGTGATAGTTGCATTACGCTCGAGCTGCTGCTGAAGATGCCTGGGGGCACAAGATATACAAGCGTCCGGTGTCGGTCACATTCTTATTCCAATCAATGCTCACTAGTTCGAGGTTCGAAAAACTCACTTGAGCTGCTCCAACGAAAGCACGTTTTTCTGTTTCCAAAGTATTTCACTTAGCCAACTTCTTTGTTTCTGTGCGTTCGACATTTAAAGTTAACATTGCAATTATTAAAAACGTTATTTGCTGCTGTCATGGAAACAGTAGTTTAGAATTTAAACATGGGCGACGAATCCAATGTATTGGAGTTGGTATCTACCATCGGTTTTGCAGGTAGGCAATATGAATTGCAACCATGCGTGTTCAGAGCAGTCTTTCCGTGCTACAGGAGGAGTGAGAGGCGGTCTACTGGCCCACCCCGACGGCCAGCATATAGTCTATCCTCTAGGGTGCACGATCGTTGTGCAGGATTTGACAACCCAAAAGCAAACATTCCTGGCGGGCCATTCAAACAACGTTTCATGTCTAGCTTGCTCGCCTTCAGGACAGTTCTTGGCATCTGGGCAGGTCACGTTCATGGGTTTTAAAGCAGACGTGATTGTGTGGCAGTTCTCGGAAAGAGGCCTCTACTGTAGGCTGACTTTGCACAAGGTCAAGGTACAGGCGCTTGCATTTTCTCCCAGTGACAAGTTCCTTGCAACCTTGGGGGGTCAAGATGATAACAGGCAAGTGTCTTGCAATCATATATTAATGTACCATATTGAGACCGTGTACTCTTGTTGGAGAGCAGCATTGTCATTTGGAATATAGCCACAAAGGATGCCTTGTGTGGCAGCCAGGCCTGCTTAAACAGTGTTGGACCAGTGTATGCATTAACTTTCAGCAGAGGGCGTGATGATATTGTGGTGACTGCAGGAAAGTAAGCCCCTCCCACCTGCCCAACTCCCTCCATTCAAGTCATTCCCCTGTCTTCACAGGAATACATTACGTGTATGGGAGATAAAAGCTGACACACATAAGATCATTCCAACAGATTGTAACCTGGGTCAGATGAAACGTGTAGTCAACTGCCTTCAGATGGCAACAGATGACGAACATGTGTACTGTGGAACCACCACTGGGGATGTACTTCAGGTAGGAGACTCACAACCTTGAAGCCACCATGTCATCCCCTTGTGCTTCAAACTAAGGTGAACATTAACACAAAGTTGCTTAGACACTTTGGACCCCAGAAGGAGAAGCTTAGCCTTGGAGTGACATCCATCCAACAACTCCCCTCAGATGACCTCTTGCTTGGGACTGGGGATGGGACCATAGCTGTGCTAAGAGGGGCTCCCAGCTTCAAGCTATTGAAGAGTGCAAAGGTCGTAGGAGAAGTGACCTCAGTGGCACTCAGAGGCAGTGGCAACCAGGTAAGGACTGGGCACTACAACAAAGGGCTGGGCCACACCTCTCTTTGCAGTTCTTCATCGGAACAGATACTGCACAGCTGTATCAGTCAACATTCCAAGACTTTGATCCCACTCTAATAAGAGCCTGCCACAACACACCTGTCACAGACGTCTCATTTCCATTGTAGGCCCCTCCTCCCCCCTCATTTCTTTTAGTGCATGTAACTGGATGTTGACTTGGCTGTAGGGAGTCTTCTGAGCTCTTTGCCACCAGCAGTGGCAATGATGTGAGGGTGTGGCATGCCAGCTCAGGGAAGGAGCTGCTAAGACTGGTAGTACCCAACCTGACCTGCCATGCTGTGACCTTCACTCCAGACGGGAGAGCCATCATCACTGGTATGTCAGTACCTGATACAAAACCTCATGTTTCCTTCCCCCCCCCTCCTTCTTCCTCCCCCCCCCCAGCCTGGAGTGATGGGAAGATTCGGGCCTTCTACCCCGAGACAGCTAGACCCATGTACACCATACATGATGCACACCACAAGGTTTGCTGGTGTCTAGAATGATGTCAAGTGTTACCTTAAACTACAATGCAGGGAGCGACTGCTGTGGCTTGCACCTCAGACAGCCGTAGTCTTATCAGTGGTGGTGGGGAGGGGGAGGTGAGGGTGTGGGAAGTGAAGGACAGTGCCCAATATATGAAGGAAGCCCTTAAAGAACACAAGGGAGCCATCACGTGCATCAAAATACGGAAAGATGATTCTGAGGTAAAGTGAGATAACCTGGGGTAATGCTGGGATAACCTGGGGTATGCTAGGATAACCTGGGGTATGCAGGGATAACCTGGGGTATGCTGGCATAACTTAGGGTATGCTGGGATAACTTAGGGTATGCTGGGATAACCTGGGGGTATGCTGCAGAGGATTATTTGTAAACATTTTTTGGTGTTATTGGTTTTCACTTGCAGTGTGTCTCGGCTAGCAATGATGGCACATGCATCATTTGGGATTTAAGGTGACTAGTTGATCATTGTAAACCTTGAGTTGCTGTTGATGAGTTGCACATTTCAGACGATTGGTCCGCAGTCAAGTGATATTTGCCAACACAATGTTTCGGTCAGTTTGCTACCACCAAGATGAGTGCCAGATAATTACAGGAGGCACAGACAGAAAGGTAGGACAAGGCAAATAGCACACATCACAGACCATCCAGCATATCGTCTCTTGCAAAGATTGGTTACTGGGAGACATATGACGGGTCACAGATCAGAGAGCTGGAAGGAAGTCAGACTGATTCTATCAATGGAATGGATATCCATGACAGCTACTTTGTCACTGGGGGTGGTGACAAGCTGATTAAAGTAAGACCTGAAAATGAAACAAGCCTTGGTTGTGGGAGTAATTTCTTTGCCCCATCAGGTGTGGCGTTACAATGAGGGAGCCGTCACTCACATAGGAATAGGTCACAGTGCAGAGGTCACGAAGGTTAAGATTTCTCCGAACGGTCAACACATATTGAGCGTCAGTGTGGATGGAGCAATTCTTAGATGGAAATTCCCATCACATCTCAGCAAGAAAGCAGAGAGCAGTTCAACATAGCTGACATGTAATGAAGATACTTGAACAGTCATAAGACAAGAACATACATGTATACTACAGGTCACATATATAATTATACACACATATGCATACACAAGAGCGTCAGCCAAAGGCGGGCTGTTTTGAATAAGAAATGATGAGGCTGTTTCCTGTACCATACATCTGGGGAGAGGGAGGAGGGATTGAGGGTTTAAGACGTATGACATGGGAGACCAGCCTTACTTCACATAGGGCATCCATCGTCTGGTCAGGAGCAGGGCAGAAGGCTTGCTGTATATACACAAACTGTATGGACACAGTCAATCACACGCCATACAATGGATGAACATATGCAACCATACTTACCACTGACTCGTTCGCTTCACACTTCAGATTCTGTTTCAACCACTGTAAAAGCCAGCTAATTTTACGTGTCTTGTCAACGTAGAACTTGCTGGATTTGATAATAGGCGTGTTGGGCAACGGTTTTAGGCGTAGGACCACTGAAACAGCAAAAATACATGGCAATGACACTACCTCGCTTGTTTTAATGACGAACACACCTTTATCCGCTTGAGCTGACGTTTGTGCTTCATCTTCGGCCATTTTGAGGATACGATAGCAACACAAATAATAGTTACGTCTGCCCCGCCCACCAATGTCCGAGAACGAGAAACGATCGGAAAGGCTTAAAAGAAAGCGTGAGCAATTTTACGATGAAGACAAAGTGAAAAGGCACAAAGATTCTCTTGTTGGAACGTGTATCTTACCAGTTGTCCCGGAGAATAATTCCAAAGATCTGCCACACCCGGTACGATGTACTAGAGATTTTTACACACGACCATGTGTTGATCTAGCCAGAGCACTACTTGGCTGTGTGCTTGTGAAGTGTAGCGAAGGGAAAGTATGCAAAGGGATTATAGTTGAAACTGAGGCGTATCTTGGCGGGGAAGATAAAGCGGCCCACTCGTTTGCAGGAAAGAAGACGGAACGTAATGCAGCAATGTTCATGGCTCCGGGAACTGCTTACGTCTACTCCGTTTACGGAATGCATCATTGTTTTAATGTCTCTAGTGACGGGGACGGTGCGGCTGTGTTGGTAAGAGCCTTGGAGCCTTATGAAGGGATGGAAGAAATGGCGGCTCGAAGGAAAGGCGCAAAGAAAAAGACGCGGGAACTGTGCAATGGCCCAGCAAAATTGTGTGAAGCCTTAGGTATTGACAAGAGCAGCGATAAGTTGGATTTGGTGACGAGCGCTACTCTGTGGGTGGAGAGAAGAGGAAGTTCCGAGGTTCAGGAGGTGACCGTAGCCAAAAGGGTAGGTGTGGAGTATGCAGAGGAATGGGCAGACAAACCTTTGCGGTTCTACATAAGCGGCAACGCATGCGTGAGCAAAAAGTGATCTATCACTGCAGACGCTGCCATTTTATTTTCTAATTGCATATTATACTAATAATAATATATGTATATGAGTTCCATGTAGTATTAATATTTTTATTATTACAAAATTACACCAAGAATAAACACAGGAAAAAGTTACGAGGACTGGATCCTACTTAATATGGCCGTAGCAACACAACGAACGAGACATGTGTTTAAGCGACCATATAGTTCATAAAGAATGACTGATTTGGGCTTTTGAAGCCTGATGGAAAGCCTCGAAGCCAGCTGGGAGAAACAGGCCTTGGCCTCAGGTCCCCATGCTCCTGTTAATAATAACTTTAGACTGCCATGAGTGAGTGAGTGTCTCCACACCCGGAGACAAAACGGCATCATTCATGAGCTTTCGAGCTCGAGGTGTAGACTTGTGTTTTGCTATTCAACGGTGCACGGACGATGACAACTGTACCGAGAGGGAAAGAGCTGCTGTGATGTTGCCTAGGTGACTCAACATTGACCGTATAAATAAGAGCTTTGTTTGTGTTAGGTATAAAAAAATAAACACCACGGCACCTCAAAGAGGTAGAAACCTCTTCCAGATGATGTCATATACCCACACCTAGACCACATTGGTATAATTTACCATTGGTATATTGTAAAGCCAACCAACATGCAAGCACATTACATTTTGTTCAGTTGGTGTTTATCTTTGGATGTCTAGCTTAGAAGCAGTGAAATGGCTTGATGTCTCAATGGGATATGTGATGTCTCCTTAGTATAAGACTCCTACCCACTGAATATTTTGAGGTGTCAATAGTAGACATGCCCACTTTGATGTGCAGCCATGCCACAAAGCTACCAGACCTAGACCATACTGTCAAGCAGCAATGGAATCACTGTTCAGATTACTAACATAGCACTGTGTGCTTGTGAGCATTAATGCATGGTGCTCTTTGAGATAAGAATGTACTAGAACTGTGCTCACATTGAAACAATTTCTAGCATGTAAACATGCCCTAAATGCATCACAGCTGAGGTGGAGTACATCACCACACCAGAGGCATGTTTGGCACAAAGGCAAATTACATGGGATCCTTGCACTATGGATGGCTGGAAGTAGTGCTATTCCCCAGACAGTCTGAAATAATGCACATCATTCAATGCATTGCTGTTAATTTCTTAAGTGCAGTGATGAACTTGCACTCAACCTACAGCTCTGGATCCGATCCACACACTGTTGAAGCCCCTCCCCCACATAACACATTCCTCCATATGGTGATATCAGCTCAACCACATCAGCTGATATAATATTTTACACATTCTTTAACCTTACACATAAGACATGCTACTAAGCAATGCAGGGTTACAGCAACAGCTGTGCTATGCTCTCGCATACATTGTCTAATGAGAAGGATCCAATGACTGTTTTAGAGACAATGATCGTTTTCGAGATATGCGCGTGCTTTACATAAAGGTGACATGAAAAAGATACATACAGAAGTTCACAATTGACGCTAATCATGGAGATAGGCCCAACTATCCAAGGTGGGCCTGTCTATTCAACGTAGAATCCTACTGTCTGCTCAATAGCACAGGTTAACTTCTCATAAAGCTTTTCGTAGGTCTCGTATGGTGGCAAGTCAAGACGATTGAAGCTGTCGAGAAGGGTAAGTCAAACCTAAGCACTCAAGGATAGGAATCTTGCTAACCATGTATGTGCCTTGGGGAGGCTGTCAGTAGACACATCCACTACATGTATGGTGAAAAGTCTGGGGCCTGCCGCACCTGTTGAGCCTGCAAGAGAGATCAGCAATCAAAAGTTAGGTGTAGTCACAAACATGCCTTGCAGAGCTTTGAATCCTTCCAGCGGTACACGTGATGAACCAGTCACGAACTGAAGTAGTCTCGCTCTCTTCTCATCATCGTAACACTCCACAGCCTAAAGGAAAGGTCATGTGATCTATCTGCAATGGTGAGTGTGCCAGGTCCCCAGACCTTCCAGAATGACTTAACCACATCGCTTTCGGCAGTGCAGTGCTTGAGTCTTGTGTTGGCCTTCCAGTCAGACACATCCACCTTCCCCAGACCACTGATCACCAGCTCCAGCTCCTTCTCATCAAAGGATTTGAGCAGCTCTGGAGGAATGAGCTCATGGAAGCCAGTCTGCAGGGCCAGGAACTGCTTCTCAATGCCCACCCTAAATCTCCATTGGACGTAGAGCCTGGCAACGGTACAGAAAAGCTCCCTAGCAACAGGGGAGCCTTAGCAACAAGGGACTCACCTCACATACTCCTCCTTGTTTTCATTGGTCACAGGAGTGTCTTTGCCGTTGGGCTTCAGGTTGTGGTAGGTGATCTTACCAAATCTGTCGTGTTCCACTGCAAAGGTGGTGTCTATGTAGCCTTCAATGTCGTTTTCCCTATTAACGCACACCACACACACAGTGCATCACTGGGTGGGTGTGGTGTGAGTGGAGGGGCTTACAAGGTCCACTTTAGACTACGATAGAATTCTGGATCCACTGTTTCCATGTCATCCAGTGTGATGGGTAAGCCTAGCAGTTGCTAGGGAGAGGAGGGGTTAAGATAGCGACACTGGGCCACACCCACCTATACCTTGTAGAAGGGAAGCGTAAAACCACCATCAATATACATTCCATGGAACACTGCCATTCCAATGACCCTCCCCACAAAGTAGAAATATGACAAATGCTCCTGTGAAATAGACCAAACCATTTAAGCATAGTGGTTGTCATGGAGATGAGACTGACAGGGTTAATCGCAGAGTCAGGGTTGATTTGAAGAGTGTAAATATCATCCCGGGAGTACTGGAAGAGGCCATAGTAAGGATTGAGCATCTCATGGCTCAACAGGTACAGCCACTCTCGCGCTATCCCGCCATAGTCCAAGCCCTCCTCTCCACGGAAACGGATCAACAGTTTCTTCTTCAGATCTCTAACACGCATCTTCATGACCTGGCGATAGGACTCTTCAAAGACGTTGTCCCTGGAAGTTTCTATCCTGCAGTGGCCCGTCTGGTGCTGCATGGCGCCCAGCTGGGACCTGAGGATCTTCATCTTGTGTACCAAGTCCCTCCTCCCCTCCACTGATGGGATCTCCTCTTCCACCACAGGTTGTCGTCTCTGGGACACAGGGACAGTTAACCTAGGATCTGCAAAGCAAAGAGCTGAGATCACATTAACTGCCACCCTGGCCCTTCTTGGTCACATGACCTGCCACCCTGGCCATTCTTGGTCACATGACCTGCCACCCTGGCCCTTCTTGGTCACATGACCTGCCACCCTGGCCATTCTTGGTCACATGACCTGCCACCCTGGCCCTTCTTGGTCACATGACCTGCCACCCTGGCCCTTCTTGGTCACATGACCTGCCACCCTGGCCATTCTTGGTCACATGACCTGCCACCCTGGCCCTTCTTGGTCACATGACCTGCCACCCTGGCCATTCTTGGTCACATGACCTGCCACCCTGGCCCTTCTTGGTCACATGACCTGCCACCCTGGCCCCTCTTGGTCACATGAGACTGGTTGCTCTAGAGATTGCTTTATGGACCTGCCAATTGCGTCCATCCCTCCTCTCTCCGCACACACACACACACACACACACACGCACACACACATACACACACACACGCACACACACACGCACACACACCCTCTCTCTCTCTCTCTCACACACATACCACTGACACAATGGTAGATGTACTGACCAGATGCACATGACCCTCCCCCCCCCAAGGATAAGCCACACCCACCAGTGAATTGTGTGGTTCTGTTGAGGTGATTGACAAAGTATTGTCTGCCATGTGCAGTGCTCCTAATCTCCCAGCCATCAGGCAGAGGGCCTAGCTCAACACTGCTCACTTCAACATCTCTGCAATCAGACCATCTGATAAACATACACAGCTAGGAGAGGAGTGGTCTGGGGACCGGCTCCACAGATCGGGGACACGCCCCCTCCACTACTTGCCTGAAGCGAGGATCATGCCAGGTGCTAACACCTGTGGACCGATGAATGAAGTACACCTGACCCTGTGCTGTTGTCCTTTGCTCTGTTGGGAGGTAAACAATCCTTACCACAGCCCTCCTCCCCAGCCTTACCACAGCCTCCTCCCCAGTCTTACCACAACCTCCTCCCAGCCTTCCCTTCCAGCCTTACCACAGCCTCTTCCCCAGCCTCACCACAGCCTTCTCCACAGCCTCTTCCCCAGCCTTCTCCCCAGCCTTACCACAGCCTCTTCCCCAGCCTCACCACAGCCTTACCACAGCCTCCTCCCCAGCCTTACCACAGCCTCTCCCCCAGCCTCCTCCCCAGTCTTACCATAGCCCCTCCCCTACCGTAGCCTTCAGGTAATTGCAGGTCATGATGGAGTGTGTTTCTGCTTAGATACAACTGTTGCTGTGTGGTTGGTCTTCTTCTGGTGCTGTTGCGTGTGATAATGAGGCTCTGAACAGTGCTGGGTCCCCCAATCCCTCCTACATTTCCGCTGTTCACAACACTCCCATCATTCTCGACCACAGGAGGTACATTAGGGGGTGTGGCCAGTGGAGGGGGCGGAGGTAACGCCTCCTCATCCTCACACTCCGGGGGAGGTGGCTGCATGGTCTGTTGTATCCTTCCCTCTTCCTCATTACACTGCGTTTCCTGTGTCATTTCCTGTGCCATTTCCTGTTGCACAGCTATAGGAGGTACTGGGGGTAGCCCAACATTATCAGAGGTGCTGCTATTTCCATCAGCAGGGGGATTGGTCAGCTCCTCTCCAGTGGGTGTGGCTTCAGTGCTACACACCCTCATGACAATGGGAGAGTCCCTGCTTATGGTAGGGGAATCCCCACGACCATCACTACCTCTTCTCAGGCTGGACACAGACGAAAGTCCAGTCGCCAAGGGAACACGAGGTGGGTGGATCCCCTCATACCCAGGCCTAAGATACAAGTCCCCAGTCAAAACATGGGTTCCCAGTCCCAACACGTACCGTGTGGGTTTCTCCCATTGAGTGGTTCTTGTGTAATGATTAATGAAATACTCGCGACCGTGAGGCGTTCTGCGTCTTTCCCACCTGTGGGGGCATGTCAACAGTGTCAGACAGTAGGCACCTTCCCTTCTTAACACCTTGACCGCATAAGGTCTGTTATACTCGTGCTGTTACACTCGACCAATATGACACTCACACCCATCAACCTATCCACATGCCACGCCTCTCATTAGGGAGGCCACACCCTTCTCATAGGATACTTGTTATGGCCTTTACTGGCCTACCAATCAGGCCTTTAACCACCCCCTCTACACACGATAATACCCTCCCACACGACCACGCCCTTCACACATGACCACACCCACCCTTCAGGAAGCTCATCGGCTGTAGGTGGAAGAACAGCTGCACTCGAGGAGAGGCTTGAATGATCACGTGATGTTAGGCTCACTGCAAATAGAAAATGATAACCCAGCTACCTTGAGGGGTTTCAGCCCAGCATTGACACCTTATCACTCCCCACAATATCCCCATGCCCCACCCAACAATACCCCCATGCCCCACCCAACAACCACATCCCACCATACACTTCTCCATCACACCATCAGCCAATGTGGCAAAGTAACTAACCTATCAGTTGTCCCTTCACCTCCTCATCATCTGGACTTCCTTTCATCAAATTGACGCGTTGATCTAAACGCACAATAGAAAACCAGGTGTCAGATACCACAGCAGGATGGCGGCAGCACAAAATAGGTGTGGTGTGCTTCCTTACATCCAGTGTCCTTGAGCCTGGCTATTGTACTAGGGTTCAGTTTAACGCAGCCCAAGAACCCCGCCCCCTCCTTCTTGTGCACTTTGCGGCTGTTCCAGACGCTAATAGTGACAGAGTCCGAGCGGCTAAGAAAGCTGCAGCGACGAGGACGACATTCAAAAACGTAAGGCATTTAAACGGATTTGTCGTCAGACTAAGCCGTACGAGGAGGCGCGGGCCGCCAGACAAACAATAATGGGCAAGGAAGAGCGCTGGACTTACAGGTCGTAGTGTTGGTTCCACTTGGGGTCAAGAGTGCCTTTAGTCACTTCCGTACTATGGCATTGTCCGCTACCATCCACACTGATTTTAGCGAACGGATCTGGTAGTTCTGCGGCAAAAACAATTGACACGGTGTGTCCGAATGGGTTCGTTGGATAGACTTACTGAAAAAGTCCTTCTTGGCAAGACCCTTCGCCGAATGCACTTGTGGCGTGGCATAGCATGTAAAAGTGTACTGTCTTGTACACGTAAAGACATACCCGTAAGGCGAAGCTTTGTCCTGCGTTGCGACGAATCCATGGTGACACCAGAATTTTATTTTTGTTTCAAATAGCACCGCACTCCAGTGATTTGTGGTCAAGTCCAATACCGATATTGCACCCTCCGAAACTGTCGCATCCCCAACATACGATTGGCAACCCTCCCCCCTCTGTTGGAAGCAGCCGTTCAGATGGATCGCGTGACGCAGTCCCACACACGTAAACATAATTAAAATAATCAGTGCACAGGGGGTTAAAATGGCTATCGTGAGGACAAGAGAACTCGTGTGCGCGTTTGAAAAGTGTACGAACGCAGAAGAAGCAAATCACGTTGCAGAAGAATGCACAAATTTTCTTCAGAACCTGGACAAGAAGTCCATGGAGGCCTTTCACGGCAGATTATGTGCGACCATGTGTCGAATAATTTATGCCGCAGAAGGGCAGCCATGTGGGCACCTGCTACGAGTGGCGGGAGAAGAGAAAGAGTTGAATGTAATTGTCGAAAATATCTCCGCATGTCCGTAAGTGTCGGCGACTAGTCACTCCGTTTTAAACTTCGAAAGAACGTCGTTCGTAATAGGACCGTGATCGCAGCCTGGCTTGCTGGACGGGCTAAGCTATTATTCTCTTCAACCCATGTCATTTTTGAACAGTGTAGACAACCTGGCAACGCCGTGTTGACGCCATTTCAAGAACACATCATTGGTTGCATGTGTCGTATTCCAGACCTCGTTTCCAACGCCCTGAAGTGTTCGGTGGATCCAAGCCTTCTGCCCGCGTCTCTTTTCACGGAGCTAGCGCACACACTGATAAGGAACTTGGACCAGGTGTATCAAGCTATCAGAGGTGAAGGACTGGGGACCTTTAGAGGTGGAGGGCTAGGGACCAGGTGTATGACACACAATACTACCTCCCACACAGCTGGTGTTTCATGCAGCACTGTATTCCTCCCACACAGCTGGTGTTTCATGCAGCACTGTATTCCCAGCCACTCTCGTGGGAAAGTTGGCACTTCTTGGACAGAAAGGTAGTACCACACGCCCATGTTTCATGTTTTGAAGTGTCCTCTTTCTTTGCACAGATGTGGTGATACCTGTGCTGGTGGCTGGGCTTGGAGACAGGACTAGTGGTGACCCATTGTGGGAGCGCATAGCTCAAGCCTTGTTCCGTCACATTCCTGAGAATGGCCTGGAGGCAGTGTTGGATGCAGTGATGACATATGCCAACCCGTAAGGAGATGCACTTTTGCTTATATAATTACTAAAGGAAAAGTCAGTATTTTTGGTACATGTAAGATGATATTTTGTAAACAGCAAAAAAAATGAACTAATAAGGTTGGATTTCCTTGTTAGTTAGTGTTGAAATTGTTCTCAAAGTTGCACTATCATGTACAGTGTGGAGCTGGTGGGAGAAACTGTCGACACTAGACCACAACGACATAACTTCTATGGTTGTCATAGCATGCTTTCTGTAGGTGTAAATCAATTAGCCTGGTGTCAAATAGCCTGGGGTCTGATGTTCATCTCTAGAATGTTCTAATTAGTGTCTCTAGAATGTTTGTAGGGTGAAATCTTTCCCTTAGCTCACAGCCTGCTGTTGTGAGGAGGCTACTGGGAGACCTTGTCCTCCTCAACCACAAGGCCAAGTTTCTTCTCACGCACAAAGCCTTCCTCGTCAAAGTACCCAGCAGGCGCCAAGTTCTCTTCAATCTGATTGGCTACCTGTCGGGTGACAAGTTGACAAGAGCAATGCTGGTTGAGGCGTTGTTGGCATTGCTTGATGTGTGGAGCAGTGTGTCTGCGTTGCGTCACATGGACCACAGACAACACATGTGGCTGGCACAGGTGCTGATGCTTAGCACCCAACACTTGGATGACACAGACATCACTCCTCTGAGAGCAAGTCAGTGTCACAACTGTTGCGTCTCTGTTTTTATAACGTTATAATGTAATGTTTGTTGTGCAGAATTTCAAAACAGTGTTATGGCTGGTATCCAGGCCCACATTGATAGTCCTGTTGTGATGGTGAGGCAGGTTGGTATGGCAGTAGGTGAGCACCTGATGAACTGGCTACACCCAGGGACTGCACAGCCACTGGCGTTTGAATACGAACTGAGCAGTGAGGTGGAAGAACTGCACAAGCTAGCAAGGTATGAGTGAAACAACTGGGTCTGGGGATGAGTTCCTCTGCAGTCCTTCTGCCGTACAGGAGGAATTGAAGGCCATGTGTGCCACACCCACCACTCCACCGTCCCCGTCCCTCCCAGCACCCTCATCCCAGAACAGCAGGTTTGGTGAGGGCTTGGTGAAGACTGCAGCCAGCACAGATGCTGATAGGTAGGAGGGGTGGGGCTGACATGTCACGTGACCCTCCTATGCATGTCATGTGACTGCCTTTGTGTGTCACATGCCTTACACATGACACATCTCATCCTCAGTGATGATGACCTTGTGCCCTGTGCCTTTGGGGAAGACCCTGACTCGGACCAGCCAGCACCTCCTCGCTACCTCCGGACATGCCTAGCAGCTCTGGTATCCCCAGAGAGCCCCGCCCACTTTGAATCTGCCCTTGGGAGTGCAGAGTCACTGGTTCGAGCAATGCCTCCTGATGGGGCAGAGGTGGCTGTTGAACTGACCAAAGTGCTGTTCCATTTATCAGATACTTATGCATTGAGTGACTTTACAGGGCTTCGACACAGGGCTATGGTGGGTCTGTTGGTGTGCTGTCCTGAGCAAGCTGTTCCATACCTCACCAGCCAGTTGTACGCCCCAAACTACAGTATCAGGCAGAGGATCGATGTCCTGGAGGTAAGCGTTGTGTGGATCAAGCTATTTGAGAGTGTTTGCTGTATGGTAGAATCTCATATTGCTGTATGGTAGGATCTCATATTGTTTGATTGAGTTCCCACCTCCCCACCTCATACACCTTCCCATGTAGTTGGGTGTATGAGGTGGAGATGAGGTGTATGAGCTAGAGGGAGTGGAGATGAGGTGGAGGAGTGGAGATGAGGTGGAGGTGAGGTGTCTACATCTCAGTCAAGTTCCCAGGCCAACATTCAACCACATGTAATGTATGAGGTGGAGGTGTATGAGGTGGAGGTGTATGAGGTGGTGGTGTATGAGGTGGAGGGTGTAGAGGGGAGGTGTATGAGGTGGAGGTGTATGAGGTGGAGGTGTATGAGGTGGAGGTGTATGAGGTGGAGGTGTATGAGGTGGAGGTGTATGAGGTGGAGGTGTATGAGGTGGAGGTGTATGAGGTGGAGGTGTATGAGGTGGAGGTGTATGAGGTGGAGGTGTATGAGGTGGAGGGGGTGGAGGTGTATGAGGTGGAGGGGGTGGAGGTGGAGGGGGTGGAGATGAGGTGGAGGTGAGGTGGGAAGGTGGGGATGGTAGAACTGTGATTGGGGAGGGGGAGATGGAAAGGTGCTGTTTACGTATTCGCTGCTGTAAAATTGCTGTAGGTCTGCAAGTGTATCAGTGAATGAGGGGTCTTTTGTTTGTCAGTACTAGCATGTTGTCATGGTTACATTTAGGTTATTTCAGCAGCTGCTCTAGAGTTGTCTACACCTCAGTCAAGTTCCCAGGCCAACATTCAGCCACGTGTCATGGTGTCACCTTCAGTGAACAGACCTTGGGAGGTGGTGGTGAAGGAGAGGCTCAAAGCAAAGACCAGGGTGATCTCCAAGGTGAGGCATGTAGTAGTAAACAAGTCAGAACCAATTGCACGATGGAACTCGACATATTTGGCATAGGCCTGTAAGCCTTTGTCGAAACAAATGCCAGGCGACTACATCCTCAGGGGTGGGAATTTTGATGGCTTTGCATGTGTGTTCTTTGTTATAATAAGTACTTTGCAATTACATGATGCATCCTCCTAGGGTCCTGTAAAAGCCCCCCCAGTTGCTGTAGCTAACAGGTTTGCTCCAGTTGCCCCTCTCTTCTTCTTCCCCTTGATGCGAGGCTATGACCAGCCCCTGGACACCCTGGACCTGCTTGGTCAGGACAGCCTAGTGTTAGGAAGCCTCCTTCACACCTTGGGCGTGGTCATTCATGCCGCCAGACACGCCCCCCTGCTCTCTCGAATGGCAGCCGCTCTGATGGACTTTGTATGGGCTCTTCGCTACCATCCAAACATGTAGGTGCCTTTGAGTGTCATTGTGTGGTTTCACTGGACTGGGCACCAGTTATGTGAGGCAAGGTATCCTCTTCGCCATGGCGATGATGTTGGATGTTACACACTCCTTTGCCTTTATCGGTGAACTGGAAGATGAGCTGTCAGAAGTGATGCACTGGCTAAATGGTGTGTGTGTGTGTGTGTGGGTGTGTGGTACAAGTGCTCAAATTTTGTTCTTTGACAGATGTCACAAGCAGCGACAGCGACAAAGAATGTAGGGAACTTGCTAGACAAAGCCTGGCTATTCTCAAGACGTCACTTCAAGAAGTGAAGCTCGATTCACAATAAAGCCTTTGTGTTCGATTGCGGACGTCCAATTACGGACGTTATTTGTTTTCATTAGTACCGCGTACACCGAGATGACATGATAAGCGAACTTTGGTGGTAGTACATGAACTACGATCGGAAAGGAATGGCGATACACGTAGGAGCGTTGTATTTTATGGCTATGTGCTTGCGTCAGATAAATGGACATATCCACTCGCAAAAGATACTTCATATCGAGCAAGATCGTGTCACGCTGACAACCTGGGTCAGCGCGCTAACCTCGGCACTCGTTGTCGGTGCGTGTGGAGTATTCCCGTTGGTCGTGAACCGGTGGGTAAAGCTGGGCTCGGGAAGCGGCGATTCGAAATGGATGAAGGCAATATTGAGCTTTGCAGTTGGCGGGTTACTGGGCGACGTGTTTCTCCACCTGCTGCCCGAAGTTTGGGGCAAACCTCAGAAAATAGACAGTCTCTGGACCGGATTGTGGACACTGTGTGGACTTGTGGCATTTATGCTTGTCGAAAAGGTGGCAAAATGTACCGAACAACAGCGCGTGAAAAGCTCACGTGTCGACCAGCCCTTACAAAACAGCGATAAACACTGCAGACAATGGCTAGGGAAGGACATTACTGGTTACCTTAACCTAGCTGCCAATTGCACGGATAACTTTACTCACGGCTTGGCTATAGCCGCCAGTTATGCCGCGAACCCAGTGGTGGGCCTGCTCACGACACTGGCTATCCTTTGTCACGAAGTTCCACACGAGATTGGTGACTTTGCTATCCTCCTGAGCTCCGGGTTCGACTGTCACAGCGCAGCTAAAGCACAAATGTTCACTTCGTTTGGAGGAGTTGTGGGCGTCGTGGCGGGACTGACTGCAGAGCACGTTTGCAGTGCAACACACTGGCTGCTGCCATTCACTGCTGGAGGGTTTTTGTACATAGCCCTGGTCACAATTTTACCAGACCTCTTGGAGAGTGTATGCCTATCTGATTGCCTCACCAAAGGAGCATGTCTGTTGTTGGGAACTTGCGTGATGGCTATGGTGACCATTGTTGAGAAAAAGAGTTGTACACACATGCCAGCCTTATTGTGACGTTTCTTTTTTACTTGGGTGTACATATATGTTCAACACTTTACATATCAATTTATGAGGACACAACACACATAAACACAGCCTTCCATTTTAGTACAGTTACTCTAAACCACCTTCATGCATGCGTGTCTTGCAAAGGTTGTGCATAGACACTACGAAGTCCTTCAGCTTTTCAGGAAGGGCACTGCTTGCAAGCCACTCATCGTTCCATGCCTGCACAGTTTTACGATAGGCCACTCGCGTGATGCGTAACAAGCTTCGCGGTTCATCTAGGAGCAAAGAACACCATGCAATGGAAGCAACCACAACACACAGTTACCTACTTTCTGGTTGCTCGTAGCGAGACAGCAGTGGTTGTGGGATGTGCTGTCTGTCTGCTGCGTTCAGCCTGGCGCCATATTCACGCAACAGAGGTAAGCCAGTGAAGAACCTGCTTATCATGGCTATACCAAGGGGGCTGCACCCTTGCTTGTCCACACTGTGAACATCACAATCTGCATCAAGCAGCTGAAGGAGACACTTCTCGTCCTTGACTGCACATGCCACGTGTAGGGCAGTCTGGCCATGGTGGTGGTCCTTTGCTTCTCTATCAACACCACACACTAATAGCAATTTCATCATGTCCGCGTGACTCTTCTGGGCTGCCACCATCAGCGGGGTCAGTCCCCAGGCCTCTCGCGCATTGGGATCCGCCCCTGCACCAATCAAGGTTTCTGCAGAAGGCGTGTGTCCCATGGATGCAGCCAAGTGAAGTGGAGTTATCCCAAACCTACAAATCAATCATAAAAGCGTCACGACTCGCCAAAGTAAAGCGCTTGCCTTGTTTGCGCTGTGGCGTCTGCCCCCAGCTTAATTAGCGTACGCACTGCGTCGATATGTACGCTACAGGTGGCTAGATGTAAGGGTGTGAACCCATCTTTGTCCTTACGGTTCAGGGCAGCGCCTAGCGGGACATGCTGACATTTCCCTCGCCACGCAAATAGGTACCTCACCTGCTTCTCTCAGCACCTGGATACACACCGTGTGGCCGCCAGCCGCTGCTAAATGAAGCGGCGTGCGCTGGTCCAGGCGACCCGGGATGGCGTCTAAGGCCTGTTTTCCAGCGCGCTCTAGATGGAACAACAGATCGTTCGCCCTGCCATCCTGAGCAGCATAGTGAACACAAGTTGTGTGCGATATGTTTATCCCCATACCTGCTTGTGTGAGTCACATCATGTGATTGAATCGTCACCGTTATATACCGTAAATAAATTCGAAATTATGTAGTGGCTACCACAACACGGTTTGGATTGCGAAGTGGGTGGCCTGGTTATTCAAAGGAATAATGAAATAAGGGACTAGCTGTGTTGGTGACTTTGCTGCACAGGCATGAGTGAGAGAACCTGTTGTGATGCAAACAGGCTTACGACTTGACGCGAGGTGTTTGGCAACCCCTATTGGAGGCAATGTTTTGCTATTAAAGTAATTCACAGATACTCCTTCTCATAGCAAGCTGACACCACAATCTGTACGTGAATCAGGAACACAAGAAAAAAGGGGAATTTACAAGCAGACAGTGGAAGATCGTGGAGACACCAGTGATGCTGTTGGACTTGTACACTGTGAAGGAAGCCAAACATGAATTGGCTACATGCATAAGTGAAAATAGGCAGAAGCCCTGTAAGCATTTAGTAGCTACTGTTCTTTTTCAATTCAGGGCAACCCTATCTATTGTTTACAAACAACGCATTAAGTCAAGTAATAAGACCTTAATGACCGGACGGACATAGATTAAGTGCACAACAAGAAGTGAAAGTAACACATCCTTTAGTTAAGCAAATGAGCGACTGCAAAGGTCACAGTGCATTTACTAATCCTGATTTAGCAGTTACGAAAGTAGGGTTCACTTAACCACACTTCTACATCCCACACCACATTTATGTCACATGACACATTGCAAGATATGTAATAGCAGTACTAGAAAAGTCACATGGGTGACACCATGGGCTCAGACACCATTGCCTCATATAAAACCAATGTCAGTTCCCTACTCAAGCTGGTAGCTTCAGTTGCTTGCCCTTGAGGACTGTGGAAAAGACACAGCAAATCTTAATGCAGTTGAATGAGAATGGCACACTCACCTTTGGTGATATACAAGTAGAAGAAATCACAGTAGAGAATCGTTTGTATACATCCTGCTATGATGGCAATTAGGTCATAGAAGCTTTCAGTGTAGTAGCGCCACACCCAGTTGAATATGTACAGGCATCGGTAGAGGCCAAGACAGAACAGGTAATGAGATGTTATGGTTTCAGCCTCTCCTGTCTTGGTGACCATGTAGAGTTGAGGCATAATAGCAACTGCTTCTAAATAGATGGAGAATGTCCAGAGGATCTGACGGATAGACAACAGTGACTTGTTAACACCAACGCTTTTGTGCTTTTTACCTCGACCACGGAGAACTCGTGGTTGATCAGAAAAGCCAGTGCCGTGACTGGGATAACTAGCAACTCTGCACGAAACGTGTCGTGGTTTGAATCGTAAGTCGCTCTGAACTTAACAAACATGAGGTACAATGTAGCATACGCTGACGCCAAGAAAAAGATTTTCATCGTGGTGTTGTAAACGGACACAAAATTCGTGAAGAGGTCTAAATAGCGCGTAGTAAATACCAGCGCGAAGAGGACCTGGCTTTTACCAGATATTCCTGAAATACAGGGAGGCATTAATTCCAGCTAGATGACAGCGAGACGTCACTCTACCTGCACACGAGCGGGTCTTCCATATCTTAATAAGCAGGATGATGATAGCCACCAAGTGGGATAGGTCCCCCGCTAGCCTGAAGATGTTCATCCTCACACAACTCCTTTGTTTCGAACACGCGCACAATTAATATGTATGCTGCTCACGTGACGCCGGTGAAGAGACTGCCAGAAGATGGCATTCCGCGGACTTAACTTTCTATTGAAGTACAAGGATGCCGTTCGCAGCTATAGCAAGTCAGAGCCGGTTATTGTGTTCTACAGATGGCCTACAATGAGACATTTTAGATTCATTTCCAGATTGAAATTATATCAAGTGTCGGGAATGCTGCTCCTACTTGTTCCAATGACTCTCTGGCATCACGTGGGTACAGTAGATCTTTCAACTCTAACGTTTGCATGGGCCGCGGCAGCTGGAACTACAGGTGTATTTGCAGTGCTGAGCAAGGTATTCACTAGATGTGTTGGAGAACTCGCACTTGTTACGCATTCGGGCGACATCCGTGTGTCCACACTGACTTTCATGGGGAGAAGGAAGGATGTGGTCATTCCAGCTAACAGCATAATTCCCTACAGTGATACAGCCAATCGGCTGAGCAGTCCACTCCAAAGGCTGGAACTGACCAACTCATCGCAGGCATACTGGTACAGCGTACGCTATGGCCAAGTACTGAACACTGATGTAATGGCCAAGGTGACAAGGATCCCTCCTAATACACGAAGCACAATACAAACATCTCAGTAGCAACACTATCTGTTCTAAAAATAAACATATTTCCGTTCCATTACCAATATGGGGTGAGGGGGAAGGGGGGGTGGGAGGGGGAAGAGAGGGGTGTTCATAGTGATGTGTTAGCTTCTGTGTTTACGAACAACTCAGAGTATTGTTCCCTTCCACGGTGTGCTCTCTGTTGCCCTGGGCTAGCAAATTGAGGTGAACTGACTTTCTTCAGAGCAGGCTGAGAGTTTCTTGGGGCAGCCGTTAGGGCTTGGATACGCTGTGCTTTGAGCTTCTCCATTGCAGAAGACATTTTGCCAACAACATGGGCCACATCCTCACCTTCCTGATGATGAGGGGATGCACTTGTATATTTATGTGAGCTTTGTCAGTAACCCTTACCAAAATCAGCTGGTTTTTAATCAGCTCAAACCTCTTGTCTCGAGCTCGTATGATGACAATTAGTGCATATATCACGATACTGAAAGAGAGAGAGAATGTGTCAATATGTTTGTGCCAGTGAACAGGATTCATCGCACAGCAGTATGGCAATGATAAAACAGAAGAATGGAATGGATTGTGTGAAACTAAGAACCAGCTTTGCGTTGCAATCTTTGATGGAGTCAATGAGATCGGTGATGACTTGAAGCATGGTGTCCTTTGATCTGTTGGGGTGTAGTTAGCAAGAGAGGGCAGTAAGATATGAACACACCTGAAAGGACTGCAGGATGGACTAGGAAGAAACCTGCAATGTCAAATATGAGGCAAAGCTTCAATAGGTTGGACCATTGTACCTGGCCACAGCAAATCCCACAAAGACAATGGCT
Source organism: Ephydatia muelleri (assembly GCA_013339895.1). Classification (NCBI taxonomy): domain Eukaryota; kingdom Metazoa; phylum Porifera; class Demospongiae; order Spongillida; family Spongillidae; genus Ephydatia; species Ephydatia muelleri. The sequence continues at coordinate 7,792,708 of JABACO010000020.1, forward strand.
CCAAATAGAGCTATTTGCAGTAGCATGAGAAAGAGTAAGTTGGTTCTTGCGGCCTTGAAAATACCACGTCTCTCAGGCTCAAGGTTCCACATTAAACTGTACTGTATGGATCAACACAGTGGTCAAATATGGTGGCTTGGGACCACCTAGTTACCTTCTTGACATAGAAGGTCAGGATGAATGTGAGCAGAATGATGACAGGTTGTAGAGGGGAGAAGAGAAACCCCAACCTAGAGAAAGCAAAATGGTTAGGGTGCTGAGGCAACAGATGTTGCTATGGTACCATAGCAATAGCTGTGTGTAAATGAGGTCAAGGATACTATGAGGAATGTTAAAAGTTCCCTTCCTGAACAGTGATTGAATGTAGCGCCACTTAATCCTTGTGTATAAGAGCTTATGGCTGATCCTAAATGTGTGATAAGGAGGAGATGTTAGTGACAGCAGAAATAAAGGGTTAACTTACGCTGTGGCTGTCTCCGTGGTTATTGTGCTGATCACAGTGACCACACAGTTGGTCCATGCCAGTTTGTAGAAGTCTTGGCCTATTAAGGTCTCCCAACACTGGGAACAAACATTGCACTCAGACTGGTCACTTCATCAAAAATTCAACGTACTTCAACTTTGCAATTTGATGCTGTCCCAGTGCTATTTGAACCACCCCCTAAGATGTCTAGACCACTCAGTGTGCACTTGTCAGCTCCTTGTCCCCCTGTGCCCCCTGGCTGGGTGCACTTGATGAGGGTGTAGTCTGTAATGATGAGCACCACAAGAGATGACACTCGTACAAAAATGGCTCTCAAAAGAGTCATTTTTATCTCTCCACTTCTTGTCCTGAACTGCTCAATTTGTGCCAAGAACACAAACAAAAATGGTAAAATGATGTTGAGAGAGCTAATGACAACTGGAACCACTAGACCATACAATGTTTGCTTGACAGCATCTTCCTGCACCTTATTCCAAGGGAGTGTGTGATGTAAGATGTGCTAAATATACACACATTGGGGGTGACCTACTGGAAGGTTTAAGCTCCATTGGGCAGCCTCATAGATGGCGGTTCCACCCCCAGTCAATACAATAACAACAAGAAGATTTGTACAAATTCGTATGACGATGACTTTAGCGAGCTGAGTCCATGTTCGTTTGATGTGTCTGTTTAAATCACTTGCAAGTTCCTCCTGTCGCCATAAACTAATTGTGAAGACTTGGTTGCTATGTTACGAAGCTCACCTGGAGGTCTGTTCTGTTGTTAGCTTTCTTTATCTTTACCACTTTGGGGTCAGTGATGTTGTAATCCCACAGAGAAAATAATTTATTGCAATAATTAACTTTCTTGCTTGACCCAAATTCTGTGTAGCTCTCATTATAGGCCTCACCCATTCTGTAAGAGTATTTAAATAATGCACACTTATCTCCTTCATCTTCTTCCAACTTACTTGTGCACCAGTAGGAGGAATGAGATGGCATATACCACCCCTGTCATCACCAAGGTAACCAATGGCAAACGATAGGACCTGTTACGAATGGTGGTAGCATTGGTGTAGTGACCGAGGAAGAGAACTGTCTCATTGAATGTGCCATGGCCTGTAATGAAGTCTATTGCATATTGATACCATGGTATATAGGGAGCAATACTGGTGTTGCATGCTGCCCATGCTTGCATCTTGCCACAGTATTGTGTTGGCCACACAGTGACGATATCACTGCTCTCTCCAATGGCTATGCGTTTGTCAATCCTACAAATCCTGACACTGTACGATTGATTCTTTGGAGGCATACAGTTGTCTTGCTGGTTGCTGTACACTTGGATTAAGGGACGGCCATTGGAGCAGTTGTATGAAGCAGAACTGTTGAAGACACAAGTGGTTTGGTAGTTGGGCTTGATGGTCACAGCAGGAGTGGTCTCCCATATGAACTGTGGGATGCACACAAAGCCGAACCACAGAGTAAAGATGCCCACATTGACAAGGAACAGCCATCGGAGCAGTATAAAGTAAGACACTACAGCTGTGCCAAAGTTTCCCTCCACTTGCTTCATGTGAACCTTCCACAGTTCATATGATAGAGTCACTTGTAACTTGCTCTTCAGTTTGGGCCATTTCTGTAGGAAGTCAACCACGTGAGATTATGTTCCACATGGATGCGTGATGCAATGGAAATTGCAGCCACACACACTTACCACATGTCTGAAATCTTCCCACAGGCTCTGGTTTACAGCTTTCGTTTTAATAATTCTGTGACAGTAGTACATCAAGCATTGATCAGGTTACTCAGAAGTGCGCGTAAAGTTGCTCGTTCCCGTACATGTACTGAGTGTTCCACAATCCAGGATTATTAATCACTTTAGCTTGCTAGTTAACTTTCAATTATTCTAAAATCTATTATTATTATTTTTGCCAGCAGGAAATTCAGTAAATAACACATAAATAAATAAATTTAAAGACTGCAGTCAGGAAGTACAGTAACATTGATGGCAAGGGTCAGGAGGTTGGCTAGGTATGCATGTCTATGGTTGTTAAGGGCACACATTGCAAGGGCCAGGAGGTTGTGAAGTGTTTCGCCCAGTTGGCATCAAGGTGCTTTGCTCTAAGCTGAAGTCTGTCATGTTACATGATCTACACTGCAGACTGAACTCCTGCCTGATTAGGTGATTAGGTGATAAGGTCAGTTGTTTCAGCCATCCTTTGTAGGATTGAGCTATGCTTAAGTTTTAAGTTCTATGTTTATGAAGTGCATGTATATGTATTATGTAACGTTTTAGAATTATAAACAATATTTAAAAAGATAGCAATAAATAAGATCTTGGATTTTGTTAAACGATAAAATGAAGCACTTAATTATACAAGTATTGTAGACAACAGATGCACACATAAACACCACAAACATAGAATGTATCTAGAAATGATCAGTTGTAATCAGCATGTACCCTGACTTCAATTAACATAGCTGGAATAAGTCTAGAACACAACTGTTTCTGAGAAAGGTTGATGTGGATAAGAGCTGGCAGTAACTGCCACATGGTTATGGTATGTATTAATTACTTCTTTATGTCGTAATCCCTTCCCAAATGATGATTACATTACTTTGTGATCACCCTCCCCCAGCTCCTTTAACCACCACCTCCCCCAGCTCCTTTAACCACCACCTCCCCCAGCTCCTTTAATCACCACCTCCCCCAGCTCCTTTAATCACCACCTTCCCCAGCTCCTTTAATCACCACCTCCCCCAGCTCCTTTAACCACCACCTCCCCCAGCTCCTTTAATCACCACCTCCCCCAGCTCCTTTAATCACCACCTCCCCCAGCTCCTTTAACCACCACCTCCCCCAGCTCCTTTAATCACCACCTCCCCCAGCTCCTTTAATCACCACCTCCCCCAGCTCCTTTAATCACCACCTCCCCCAGCTCCTTTAACCACCACCTCCCCCAGCTCCTTTAATCACCACCTCCCCCAGCTCCTTTAATCACCACCTCCCCCAGCTCCTTTAACCACCACCTCCCCCAGCTCCTTTAATCACCACCTCCCCCAGCTCCTTTAATCACCACCTCCCCCAGCTCCTTTAATCACCACCTCCCCAGCTCCTTTAATCACCACCTCCCCCAGCTCCTTTAATCACCACCTCCCCCAGCTCCTTTAATCACCACCTCCCCCAGCTCCACCTCCCCCAGCTCCACCTCCCCCAGCTCCACCTCCCCCAGCTCCACCTCCCTCAGCTCCTTTAATCACCACCTCCCCCAGCTCCTTTAATCACCACCTCCCCCAGCTCCACCTCCCCCCCAGCTCCTTTAATCACCACCTCCCCCAGCTCCTTTAATCACCACCTCCCCCAGCTCCTTTAACCACCACCTCCCTCAGCTCCTTTAATCACCACCATGCTGCAAGCTGGCACTCCTCTGTAAGTCAAGGTCCACACTGTGAACCAGTCTTGTATTTGGTGGTGGTTAGGTCTATACTAATCTCATGGCTCACACTATGTACTTTGTCCTAGTAACTTTTTAAGAACATCGTGCCTTCACGTGCAAACGTGGGGGGGGGGGCGATGCTATTTTCCACCGCAACAAACTCAGAGCTATCGTGGTCGAGTCACTTCACTGTGCACAGTGGAAGTAGGCTCTGGGCTTAGTGCACATCTTTCTCAGACAAGGCCAGCAGACATCCTAGTTATGGATTGGAGTACGAGATAGCCAGCCACTTTTGAATTGCTGATGTTTCACCGCTTAATACAAATATATTGTCTGCAGTGGGAGCATCAGCAGGTGCAGCCTTAGAAGCAGCTGAACTGAGGAAGCACACCCAATGGCATTCCCCTTGTGTTATGGAGCATAGAGCAGGGCACAGTAAGGCTGCCATATGTGTGTATGGAGCATAGAGCAGGCCACAGTAAGGCTGCCATGCGTGTGTGTGGAGCATAGAGCAGGGCACAGTAAGGCTGCCATGCGTGTGTGTGGAGCATAGAGCAGGGCACAGTAAGGCTGCCATGCGTGTGTGTGGAGCATAGAGCAGGGCACAGTAAGGCTGCCTTATTTGTTAACTTCATGACCTCAAGCCACCTTCTTTTTCAAGCCAAAATACATTTCTTTAATGAGCCAATGCTAGGGTCAATGCTGGGGCCATTTTTGTAAGGTCCTGTGTGCATGTCTTTTACCTATTTTGTTTTTTATAATCTAAATCCAAAAGAATAAATTAACACCTATTAGACACAACACAACATATGACATATCTACTTAAGTATTGATTCAGTCACTTACTTTGTTAAATAAATTCAAACCAATCATTCAAGATTAAGTGACCGCCCTTATTCAAGTTATTGCAATTAGAGTTAATTACACTGTAGTTGGCTAAACGAAACCTAAAAGTAATTAACTAATTCCATTGCAGAGTCAAACATTTGACTTTCTGGCACTTGATTATGACATTTGCTTTTAATTGACCAAAATTATTTATAATCAGAATTCCATCATTATATATCCATGAATATGTGGTGAATGTGTGGACACCATCTCGATGATAATATGAACACTCTTGTGTAGAAGAAAATATACGCGCTACTCTGAAGCCATTACTTCTACAGCATGCAGATAGGGGAAAGAGCGCCAAAGGGTTTATATCAATGCAGGCGTTTTATTTGTTCAATTGCATATATTATTTATTCGTCACATAGCATGCGTTCATTTGTGTTTCTCTCGTGAGGTAACTCACTGCTCTTGACGTATTCGTTCTTTTAATCTCACAGTGCGGCGTTTTCGAGAATGCGGCGTTATTTCTACGGCCATATCATGACCCGAGCCTTCCGTGTCAGGCCTGCGGAGCGTTCCTCCTTTCGCATATTGCAGAGAGGAGAAGCGGTGGTCTTTCCTCCGGCTGTGAAATGCAGACCGCGAGTAAGCGACCGACGCATGGCGGCACAAACGGCTAGGTCGAGTATCCAAAGCATCGATGATTTCAGACGCTGGGATTGCTAACTCTTCGAAGTTAGGATCTTGTGAGTCCGCTTGAATCATTGCGTCAGCTTGAATCATTGCAGCTCTAGCACGGGAACTGCAATAACCGTCTCCGTTTCAGCTAATATCTCAAAGCACACAGCGGCTTCTTTCAGTGAAGAATTCGGGGAGATTTGCAACATGATTACCGTGAAATGGTGCGGCAACAACACAGCATTCACTGGGTGTCTCCTCCGCACTGCTACATGCGCATGCATCATTCAACGCGAGCAACGTACCATATCAATGTAGCCATAATATTGAGACCAAGTGTACACGTATAGAATTTATTGAACAACTACCGTGATGGAAGTACATGTACTACAGTTTAGACCACAATGGTGGCGTGTATAATCCTATAGCCCACTGGAGTCAGGGTGATCAATAAACCTTGCATGCCGCACAATGGGTGGGGGGGGGGGGGGGGTAGGGAGGAGGGGAGGGGGAGGGGGAGTGAGGGTAGGAGGGTAGGAGGGAGGGAGGGTAGGGGTGCATGGAGAGGGAGGGGTAGTCAGGATAGTGTCCTAAAACCATAGTTTATTCCTACAGTATAGTCGATGCTGCTAAGCGACCATTGATTAGCTATTATTTGCCAGACCACGATATGTTGTTAGTATGAATACCTGGGACGTATCTTACATCCACATCATCCCTTCAAGATATTAAAAATTGTTAATCCATCTTTTGGTGACGTCTGTACATAACACGCCTCGACCTAGATGTGCATTTGGGAGCATTTCCGCGAAAAGGGACCTAACGCATATTTTTTCAATATTCTTGAAGTCTGAAATGTCCTCCTCTACACATTGCGTCTTAAGCACTGAGAATCGGAGTATCTGTCATGGAGTTGTAAGCCTCTGAATTTTATCAGCCATACATTGCAACGCAAGCGTTACATTTCTTTTGCGCGTACTGACTTTTCGATCCATTTTATGAAGTTTTAATGTCACTGGTTATTTGATGATTTTGTATGGAAAATATTTTATGGAGTATATAAGCTCTGTTGCATCAAATGAAAGTGTGGACATGAAGCTGTACTTATATAAGTGTGTGTGTACAAGCAAAGATCATATGATCTCTGGTACAAGTAGTGTGTGTAAATAATCACAGCTCAGTTATGCATGCTTTGTTCTTGCAGTGGTCTCTGTTGTGTATTATGAAGAAAGCACATGTACAGTGACGTAAGTCCAAATGATTTATTTAGGGTATTTTATGCCTCTTCAAACGAAGGTGTTTCTCTGCTTTACTATTATGAATTTCAGGTGTGCTGTTAATACAATAAAACACATTCACTGCCCTCTATGATACATAGAACACATACACTACACTCTATAATCTACCAGAACACATACACTACGCTCTATGATCTACCAGAACACATACACTTCACTCTATGATCTACCAGAACACCCCACTTTATGATCTACCAGAACACACTCTATGATCTACCAGAACACATACACTGCACTCTATGATCTACCAGAACACATACACTACACTCTATGATCTACCAGAACACATACACTACACTCTATGATCTACCAGAACACATACACTGCACTCTACAATCTACCTAAGCATCCCTGTTGGCCGAGCTTTTGTGGGACACATTGCTCTTGGAGGTATTCGGCAATCATTCTTTTTTAGTACAGTAGTACGTGCACCCAGTTTGAACAGTAGCAGTAGTTTAACATGACCTTGTAGCTTCACCATGTTGAGTACTAAAAGCCTCACCATGATGAGAGGCTGTATGGAGTATGCTTGCCTTTAGTGTTCGTATACACCTGTTAGCTAGCTGTCCCATCAGCATAACCAGGTGATGGCACACTTTGCTGTGTTCAGCTTACATAAAATACATGCAACTTTGATCATTTTTGATTTTAATTCAATGTTTGTTATAAGTCGATCATTCTAAAATACTGATAGTATGCAATAGTATGCAATAGTTATGATAAAAATATGTTATTACGCAAATTTCAATAACTGAAAGTGCAGAGGTAGAAACTAAATTTGCACCATGTGAAAGTACTTCAGTCTCACGTATGCATGTGTAAATTTAATGTACAGGATGCTTTTACTAAGTACCACTCTGTATTACAGGGACTTTATTCTCTGCAAAGGAAGCCTAGCATGTTCTTTTTGTTGTTTAAATACAATACGAGGTAAGTATGTGTTATTTATTTCTAACGGGTTGTGTTGTGTGCCAACAATGGAGTGGAGCCCAGCTGCACTCAATGTAAGGGCAGAAGCATCTTGTATTGAAACTCTCATTCACTATCTTTTTGATGTGAGGTGACGGACCTCTGATTTGCTGAACTAGTTAAGTTTTATAATAAATATATTTCACGTCCAACTATCAAGCATATTGTGAGTGTTGGTGTTTACATGTGTGTGTTTGTATTGATATTCCTAAACATTCTTCATGTGGTGTTAACACAAATACTCTTTTTTGTTTTTGAAGCAGATTTAAACAAGCAAACATTATATTTGGATGTGTGTAATTATTTACATGCCACTGTGTGAATGGAACATACAAGCCTCTAACACTGATACGCACAACATCTGTACACACAACTCTTGCTTCAGGTTTGGATTTTAAATGTAATTAACCAATGTCTGTGATTTGGGTATCTGTGGGAGTAATTGTGTGAGCAGCTCTTTGCAAAGTCTGCGTTGTTAGTTTTTGTTGAACCAGGTTGGTTACCATGGTGCTAACATGTGCCATGTTTGCTCCTTCCTATATGATCAAGGGAAGGTTGTCACAAAGTCTAGCCACTTTGTGCCTTGTGTAAGCTCACCAGAATCAACTGTGTCTTGATTAGCTCAAATTTGGCATTGCGAGATCTTAAAATAATGAACATTGCATAAATGATGACCCTGGAAAGAGGGGAGGGGTGGAGAGAGAGGGGGATGGAGAGAGGGGAGAGGTGGAGAGAGAGGGGGAAGAGGTGGGAGGAAGAGAGGCAAGAGGCCAGGAAATGATGGGTGAAAAGAGACAAAGAGAAGAATGTATGACTGGTTACATGGCTCGTTAAGATTGTCATTTAAGGTAGGGGTAGGGGTGGGGGTGGGGGTGGGGGTGGGGGGAGAGCCCTTAGGGAATATCTCATACAGGAGAAGAATGATAACAGGAACAACAAAACCAGCAGATCCGAGGAAATCAATGACACGCCTGGCATCACACTGCTGGATTGAAGCAATCAGGTCACTTAGTACAGCAACAGCTGTTGAGTAGCCTCTGAGAGGGTCATCAACACAATTACAACCATTCACTTTGTTGCAAAAGCTCACTTACTTAAATGGGCCACAAGAGGCACTGGGTTGAAGCCTGAATGAAGAAGATACAAGTGACCCAAACATGGACACCCACAACAAAGACATACTTAGCCACAGCAAACCCCACAGGGACAAGGGCTCCAAACAGAGTTACTAGCAGCAACAACAGAAAAAGAAAGTTGGTTCTTGCGGCCTTGAAAATACCACGTCTCTCAGGCTCAAGGTTCCACATTAAACTGTACTGTATGGATCAACACAGTGGTCAAATATGGTGGCTTGGGACCACCTAGTTACCTTCTTGACATAGAAGGTCAGGATGAATGTGAGCAGAATGATGACAGGTTGTAGAGGGGAGAAGAGAAACCCCAACCTAGAGAAAGCAAAATGGTTAGGGTGCTGAGGCAACAGATGTTGCTATGGTACCATAGCAATAGCTGTGTGTAAATGAGGTCAAGGATACTCTGAGGAATGCTAAATGTGGCTTTTGTGAACAGTGGTTGAATGTAGCGCCACTTAATCCTTGTGTACAGGAGCTTATGGATGATCCTAAATGTGTGATCAATTGCTAAACAGCAGCACCATTTAAAGAAATTGCTCACATCATGGCTGTCTCAAATGCTATTGTGCTGATCACAGTGACCACACAGTTGGTCCATGCCAGTTTGTAGAAGTCTTGGCCTATAAAGGTCTCCCAACACTGGGAACAAACATTGCACTCAGACTGGTTACTTCATCATAAATTCAACGTACTTCAACTCTGCAATTTGATGCTGTCCCAGTGCTATTTGAACCACCCCCTAAGATGTCTAGACCACTCAGTGTGCACTTGTCAGCTCCTTGTCCCCCTGTGCCCCCTGGCTGGGTGCACTTGATGAGGGTGTAGTCTGTAATGATGAGCACCACAAGAGATGACACTCGCACTAAAATGGCTCTCAAAAGGGTCATTTTTATCTCTCCACTTCTTGTCTTGAACTTCTCAAATCGAGCCAAGATGTCAAATAAAAATGGTAGAACGATGTTCAAAGCACTGACCACCACAGGTACTACCAGACCATTCCAGAACAAATTTGCTTTACTTAATTGCTAGAATGAGGATCACAAAGGGTTAAGTTCAATTTCTCATCCAGACTCACACACCGATAAACTCCAATTAGCTGCCAAGTAGATGACATATCCTGCCACACTCAGAATGACCAGAACTATCGAGTTGGTGAACAGTCTAAGTAATATGATCACAAACATCTGTGATGGAGTTCTCTTCAATAAACGCTTTCCACAATCTGCAACTTCCTCCTGAATTGGTAGTCAAATGGTCAAACTTTAGTGGAGACACATTTGTAATGGTTGAACTTAGGGGCCATAGCTACAAATGAACATCCACACACACACACACACACACACACACACACACACACACACACACACACACACACACACACACACACACACAGACATGTACACAGAGACATGCACACACACAGACACCCACACATATACACACATACACACAGACACACACACCCACACACACACACACACACACACACAAACATGCACAGACACAGACACACCCACCCACACACACACACACACATACACACACAAACATGCACACACACACACACCCACACCCACACACACACAAACATGCACACACACCCACACACCCACACACACACAAACATGCACACACACACACACCCACACAAACATGCACACACACCCACACACACACACACACACACACACACATACACCCACCCACAGACATAGGTGTCATGGCATGCATGCTATGTGAAGTGGGAGGGTAAACATGGTACCTCCAAGTCTGTCTTGATGTGAGCTCTCTTCAACACTGCTGCAGTCTCATCTGTGATATTGTAATCCCATGCTGAAAATACTTTGTTGCAGAAATTGATCTTTCTGTTAGCACCAAATTCTATGTAACTCTCATTGTAGGCTTCACCCATTCTGTGAGGGTTGAACAAAGAATTGCCTTAACTTGTACCCTTTCCTACCAGCTTACTTGTGCACCAGTAGGACGAATGAGATGGCATATACCACCCCTGTCATCACCAAGGTAACCAATGGCAAACGATAGGACCTGTTACGAATGGTGGTAGCATTGGTGTAGTGACCGAGGAAGAGAACTGTCTCATTGAAGATGCCTTGGCCTGTAATGAAGCCAACGATGTAGTCATACCACTGTGTGCATGGAACAACATCCTTGCACACATGCAAGGCTTCAGCACTGCAGTTGGTCTTTAACCCTGTCACGTTGATGCCACTTGAACACTGCTCTCCATCAGCCACTCCCCCATGAACACTGCACATACTGATGAGAACAGTGTTGTTTGCATTTACAAGTGTACAGTTAGTGCCAACTCTGTACAGCACTGTGGGGAAGCCATTGGAGCAGTTGTATGAAGCAGAACTGTTGAAGACACAAGTGGTTTGGTAGTTGGGCTTGATGGTCACAGCAGGGGTGGTCTCCCATATGAACTGTGGGATGCACACAAAGCCGAACCACAGAGTAAAGATGCCCACATTGACAAGGAACAGCCATCGGAGCAGTGTAAAGTAAGAGGCCACAGCTGTGCCAAAGTTTCCCTCCACTTGCTTGATGTGGACCTTCCACAGTCTGTAGGAGAGAGCCACTTGTAGCTTGCTCTTCAGTTTGGGCCATTTCTGTGGAAGAAACCCCTCACCTTGTTGTCTAACATGACATTCCATCTAAGTCACTCACCACTGAGGCAAATGTTGCCCACATACTGTTGTTAGCTGCTATGCTTCTTCTATTGAGAGTTCTGTGCCTGGAAAGATGACCACCACGTTAGGTGGCTGGACTCCCCCCGCCCCTCCCCCTCTCCTCCTTCTCTCCGCCCCCTCTCCCCGCCCTCAAGAACTTACTGTTCTCTAATTCTCCTTTCTAGTGTCATTGTCGCGCGCCTCCCTGCCAGGCGCTCACCATAGGCGATATATTGAAGGTCGAAGGCGTCCTCTTCTCTTTGTCCCGCTCCCGAGGCTAGTCGGTCGATCGAATTCCTTTCGTCGACCAAAGTGCTGCTTGCCAGGCGCTCGGGGCTAACCCAGCTGGACGAGGGCCCATCGGTGGTTGTTATACTCGCGCCAGTTCGTAGGACGCTTGCCCCCGAACGCTGACGTGCAAGCTGTCGCGATGAAACATGTCTGCCGAGGAGAAGGCTGGGTCGCGTGTTGATGACGTTCAGAATATCTGCCGCCGGAATGTCTACAGTGTCCAGGTCTCTTGCCAGACTAGTAGCGATAGAATCTCCGAATAGTTCCGACTCATTGACACTCGCTTCAGTCATAGTGGTGGGAGACCGCACATGGATAACGCGAGGCGTGGTCAATTCCATGTTTGACGATTCAATGTATAACGTTGCAATAACTTAAAAAAAAAAAAACAATACACACACCACAGGCACTGGCTGTAATTTTATGTTGTACGTACAGCAAACGTGTGAAACACATCGTCACATCTAATTCACACCATGTAGAGTTCTGGATTAGTGAACGAGAAACCATCAAACACCTCTGGTTCAATGGCAGTCACCACTGTCTGATCAACTACAGACAGTCTGCAAGGTTCCTTGGTAAACTCCACATCAAAATTTGTGACTGACTTCTTTCCCTTCTGGAAGGCCAAGTGGAGTGAAGGAGGGAATTGCCACTAACCTACATACTCACGTTCTTTGGCTTAAATGGAGGCTTGATCTCCCTCTGCTCAAGCTTGGCCCAGTCAATGGGTTGGAAGAACACATGCTCCTTTATATCTTGTCCTCCCGTTGCTGGGTTGCAGCCCAGACGACGAGCTGGATGTTTGACAAGGAACTAGAGTGCAGATGATATCATGTAAATGGTGCCACATAACCCTTGAACCCACCCCTGGACCCACCCCCTGGATCACCCACAGTACACCCCTTGAACCCACCCCCTGGACCCACCCCCTGGATCACCCACAGTACACCCCTTGAACCACCCCCTGATCACCCACAGTACACCCCTTGAACCCATCCCTGGACCCACCCCCTGGATCACCCACAGTACACCCCTTGAACCCACCCCCTGGATCACCCACAGTACACCCCTTGAACCCATCCCTGGACCCACCCCCTGGATCACCCACAGTACACCCCTTGAACCCACCCCCTGGATCACCATAGTACACTCCCTGGACCCACCCCCTGGAGGAGGAGCTTGGCAGGCTCAGAGAGACTCTTTGGGTAGTTGACAGATTTCTCCATAATGCTGTTGAACAGCTGATCATCATCTTCCCCATCAAATGGTGGCTGAAACACAAACCAGTGATAAAGCATACTTACATGGGCAGCTAGGTCCTTACTCTTCCAACAAGCATCTCGTACCCCAACACTCCAAGTGCCCACCAATCCACAGAGCTGTCATAAGGTTGATAGCTAATTATCTGTTCAATGGGAACATAGGTAGCCTGAGGGTAACAGCTGCTGACACAAGACCTACCTCAGGGGCAATGTAATCTGGGGTTCCACAGAAGGTTTTGGTCTTGGCTCCATTTGAAATGCCTTCTTTGCATAGTCCAAAGTCTGCAATCTTGATGTGACCTTCTTCATCCAACATTATGTTGTCCAGTTTTATGTCACGATAGATAATGCCCATTTTGTGCAGATAAAGCAGGCCCACCACAATCTCAGCCAGATAAAACCTGCACATGCCATTAGTTGACACACTGAATAAGCAATGTTGTGGGGGAGGGGCATACCTTGCCTGGCTCTCAGGGAATTTCCCTTGTTCTAGCATGTGGAACATGAGATCACCTCCACTAATGTACTCCATCACAAAGAACAGATGGTCCCTTGTCTGAAAGCAGGAGTGCAGGCGAGTGAGGAATGGTGGCTTGTGCTGCAAGGCCAGAACTCTGCGCTCGTTCAGAGTACACTCCACATCATCTTCCTGTACAATGACATCCTTCTTCAAACTCTTCACAGCGTACACTTCCTTGGTAGATTTGTGCTCAGCAAGGAAGACCTACAAGGATAGAAGGTAAAGCTTATTGTGTAAGTGTGCATGTGTACTGATGATGTGTGTTGTGGTGTGTATTGTGGTGACACAGTGATGACAAACCTTTCCAAAGCTGCCTTTGCCCAACACGACTAGCAGAGTGAAGTCTTCTAGGCTCATCTTGGGCAGTGTCTTGGATTCTGGCACCATCTCAGAGCCTCTGCGCAGTGTTAGCATAGAGGCAGGGTCATCTCCTCCTGACCCTTTGAGCTTGCGCTCCACTAGTGTTTCTTGTCTGAATTCCTGCACCAACTGTGCGCAACAGAAAATGGCTTTATCTACCACATCACTGCTCAACACACCCTACACTCCCATCCTCCATCACTGCTCAACACACCCTACACTCCCATCCTCCATCACTGCTCAATACACCCTACACTCCCATCCTCCATCACTGCTCAACACACCCTACACTCCCATCCTCCATCACTGCTCAATACACCCTACACTCCCATCCTCCATCACTGCTCAACACACCCTACACTCCCATCCTCCATCACTGCTCAACACACCCTACACTCCCATCCTCCATCACTGCTCAACACACCCTACACTCCCATCCTCCATCACTGCTCAACACACCCTACACTCCCATCTTCCATTACTGCTCAACACAACCTACACTCCCATCCTCCCACACCCACAGATCACCTTCTCCACATCTTCATCAGCCACAATTCTCTCATAACAATCCTTTGCTTGATCAGCACCAAACATCTTGTACCAGTTGGTTATGACCACACCCCCTTTGGTCTCCTCCTCGATCTGCTGGACTGGAATGGAGAATCCACCCATATAGTCATTGGACAGGAACCGGTCCCAGTCCCAGACTTCAATGAGCAGTCGTAGCTGTTTCGAGGTCTTGTCTTTGTTAGACACATCACTGCAGTGAGGTAATTGCAGTGGGTATGTGTATTCGTGTTCACATGTGTGTTTCTGTGTATATGTGCATGTGTTTGTGTGCATGTAATTGTGTATGTGTGTAGGTGTGTATGTGTGTAGGTGTGTATGTGTGTAGGTGTGTATGTGTGTAGGTGTGTATGTGTGTATGTGTGTAGGTGTGTATGTGTGTAGGTGTGTATGTGTGCAGGTGTGTATGTGTAGGTGTGTATGTGTGCACCATTACGCTATAGCATCCTGTCATGCATCCATACATTCTTTCCTCATGCAGAGGTTCTGTGGTATGTGTGGAGTGCGCATGATTTGACACTCACAAAAAGAAGTCTTCATCAAAGACAGGGTTTAGTGTCTTTTCCTTCCTTTCCGTCTTCTGTTTCCTACCACTATCTTCAGGAAACAGAAGCAACTTGACATAAGGATCAGCCAATCCATTAGCATCCATGGGTGGCAGGTTTCTTGCCTCTAGGACTGCCCAGGTTTATAATGCATGAGGGTAGTACATACACAACAGGTCAAGGCACTACCTCTGATGTGCAATCGTGTCATATTTGTGTCTATCTTCTCTGTCTTGATGGACAGCTTGATTCTCCCGTGTCTTTCCCTCTGTATGCCACAAGACTTTGGGACCTGCTTCTGACAGCGATGGTGAAAGTTAAGGCCACAGTCAGCGCACTTGGTCCCTTGGTTGAAGAGGCCATAGAGCATACCACCGCAATGGTCGCACCACGTAGGATGGTAGTAGTTACTTGGTGTTAATTTATGCGGCTTTGGTTCCTAATGTGTTAGAGCAGAGATAATACATTATCTCTGGTTAGAGAAAGCGTAATAGAACGTGAAAGCATGAGCTTGCATTTACAGACATAAACCACAGTGGAGCTTACAATGCCTTCAGGCAGACTGGTCCCTGGGCAAATGAATGGCACGTATTCAAGGCATCTTCTGTGCGTGGCAAAGTCACAGGCTATTAATATGCAAAGAAGAAAACGAGTCACGTTTAGCTGTCACTGGTCGTTTCAAGTGGCTACTTACTAAGACATTTGTAGCCCTGAGGTCCCGACACGCCCCTGTCAAGGAGAAGAGGTAAATGCGGACACACCCGATGGAGTCTAACCGTACCATAGGAAGCGAGTACAGTGTCCACAAAAGGTAAACGTCTTGAAGTAGTTCAGTACGAACTTGTGCCCTTTAATCTCAACGACTTGTCGTTTGCGCACTGCATTTCGCCTTTTGGGAGCAACCCGCTCTTCAACGGACATTTTCAGCAACTAAAATGATAAACAACAACAAACAGGAAATAGGGCTGTGCCTACGAATACTCGTTTCCATAGAAACAGATTACTGTTCAATCCATGAGCCATCTTTACTACACCGTGGAGCCTGGCGTCATCAGTGAAGCGCTCCTACATCAATGTGTCCAAGAGCAGGGGCCAGAAGGGGAGGCGGGAAGAATCGCGCGCAGCGAAGGAATTGATTTTCGAGAGGTGAACACTCTTCGGTTGGACTTCAAGAGTAAGCTCACTGTTTTAGCCCCTATTTTCGTTTCTACTCTGTGCATATTTCTCCAGACATTCTTCGTATAGAACATTTGTGGCAATTCAGAAACCTTCGAAGGCTGCAGCTGGATAACAATATAATTGAATGTATAGACGGGCTAGATCAGTTGGTGAATTTGGAGTGGTTGGGTGAGACACGTTGCATTCAGCTGTACTTTGCACACTATCAGCTTGCAATCTTTAGATTTATCTTTCAACAACATTGAAGACATCAGCGGTCTCAATGCTCTTGTTAACCTGAGGGACCTTAGTCTTGCGCACAATCGTATTGCTAAGATCCAGAATTTGGAAGGGCTAACTAAACTCCAGACCTTATCCATTGCTGGCAACATTATTGCTGAGCTTGAAAATGTATGTTGCTAATGTCTTTGAGAATTTCTTATTACAATGTGCTCTTTACAGGTTGCTTACCTTCGACAGTTTGCTTGTTTGCAATGTCTTGTTCTGAAGGAGAATCCACTAGCTGAAGACCAACGCTATCCTCATTATGTGATTGCATACATTCCTTCTCTCATCTATTTGGACTTCCGTCTTGTGCAAGAAGATACTGTGAGTGCAGCTTAGAAATACATATTGTGTTTGGCAGACAAACATCTTTTTAAAGTTGAAAAACAAGTGTAATGTGTTAGTCACATTCATTTTCATCTTCCTCCTTATCACCTGATATCATTTACAGAGGCTCTCAGCACATGCAATGTTTCAAGAGATGATGGAAGAGCTGGCCCTGGTTGAGAGAGAAAAAGAAAGAAAGAGTGTGGAGTACACTGCTGCTCAACAGAAGGAGAAAACACTGAAGGTAATATTTAACACATATGATTGGTCATTTTGGCATGATGAGGTTATGCTAGCTACATGACTGAAGGTGTATAATTTTTGCAGGAAGCTTATGTTGATGGCCTGGCAGGGATGGCACTGTTTGATGCCATGTTTGAGGAGGATAAAGATGCCCAGTGCTTCAGACTGATGCCCGAGGTTCCAGTGCTACTGGAAAGGTTGGTGAGGGCAACAGACCAGAGTGATTGCTTGGTGCTTGCACTTCTAAACAGATGTGACCTTGTTTTGTTAGTTATGCCACCAAATTTGCAGTCGTATGTGAGGAATTAAAGGATATTGGTCTGCGCGAATTGCAACGTCGCAATGAAGAGAGAGCAATTTACCAGGCATCTCACGAAGAAACATGCACAGCAAATCAGAAAGCCTCTGTGAGGAAAGTGCAGGAATTTGAGGAAATCAAGCAAAAGGTAAAAACATCCCTCTTAAGGAGAACTGTAAACCATCCAAAGCAATCCACTAGTTGCTAGGATCTGCATCCTCCTCTCCAAGTGAGGTTGTAAAACAACTTGAAGATGTCATCAATGGACTTCATCATGACCTCATGCAACTGGAGATGTTGCTGGTGGAACAGATAGAGGCAAGTCTAATGATCTCACAAACATAGAAAGTGGTTCTTTGGCAATATGCCCTCATTGCCCCATCTCACCACAGGAAGGAGCTAAAGACTTTGAACGCAATTACTCTGAACAGGTTTCTACTTTTCTGGAGCACGTGCAAGCACAGTATCCTTCCACACACCATACCCTATATGACAGATCCATTGCCCTTGGAACCTTAACCTTGTTAGCATGACACGTCTACGGGACCTAGAAAATACTTACCACGAAACTGTATCTGAGAAGGCACAGATGATACTTGAGAAGTTCATAAAGAATCAGTTAGACATTGAACTACCTGATGAGCTACGAGTGGTAAGTACTGTAATTGCATTCACAACTACAAACACACTAAAGCACTACTGTGGTAGTTGATGGTGGACAAGGACACATTGGTTGGAGCATTGAATGCTGCACATGACTGCCATCTATTGGCTATAGACAACAAGGTATGCCCATGTATGACACACACAAACACAACATTCACATCAACACATCCAAAGGAGGACAGCATTGTTTCCAGTGCCAAAAAGGACAGAGATAGTCTGATTGAGACAATACAGAATTCTGAGCTGAAACGCAACAGGCAGAAAATAGTGGAAATTGAACAGTACATAGAGCAGCAGAAGGGAGAGGAAGATGAGATTGATCAACAAAACTGATACTGAAAGGCATATCACTTGTGGAAAGAATGTTTTATTTTTTCCATCATTTTCGTGGGAAGTGGTAATCTGTCGACATCTTCACTTTTTGTCAGCCATTTGCCAATAAGTTCGATACATATGTCTTGCAAATTGATGTCAACTTTAATTGCTGTAGATAAGAGTGCAATATGAATGTGTGTGAGGGTGGGGGGGCGGGGGCCTGGAGCTAACCTGCGCGCACAATTCGAGTTGCCTTGCAGTTGGCATAGTGATCAATAACCGGGTACACATCAAACCCGGGATAGTAAACCTCTTTAGCGGCCACGCCATGCGACACGCCATTGACGAAGAAGACGAGGCTTCCATCGTGAGTGAGTCTGAAGCCCAGACGATCGTTCTCCCTTAAGTCGTCCAACGTTGTTCTCCCATAGATTTTTTCAACAGGCCCCCACTGTCCACTCAGACGGTTGTGGATCTTGTTGGCACTCCAAACGCAATAGTCAGTTCCTTCGGGTGAGTATCGAGGTACGTCTTTGGCTGTCAGGGGTCGACCCTTTGCCCACCGCATAACACCTAGCTTTAATGTCCCTGACCATCCTGTCCCGTATGATGTCACTTCCACTTCAAACTCCGCAGTTCCTCGAAGGGGGCGTGCTCCATACGCCACTCCATACGCATAGTGCAAAGACGGGTCTTTCTTATCCGCTTCTTTACCGTTTTCAGCTATCTGAATTTGGCTTGAGCATACAGAGTGAAATCCAAACTGAACCTCTTCCTTTAGAATGAAGGTTTCCTCGTCCGCTGTACAATTGGAGTTGCGCAGCGTGTTGTGCTGTAGTGCCATTTTGGACCGCAGATAGAATTTTAAAACATTGCACAAGAGAAAACATTTCCTAAAGCCACGCCCATGCTAGAAATTAGATAACAATCCCCAGACTCGACAGGAGCCTGCTATTGACTGTGCTGCAGTCCTCCGTATGGTGAAATGGTGAGCAACCCTAGTGCTTACTCCATGAGCGCTAACTGTGTGTTCTCTTCAAGAATCTGTCACGTTCAAAGCCGGCAGTATCTGCCGCTGCCAGTGTCGAAACTGTCAAAGAGAAGAAGCTCCCCAAAGTGGAGGATTTTTTAGACTATGTGAGAGCTTTAACGCTCTTAGAAGTACTGCATACGTTATTGTTGCGGTCCGCTTGTTGTCATGGCAACGAATGACAGTTCTTAGGAGCACGGGAAAGGCGTCGACTGATAACGATCTCTGGATAGCTTATGCAAGCTTCCACGGAGGCGACTACGAACGAGCACGGACCGTAAGTACTGCAAAGGTTTGTTATGTTTTGGACTAAGATTCTTCTAGGAATATGAGAACCTGTCGAAGGACCCAAACTGCCATAGTGATGTATGGTGCAACCTGGCCTGTTGTTACTTCATGCAAGCACAGTATCCTTCCACACACCATACCCTGTATGACAGATCCATTGCCCTTGGAACCTTAACCTTGTTAGCATGACACGTCTACGGGACCTAGAAAATACTTATCACGTAACTGTATCTGAGAAGGCACAGATGATACTTGAGAAGTTCATAAAGAATCAGTTAGACATTGAACTACCTGATGAGCTACGAGTGGTAAGTACTGTAATTGCATTCACAACTACAAACACACTAAAGCACTACTGTGGTAGTTGATGGTGGACAAGGACACATTGGTTGGAGCATTGAATGCTGCACATGACTGCCATCTATTGGCTATAGACAACAAGGTATGCCCATGTATGACACACACAAACACAACATTCACATCAACACATCCAAAGGAGGACAGCATTGTTTCCAGAGCCAAAAAGGACAGAGATAGTCTGATTGAGACAATACAGAATTCTGAGCTGAAACGCAACAGGCAGAAAATAGTGGAAATTGAACAGTACATAGAGCAGCAGAAGGGAGAGGAAGATGAGATTGATCAACAAAACTGATACTGAAAGGCATATCACTTGTGGAAAGAATGTTTTATTTCTTCCATTATTTTCATGGGAAGTGGTAATCTGTCGACATCTTCACTTTTTGTCAGCCATTTGCCAATAAGTTCGATACATATGTCTTGCAAATTGATGTTAATTGCTGTAGATAAGAGTGCAATGTGAGTGTGTGTGAGGGGGGGGGGGGGGGGCGGGGGCCTGGAGCTAACCTGCGCGCACAATTCGAGTTGCCTTGCAGTTGGCATAGTGATCAATAACCGGGTACACATCAAACCCGGGATAGTAAACCTCTTTAGCGGCCACGCCATGCGACACGCCATTGACGAAGAAGACGAGGCTTCCATCGTGAGTGAGTCTGAAGCCCAGACGATCGTTCTCCCTTAAGTCGTCCAACGT
Source organism: Ephydatia muelleri (assembly GCA_013339895.1). Taxonomy (NCBI): domain Eukaryota; kingdom Metazoa; phylum Porifera; class Demospongiae; order Spongillida; family Spongillidae; genus Ephydatia; species Ephydatia muelleri. The sequence goes on from JABACO010000020.1 coordinate 7,813,421, forward strand.
TGTTCTCCCATAGATTTTCTCAACAGACACCGACTGTCCACGCAGACGGTTGTGGATCTTGTTGGCACTCCAAACGCAATAGTCAGTTCCTTCGGGTGAGTATCGAGGTACGTCTTTGGCTGTCAGGGGTCGACCCTTTGCCCACCGCATAACACCTAGCTTTAATGTCCCTGACCGTCCTTCTGTCCCGTAAGATGTCACTTCCACTTCAAACTCCGCATTTCCTCGAAGGGGGCGTGCTCCATACGCCACTCCATACGCATAGTGCAAAGATGGGTCTTTCTTATCCGCTTCTTTACCGTTTTCAGCTATCTGAATTTGGCTTGAGCATACAGAGTGAAATCCAAACTGAACCACTTCCTTTAGAATGAAGGTTTCCTCGTCCGCTGTACAATTGGAGTTGCGCAGCGTGTTGTGCTGTAGTGCCATTTTGGACCGCAGATAGAATTTTAACATTGCACAAGAGAAAACATTTCCTAAAGCCACGCCCATGCTAGAAATTAGATAACAATCCCCAGACTCGACAGGAGCCTGCTATTGACTGTGCTGCAGTCCTCCGTATGGTGAAATGGTGAGCAACCCTAGTGCTTACTCCATGAGCGCTAACTGTGTGTTCTCTTCAAGAATCTGTCACGTTCAAAGCCGGCAGTATCTGCCGCTGCCAGTGTTGAAACTGTCAAAGAGAAGAAGAAGAAGAAGCTCCCCAAAGTGGAGGATTTTTTTCAGCAAAGAGACTATGTGGGAGCTTTAACGCTCTTAGAGGTACTGCATACGCTATTGTAATGTTTAGTTGCGGTCCGCTTGTTGTCATGGCAACGAATGACAGTTTCTTAGGAGCACGGGAAAGGCGTCGACTGATAACGATCTCTGGATAGCTTATGCAAGCTTCCACGGAGGCGACTACGAACGAGCACGGACCGTAAGTACTGCAAAGGTTTGTTATGTTTTGGACTAAGATTCTTCTAGGAATATGAGAACCTGTCGAAGGACCCAAACTCCCATAGTGATGTATGGTGCTGCAACCTGGCCTGTTGTTACTTCATGCTGGGAATGTATGATGAAGCAAAGAGGACTGCAGAGATGGGTATGATGAGGTAATCTGTTTGGAACTGGAATGAATTCTGTACATTTGTTAGGGGCTCCAAGTGGCTTGCAGAATAGGCTACTGTTTCATCTTGCTCACAAGGTGAGTGTGTGGTAACTGAGAGAGTGTTGTGCTTACGACACTCTGCTAGTGTGGTGATGAGACAGAGCTGATGAGCCATCACACGAAACTTCAGAACTGCATTGAAGATCAGGTACATTGCCTGATTTGTTAATCTCTTCAGATTGACACTATTCCAATTATCACCCATCCCTTACACGCTCCACCCCCTCACTTCTCTTATCACCCATCCCTTACACGCTCCACCCCCTCACTTCTCTTATCACCCATCCCTTACACGCTCCACCCCCTCACTTCTCTTATCACCCATCCCTTACATGCTCCACCCCCTCACTTCTCTTATCACCCATCCCTTACACGCTCCACCCCCTCACTTCTCTTATCACCCATCCCTTACATGCTCCACCCCCTCACTTCTCAGCTTAGCTTAGCCGCCATACACTATCTACGTACACACTACCAGGAAGCCATTGACATATACAAAAAGATACTTCTGGAGAACAGGTTGGCATGGGGTATGGAGGCATGGGGTATGGAGGCATGGGGTATGGAGGCATGGGGTATGGAGGCATGGGGTATGGAGGCATGGGGTATGGAGGCATGGGTATGGAGGCATTGGGTATGGATGCATGGGGTATGGAGCATGGCCATATGGAAACTGCAGGAGGGTATGGAAACATGAAGATATGAGGTGTAGCTCAAATGAACATGTTTGTTGATTCAGGGAGATGCTAGCAGTCAATGTATACCTGGCTATGTGCTACCACAAGCTTGACTACTATGATGTGTCCCAGGAAGTACTTGCTAGCTACGTGCAGAATCATCCAGATAGTGCCATAGCCATCAACCTTAAAGCTTGCAACGTTTATAAACTGTACAATGGAAAAGCTGCAGAGGTATGTGTGCATGTTCCCACCTATCTCCTCATCCATCTCCCTCATCTCCTCATCTCCTCTCTCCCCCATCTCCTCATCTCCATCTCCCCCATCTCCTCATCTCCTCATCTCCCTCATCTCCCCCATCTCCTCATCTCCCCCATCTCCTCATCTCCCCCATCTCCTCATCTCCTCATCTCCCCCATCTCCTCATTTCCCCCATCCTCATCTCCCCCATCTCCCCATCTCCTCATCTCCTCCATCTCCTCATCTCCCCATCTCATCTCTCCATCTCCTCATCTCCCCCATCTCCTCATCTCCCCCATCTCCTCATCTCCCCCATCTCCTCATCTCCCCCATCTCCTCATCTCCCCCATCTCCTATCTCCCCCATCTCCTCATCTCCCCCATCTCCTCATCTCCCCCATCTCCTCATCTCCTCATCTCCCCCATCTCCTCATTTCCCCCATCTCCTCATCTCCCTCCCCCATCTCCCCATCTCCTCATCTCTCTCTCCTCCATCTCCTCATCTCCCCCATCTCATCTCTCCATCTCCTCATTTCCCCCATCTCCTCATCTCCCCCATCTCCTCATCTCCCCATTTCCTCATCTCCTCATCTCTCCTCATCTCCCCCATCTCCCCATCTCCTCATCTCCCCCATCCTCATCTCCTCATCTCCCCCATCTCCTCATCTCCCCCATCTCCTCATCTCCCCCATCTCCTCATCTCCTCATCTCCCCCATCTCCTCATTTCCCCCCATCTCCTCATCTCCCCCATCTCCCCATCTCCTCATCTCCTCCATCTCCTCATCTCCCCCATCTCATCTCTCCATCTCCTCATTTCCCCCATCTCCTCATCTCCCCCATCTCCTCATCTCCCCCATTTCCTCATCTCCTCATCTCTCCTCATCTCCCCCATCTCCCCCATCTCCTCATCTCCCCCATCCTCCTCATCTCCTCATCTCCCCCATCTCCTCATCTCCCCCATCTCCTCATCTCCTCCATCTCCTCATCTCCCCCATCTCCTCATCTCCCCCATCTCCTCATCTCCCTCATCTCATTCATTGTGTGCAGACAGAACTCAAAGTGTTTACTGATATGGCGTCTCCTACATTCACTTTTGCAAAAGATCTGTTGCGACATAATCTGGTGAGACATGTGAGGGGATCTGGTGTGAGACATGTGAGGGGATCTGGTGAGACATGTGAGGGGATCTGGTGAGACATGTGAGGGGATCTGGTGAGACATGTGAGGGGATCTGGTGAGACATGTGAGGGAATCAGGTGAGGGGTTTCCAGTGCGAAGGTTAAGGTGTGAGAATGTAAGATAGCAGTGTCAGCTCATACCATACATCCACTATCAACAGGTGATATTTCGCAACGGAGATGGGGCATTACAGACATTCCCACAGCTCCTGGGTGTGGTTCAAGAGGCAAGACTAAACCTGGCCATCTACCACCTCAAGCATGGTACATGCCTTCTCTGGTGTCCAGACCATACATCACATACACATGTTGTTTGTGGGTGTAGACAATATTGATGAAGCATACACACTGATTCGTGACTTGGAGCCAGGAAGCCCCCATGAGTACATTCTGAAAGCAGTAGCCAATGCAGTGATGGGTCAAGAACATGGCTCAGTAATGACCTCTTCCCATCCACCTTCCCAATATCACTTTCACCTTTAACCCTTAGCAAGAGAACATCAAGCTTGCACAACAGTACTATCAGCTTGTAGGCACGTCTGGAAGCGAGTGTGGTATGGGATGTGCAGCCAATGTCAGCATCCAGTTACATAGTGTTTTGCTGCAGATACAATTCCTGGCCGTCAGTCAATGGCTTCTTGCTTCTTTCTCTTGCGCCAGTTTGAGGAAGTGTTGATATACCTGAGTTCCATTAAAGTAAGCTAATGCACTATTCAGCAGTTGTGCTAATTCTTATTATCACCCACTTCAGAGCTACTTTTTCAATGACGACACTTTCAATTTCAACTTTGCACAGGCAAAGGCAGCTACTGGTAATTTTCAGGAGGCAGAGGAGGTCAGTGAGCAGACAACACTGCTAGATACAATGTTCAAACTATCATTGCAAAGCAGATCTTTCTGCTAATCACTTCAGACAAAATCAAAGCTGATTACACCTACCTCAGCTGGCTGGCAAAATGCTGTAAGCCCCGCCCCTTAAACCTGTAACCACGCCCCTTTCAGTTCATGTACTTGGTTGTCAGACATTATGAATAGGAAGCCAAAGAATGCATGGGAGCTGTATTTGAAGTTGGACACTTCTGGTGATTCATTTAATTTGCTCCTTCTGATAGCCAATGATTGTTACAAGGTATGTAACATGGCAGAAGCTGGATGCATTGTGACTACAGCTTGTGAGTAGATGGGACAGTTCTACTATGCAGCAAAGGCATTTCACCTGTTGGAGAGGCTGGATCCCAACCCTGAGTACTGGGAAGGGAAGAGGGGAGCATGTGTGGGCGTGTTCCAGATGGTGATTGCAGGTCACGAGCCCAGAGAGAGTCTAAAAGACATAGTTCAGATCTTGAAGGAAACCTCACAGCAACCTCAAGCTAAATTTATACTACATGCAATTAGTAAATGGAGCAAAGAAAATCGTGTCCCCATTCCAGGTCTTTAAGGTCTCCATTCCAGTTTGCTAAAGAACCATAGAACACATGCACATGTACACACGGCTCTGTCACTTGGACCAATAAAATAATAACTCATTCACCCTACAATCCAGTCTTCCATAAACTTGACATATTTGATTGTCTGCCTGTTGTACGTGTATGAAACATGAATGTAGCCATCTGGGGATTGGAGGATGGAGGGGTAGCTGAGCTCACAACCTGGAAGCCCTGTGTCTATATCCCTGTAGTAAGGCCAGGTCTTGCCCTGATCCATTGACAGAGCAATTCGAATTGGGTAGCGTTCATCGTGGGTTGGATTGAACACCAAAGCAATATTGCCACTTTTCAGGACAGTAGCTTGAATGGCAGCATCATTGTTGGGGAGGTTTGTGGGGGAAGGTGTGCTCCATGTGACACCATCATCGGTCGAGGTGGAGTTATAGATGAAGCCCTGGCGCTCATCACGAAAAAATGCAAGGAGGTAAGGTTGGCTAGACTGAGGTCGAATCACTGAAGGCTGGATGAGGTAGTCAGAGCCTTGAACTGTGTATTTACTCCAGACCTCTTGATTAGCTGTGATGAACATAGCTGAGTAGTCTGTGTCCACTGAGTTAAAGGCATATATGTTGAATATACAGCAAAAATAGAATGTCAGTTCACTTACACGAATAGTACATGGGGTAAACCCAGCTGCCAGTAAGAGAGAGAATGATGCGATTTCTGTCAAAAATTCCGTTCTCACTAAACAGTAGAGTTGGAGTGGACCACGTGACGCCTTCATCTGCTGAATACAGCATCCATATATGTGCAAGCTCCTCCCCACCGCTAGCTGGTTGCTGGGAATGGAAAAGATACAGAAGTCCGCTCTTGCTATCACGGAAGAGTACGGGATTTTGATTGGAGAATCCTACTCTCCATGAAACTGCTATGGCCTCGGGCCACAACTCGCTGCCTTCGAGCAATTTGGTGACAACTATGGAGCAGTTACTGGTGCCTTCTCCATCTCCACTGAACCACGCCAGAATTAGATCTCCAGAAGGAAGAATTTCCAAAAACGAGGCATGATTGCTGATGTTGGGCGGGATCATATAAGCCTCGTAACGACCATCCTCCATTGGCCGAATCACCCCTAAACATAATTTGAGTAAGTATCGTATGCAAAACCATGCATTCGTACCATCAAACTGCTGCCCATCTGTGGCCCAGAGACGCACAATTGTTAGAAACAAAAATACACGCCAGTGTATCGGTACTGCCATATGATTGATAATCATCGGGAAATGCGCATGCGTTTGTACGCCCACAATTTTTTTGTTACGGTAAAGATGGGAGAATTTAGTCAGTTTACCCTTTCCCCATCTCTCCCTTATTCTCATCTAGTGTCCGGAATCGTTATTGTAATGAGAGTGCTCGTGCGGAAAACTAGAAAATAATAATATATTGGATCTAAAAAGGGACCTACTGCATGTTTTTTTTAAGATTTCAGAAGTTTTGATATTCTAGAAGTCGGAAATGTCCTCACACACTGCTTCTTACACACTGAGAATCGGAGTATCTGTCATGAAGTTGTCAGGCGCTGAATTTTTAATTAGTCATACATTTAAACGCAAGCACTATACTTCTAATGTGCATACTGATAATGTATGCACTAGGTACTAGGTACTAGGTCTCTTTTCGCGGAAATATATAATAATATACCGTAACCTCTTGCTCGACTCCTGGTCATAATTATGAGAGGAAAACCAAGTGAAACAGGTAAATAAGGCTTTCTATTTTGAGAAAGTATTGGATAGTGTGTACTTTAAAAAGGTCCAATACTAAAAATAAACAGTCTGTATCTTGAATACATGTATTTGCAAATTGTAGGACTATTTAGTTGTTGCACTCTCTCAAACCACACTTGATTTACTAGAAAGTTCCATTATTAAAACTCAAAGACAGATTATATGGGGGGCAGCTAGAGGTTGTCCGTCAATTGCATTGATATCAAACAGCTCTTCCCACTTAAATATCATCACTTGCCCATCAGCTGACCTTCCATTGGTTTACCCATGCTGCTGGTAATCCCCAACTTTTTAGGAAAGGTAATAATGTCACACTTTTACAAATCCGATGCATATTGCAGGATAAGTGTGGATCTTATGCCAGCAGCTGGGGCAGACGTAGTACATTTACAATCAAGCTCAAATCACTTCCGATCTATGCTCTAAGCCTTCAATAACCATATGCACCATATATGATTATTGCATCATGAAATGGGATTGCTGAAACAGTGAACAGAACATTCTTTGCTTTAACAACGTGGCGGCCAAAACGAGTGCGCATGCGCATTTCGTTCTTTCAACGTGTCGTTCAATCGGCAAGAAGATGACGGTAAGTTATTGCCCATGACATCCGAAGATATTCCAGCGTTGATATATTCTTTGTTGGGGTCACTGTGTAGATGACAGTGGTATTTTAGAAGTGTCTAGGTGTCTTAGCCATATCCCGTTAATTTTATGTAGGAAGAGAACGCAATGAGAGAACTTCTTATTAAGAAGCTCTGTATCAACATATGCGTTGGAGAGAGTGGGGATCGATTGACCAGAGCGGCTAAGGTGCTTGAGCAACTTACTGGACAAACCCCCGTGTTTTCTAAAGGTTAGAAGGCCTAACATGTTTTGTCGTGTCCCCATTCACTCGTTTTTTTTTGTCGTCAGCACGCTTCACTGTGCGTTCATTTGGGATTCGTAGAAACGAAAAAATTGCTGTTCACTGTACAGTCCGAGGAGCAAAGGCCGACGAAATTTTGGATAGGGGACTGAAAGTTAAGGAGTATGAATTGCGCAAGGAAAACTTCTCCGAGACAGGAAACTTCGGATTTGGCATCCAGGAACACATCGATCTCGGCATCAAGTATGACCCAAGCATTGGTATCTATGGCATGGATTTCTACGTGGTTCTGGGGCGAAGAGGCCAGCGAGTCGCCACTCGGAAACGAAAACCAGGTCGCGTTGGTGCAAAACACCGTGTTGACAAGGACGAAGCTATGAAGTGGTTTCAACAGAAGGTAACTGATCCATCGCACCGGATGTAAGCTGACTCTTCTCTCCCCCCCCCACACACACACACACACATATATATAGTACGAAGGCATTCTTCTGTCTGGAAAGAAGACATAAGTGTTGAACAGAGACTAACATTTGACAATGAAACTTCACAAAATCTTTGAAACTGAATAAATTCAAAATGTGGGGTGGTGCTTTAAGATAAATAGATTTTGTGAAAGTCATTGGCTCCGAACGCTGCTCCGCACTTCGGACACTTCCTAAGTCTAGAATCGTAACGACTCTTGATGCATTCTGAACAAAACACGTGGAAGCATTTAGTGAGCACTGTGTCTTTCTTACGTGTGCTGCAGCAGGGGCAATTGAGCTTGGCCTGCAAGGTAGACATGTTAAGGCATTCTTCTGTCTGCCTTTGTTCCACTGACCTGGTACGTCTTTATTTCCTCAAGTAGAACTTCGTCACTGCTGGTACCCCATTCTCTGTTCTTGTATCGTTCTAATTTACGCTTCAGAGCAGTTATTTCCTCTTGTCCTCTCCGAACTAAGGATGACTCCTTTTCATTCTGTTCCACTAGTGACTGGACAGATTTCTGCGCAGAAAGCAACTGCTTCTCCAAGTCTTGTGTTCTTAGCTGACACTCCTGTAGAGCTTGGCAGCTGTCTAGTGCCTGCAATACACATGGTCTTATGTGTTAGCCTTTTAATTAAAATCCATGTAAACACATCAATGATGATAGCAATGCGAGTTGGTTCAGATTTAATGTTAGGAAATGAAAAAACCATTCATGTGTGAATGGTGTGAAAGGCATCTCTGCTGTTGTCTCAAATATGCATCTAAATCACAAATTAGGCTTTCCAACAGCTGCATAAACAAGTCTTCTAACCGTCTCCTCTGACAATGCAGCATGATGACTGAAATGCAGCAAGTGTTATTTTAAATCTAGTATTGAATTCTAAACTAGTTTGCTGGTTATTGACACAAGCAAATAGACATGCTTACAGCCTTGACAATCAAGCAATAGACTATAAAAATAGAAATAGATACTTACTTTTTTCCTATGTGCTTCCAACACTTGTTGCTTTACAGTGAGATCGCGTTCTAGTGCCTGCAGACCAGTTTCCGTGGCTTTTTCCTTCTGTTCCATTTGAGTAACAAGTTCATTCAACCTATGCAACAAACAACATGCTCTAATCAGTAGATCAACTTCAAAATGCACAAACCTGCTTTTCTCAGCTGACAGAACCACTATCTGGTTACCAAGAAGATCCTTCTCATCTTGAATAGCCTTTTGGAGACTGGCTGCCTTAATCCTCTCATAAATTAGTTTAAGGTTTGAATCGCTCTTCTCCTGCAAAGATACAGACTGAATGTACACACACACACACACACACACACACACACACACACACACACACACACACACACACACACACCACAAACACATACACACACACACACACACACACACCACAAACACATACACACACACACACACACACACACACACACACACACACACACACACACACACACACACACTTTACCTTTAGTTCTTGCACTAGACGCAGATTCTGCTCTCGAGCTTCTTCAAATGCCTGTGTTGTATCTTCCATTTCAGACATCAGTGCCTGGGCTTCATGTTTCTTTGCTGATAACTCCCTGGTAGTTGGTTGGACGCGAGAAATGATGGATATCGCTTTACACCTATAACTGAACACATACTTGTGCAGTTGCTTGTTGTCTTCACTTAGAGCCTTGGTTTTGCGTGTTGCCTCTTCTCGAAGCATTTCCTTTTTCTTCTCATAATCCTTCTTAAGTTCGTCATACTTGCGCTTGGCTTCAGCCTAGAATGGAAGTTTAGCTGTTGTGTGTACAGCTACACCCGTCAATACCTGGTATTGAGCCTTCTTCTCAGCTAGAGCTGCTTCGTCAAGCTTTTCACTTGCTAACTCTCTGAGTGCAGCGATTTCACTTTCCAGGTCACGCTTTTCACCCTCCAGCTTGCGTACATACTCCTCTCCAGCTGACAGTGTGTCGCTTGTGGCACCAGTTACCACGGAGATATGCTCCTCACCTGACTTCTCCTCCGTTGCCTGTAAGTGTGGTTCGAGGAATGGAAGGAATGAAGCGAGAGTGAGTGGAAGGCTACAAGAGTGAGTGTAAGGCTACAAGAGTGAGTGTAAGGCTACAAGAGTGAGTGTAAGGCTACAAGAGTGAGTGTAAGGCTACAAGAGTGAGTGTAAGGCTACAAGAGTGAGTGTAAGGCTACAAGAGTGAGTGTAAGGCTACAAGAGTGAGTGTAAGGCTACAAGAGTGAGTGTAAGGCTACAAGAGAATGGGACCGCACTGAGAAAAATGATTTGAATTATGTTTCAAAGTGGTGGGAATGACTAACTTTGACATTGCCCTGCTCTGCCTTGTGAGCTCGTGTCTTGTAGCGGTTGACCTCTGCCTTAAGTTGCTGTATGGTCTTCTGAAGGATGTCCACTGTTGCCTTAAGCTCCCTTGTGACATGATCAGTAGTGATTTGGGGATTAAATTCAATCTCACTAACTTTGCTATAGGCGCTGCCTGCTCATTGGATGCAATCATCTTCTCATGTTCCATTTTGAGCAGTTCATAGTCTCGCTTAGTTGCCGCTAGCAACCCTTCCAGCCTGCTCATGTCATCTCTCACCTCTTTGCTATACTTTGCCTCCTCTGTCCTGCAATGTGCACCCCACCCCTTGTTAGTCACTGGACCAGCACTTGATCACACGATCAAAGGTTACCTAATCTCCTCCAGCTGAGAGAAGTGCTGCACACGTGCTGCATTCAGCAGCTGCTTCAAATCTTCAAGTACATTTCTCAGCTGTGTGTTTTCCATATAAATAATAGAAAAATGAGTTTGCAGTGTCTTGTATGGGACAGAGTCCTTCACAGCAGTATCATTGATAGTTGGTTGCTTCACTTTTAACTCTTCCAACTCTGTCCGGACATCTGCCAGCTTTTGTGTAAGTGCTTCAATCTCTGCCAATCTGGACTCAGCGAGGTTCTTGTGCTGCTCAACCAACTCCACTTTTGAACTTTCATTCTGACATGGATTAAGATGATGTTATATGCGTACAGCTGTAACATTAGTGTTACAGAATTCTTACCTCATCAACGGGACAACTACTCTGGCAGACTTTGGGAGAAGAGCCACAAACTGAGGGCACAGTGGAACATTTATTCAGGTCTTCCAGAGCTTTACTAAGCTGGGTTTGCAAATGATCGCACTTTGTCTCGCTCTTCTGTAAGTCGAAGCGAGCATCTGCTAGCCAGTTTTCCAGTTCTTCACATTTTGCTTTGTATGTGTCCAGTTCATCTAAGCTTTCGGTTGCACTGGAATTTTCCACAGAGATTGCAGTTGTGCACGTGCCCACGTTTTCTAATATTGACTGGAAGGCATCTTCCAGTGCACACTTCCTATCATCTGTCTCTCCGCTCAGTAGGCGCTGCAAGCTTTCGTCTGATAAGGCCGATGAATCTTTACCTATTGCACGTCTCAGAGAAACCAGTAACCTTTTCAAGACGACCATCACCTTGAGGTCTTGGTCTCGTCGCTCCTCCAGCTTTTTTAGCCTCGACTCCAGCTCATCATTCCTGTTGCGATGCGTGCAAGTGTATATATGGTGGTAAAATCTCCACACGACTGTGCAAATCTTGTACTTGCCTATGATTCCTTTCTTGAAGGCGTTCACTCAGTTTTGCGTTTTGCACTTGTAGTATCTTCAGCTTCAGGTCCTCTTCTCCGCTTGCTGGTCCGATGTCCAACTGCGCTGTCTGCGTAAAGCTCGGCCTTTTAGGAGCTGATGCTTCGGGGCTTGGCGCCTGTCTCTTAGCCATTACGCGATTCGTATTCTGGAACCGCCCTAATCACGTGGGCAAACCATTTTTTAATATTTCATATGCATGCATAATACAAATTATATTATTGCAGCAGGACAGCCGCAGCCTATGAGTGTACAGATGGATACTTCATATCCGAGAGAATGAACCTATGTGATTGCTTATGTTCTGCCACGCTCACAAAACTTCTTGCTTCTTTCTTAATCCACTTTCTGCCTTTCTGGGGTGGTATTGGTGTCCTTGGCACTTTGGTGAACTCTACTTGGCCGTCCACTAGTGAATAGAGTGTGTGGTCCCTTCCTATGCCTACCTGGAGGAGACGCACTTGTCGTTATAGTACGCATTATGTTTAGCTCCGTACGTTAGCACCGGGATAGAAAAGCGTTCCTCTTTGACGGACGATGATATTTCCAGCATGAACGCACTCTCCTGCATATCAAAGCTGTATGTAAGCCCTCAGTACCAATTCTTAATACAGCTCACCATCACCACACTTTAACCCGAGGCGTTTTCCAGCAGTTTTTCGTCCGTTACGAGTACTGCCCCCAGCCTTCTTCGAAGACCAGCGAACAGACTGACCTGTATGCATCCAAATTTATACTCTAACTCGGCGTAGATGCTTGCTTACTCATAAGACATTCCAATCGAATAAGTTGCACTCCAAAAAGACTGCGTAGCATGTTCTCGTTCCCAACCAACCACTTGTGCTGCGCTTTAATTAGATTGAACGTTGCTGTGGGAAACGCGTTAATGGAAAACGAAACGTTCGTAGCGCGAAGAACAGAATCTGGCGATGCATCTGACATTGCCAAGTTGGTGAAAAAAACCACAGAAGCAATTTTTGGACGAATCAATGCCGAGTACATCATGTATGACTTTTCACACTCCTGTATATGATGATTTTACGATTTTTTTTTAAAAGCGAGAAAGCTAACCTCGCTATCAGCCTAGCCAGTGCGGCTAAGAATGAGATCCTTGGCCACATGGCATTTCTGGACTACCCTAGTGCTAATGGAGTAGATCCAACTATGTGGGAACACTGGCTTAAGAACTATTACGCACTTGCAGGAGTTTCTGTAAGCGTTGCTTTGAAATGCCCGTTAATTCATTTCACTACACTTTATTTAAGCCCTTAAACTCGCTGTTCGTTCACCTCTTTGTTGCAAAAGACGCTTATCAACACGGTGCTTGCAAGGAAATACTGAGGTAGTGGAGTAAGAAATGTTTCTAACTGGGAATAACTTATTTGCTGTGATTGTAGAAACACTTTCATGGCTGTACCTGTGCTGCAGTATGTATTGATCACAGTTTCACCTGGAACCAAGCTAGGTTGGCAGTTAGTCTGCAGATGATGACCTCATCTTCCCATTGTACTCTCACCTCCTCCCCACTCCTCTCCCTTTCTCGTGTAGTCCCAGCACTGGAAGATAACTTTACTGCACTGGCACCATCACCAGGTGCCACACCCCCTCTTGATCTTTATGTTTCCCATCGTCACCAGCACTTTCCACAGCTTCATATTCGCCTGGGCAGGTGTGTGGGCGCATGTGTGGGGGAGGGGCTAGTGTGGAGGAGTGGCAGTGTGGGGAGGGGCAAGTGGGAGGAGGGGCAAGTATGTGTGTGGGGGACTCAATCCACATCTTTGTGCACACTTCACACTTCACTCCACCTCAAATCCCTGTGTTGTAGAGTGGAGGACACTGATGATTTGACTCCAATACTTATGAAGCATACTAGTGACCTCAGCCAGATGTATGGTAAGGCACAGGCCCACACATTCCCTAGTTACCCTGCGATCCACAGGGGAACATTTATGGCCGAGATGATTGAAAGCCAAGACAGTGATCACAGAACGGTTGTGGCAGAGGTGAGTATGTGATTATGTTGTATAGGAGGGTGTGGATGGGTAGTAGGAGGGTGTGTATGTGTGTAGTATGAGGGTAGTGTATTGTGTAGTAGGAGGGTAGTGTATGTGTGTAGTAGGAGGGTGTGGTCTGTGTGTAGGTCGGCGGGTGTGTCATGTGTGTAGTCAGGCGGGTGTTGTCTGTGTTGTAGTCGGCGGGTGTGTCTGTGTGTAGTAGGCGGGTGTGTATGTGTGTAGTCTGCGGGTGTGTCTGTGTGTCGTCTGCGGGTGTGTCTGTGTGTCTTCTGCGGGTGTGTCTGTTGTCGTCGGCGGGTCTGTCTGTGTGTCTCGGCGGGTGTGTCTGTGTGTCGTCGGCGGGTGTGTCTGTGTGTCGTCGGCGGGTGTGTCTGTGTGTCGTCGGCGGGTGTGTCCTGTGTGTCGTCGGCGGGTGTGTCTGTGTTCGTCGGCGGGTGTGTCTGTTGGTCTCGGCGGGTGTGTCTGTGTGTCGTCTGCGGGTGTGTCTGTGTGTCGTCTCGTGTGTCTGTGTTGTCGTCTGCGGGTGTGTCTGTGTGTCGTCGGCGGGTCTGTCTGTTGTGTCGTCGGCGGTGTGGTCTGTGTGTCGTCGGCGGGTGTGTCTGGTGTCGTCTCGGTGTGTCTGTGTTCGTTCTGCGGGTGTGTCTGTGTCGTCGGCGGGCTGTCTGTGTGTCGTCGGTGTGTCTGTGTGTCGTCGGCGGGTGTGTCTGTGTGTCGTCGCGGTGTGTCTGTGTGTCGTCGGCGGTGTGCTGTGTGTCGTCGGCGGGTGTGTCTGTGTGTCGTCGGCGGGTGTGTCTGTGTTCGTCTGCGGGTGGTCTGTGTGTCTTCTGCGGGTGTGCTGTTGTCGTCTGCGGGTGTCTGTTGTCGTCGCGGGTGTGTCTGTGTGTCGTCGGCGGGTCTGTCTGTGTGTCGTCGGCGGTGTGTCTGTGTGTCGTCGGCGGTGTGTCTGTGTGTAGTCTGCGGGTGTGTCTGTGTGTAGTCGGCGGGTGTGTCTGTCTGTCGTCCGCGGGTGTGTCTGTGTGTCTTGGCGGGTGTGTCTGTGTGTACGCGGTGTGTTGTGTGTCGTCGGCGGGTGTGTCTGTGTGTCTGCGGGTGTGTCTGTGTGTCGTCTGCGGGTGTGTCTGTGTGTCGTCTGAGGGTGTGTCTGTGTAGTCTGGGGGTGTCTGTGTGTAGTTGAGGGTTTGTTGTGTCGTCGGCGGGTGTGTATGTGTGTAGTAGGAGGGTGTCTGTGTCGTCGGCGGGTGTCTGTGTGTCGTCGGCGGGTGTGTCTGTTGTAGTATGCGGGTGTGTCTGTGTGTCGTATGCGGGTGTGTCTGTGTGTCGTCTGCGGGTGTGTCTGTGTGTCGTCGGAGGGTGTGTCTGTGTGTAGTCGGAGGGTATGTATGTGTGTCGTAGGCGGGTGTGTCTGTGTGTCGTCGGCGGTGTCTGGTGTCGTCGGCGGGTGTGTCTGTGTGTCGTCGGCGGGTGTGTCTGTGTGTCGTCGGCGGGTGTGTCTGTGGTTCTATGCGGTGTGTATGTGTGTAGTAGGGTGTGTATGTGTGTGTAGGAGGGTGTGCCTATGGATGAACCACTTCTCTCAGGTAGCAGGAAGAGCTGTGGGGTTTCTTACTGTGACAACGAAATGGACCTATCAGTGTTGGACAAGTGCTTTGATCTGGAACCATTTCATCACTTGAGGAAAGCGTTGCCAGGTAAAGGCCACATCCCCACACCCACTATCACCACACCCACTACACCACACCCACTACCACCACACTCACTATCACCACCTATTATCACCACACCCACTATCACCACACCCACTTGCACAACCTATTCACCTTTTGAAACTAAGTGGTAGTAACAGAGTAAATGACCACACCTTTATTGAATTGGGTTATTAACTGAGATGCAGTGTTCATCTCTAGCCTTCTCTGAACCAACCTACTTCTCCACATTGAAATTTTCGGTGCAAAAAGGATCGTTCCAAGCAAAGTGGTTTGGAAGTTGGTCATGTTTGAAGACATAGCATTTTCTTACGTGTGCATCAATGTAAAGGAAAAATTTGTATTGGTGTTGTGAGAGTCACAGTGTTGCTTTCACAACTTGTGGATTCTTCAATTGGAAGGACTCACTTGCCAGCTTCAAGTAACCGTCCAATAGCACTGGCAAGGCAAGACTGCCAAACGATATAACAACCATTGGAGAAGTGCATTTTCCACAGCCACACCAACCAAATGTCTTTTGAGGATATTTTCTTTCTTGCCTTGGCTTGCAATCCATGCTCTGTTAATAATCGTTTTCACTCTATTGTCATTCATTGATTTGATTATATGCATCTAATCAGCATACCACAATAACCTAATCAACAAAAGCATAACAATCAACACCAACAAATTTGAGAGCCGCCCATTTATACCCCACCCTTTGAGTCGACCATCTTTTAACCCCATCCATACCTTGTACTATCATATTTCCTCAAGAGCAACTTTCTGAATTAATAATTGCATTAATAATTTTAATTCATAAAGTTGTGCTTATTGGAACATGTATGTGCCTGCAAATGTGCTGTTAATAAGCACAGGGGAGGGTGTGTGGCTGGGCTGCTGTCTCACCTTCTGTCTTGCTTATACCTGCAGAACATTTGAAGGGCACACTGCCCACAGAGCCTTCACAGACCACACCTACAGAGGTGTTAATGGGTCCAAGTAATGCTATTTGCATACAGATGTTTTGTTTAGACGAACAGTATGAGATGAGGTAAGTGGTGAGGGTAGGGTGGAGGGTAGGGTGTGAGGGTGTGGTATGAAGGTGGGAAGTGAGGGTGGTGTGAGGGTTTGGTGTGAAGGTGAGAAGTGATGGTGGGTGTGAGGGTTGGTGTGAGGGTAGAGGTGTGAAGGTGAGGCTATTATGTACTTGGCTGCACATGTATTTAACTTCCAGATCTGTGGATTTCTTGGTTCAAGTGTTTACTCTATTTGTGGTGAGTGTTTGGTTATGCTTCCATGAACCAGTCATTCTGAATTTACCACAATTTTAAGGGGTATGATTTTCTTATCCTCCTTCAACCTTACAACTTGCCTGAATTCCCACTTCTGAGCTATTTCTCAGTAAGCACATAGCTGTGTATGTGTGTGTGTATGTGTGTGTGTATGTGTGTGTATGTGCTTGTGTGTGTGTGTGTGTGTGTATGTTATGATTATGGTCACTTTTCTAGAGGGCCACACCTGCAGTGGGATTCAATCTAGGCCAGGAGCTCTATATCTTCCACAAATGTGCTCTTCTGCAGTGAGTTAATTAACCATTCTCCTTTGTTGGTCACCTCTATTCCTCCTCCCCAGGTCATTTTCTGTCCGTTATGCCACTAGTGCTGATGTAACGGGTGTTGAGAATCTGATCAAGGACTTGGAGGGACAAGAAGGATTGCTTTGTGACCTAAAGAAATATCTGCATGCCTCTCGTGATCCCATTCAAGAGGGGGCGTGTCCTCTGTGTGTACTAGTGGGCGTGTGTGCTGAGCAGGTGGTGGGTGTGGCTATTGTGAGAACTGAGGAGGTATGTATGGTGTTACACAACTGTATGTAATGATTCAATACACCTCCCAGGATATTGACTATATCCGAGCACATTACAATATTGAAGACTTCGTGTATTTCGACTACCATCATCCATTGGAGCACAGTCACCTTCATCATTTTGTACTTAACCCTGTCTTTTCAATGCACTCCAAGTTCTTTCTCAAGGTCTGTCTAAGGTATCATGCTGGCTCACTCACTTAATCATTCCTTTTAGGAGCTCATGCGTCTAACACACACTGACTGTGTTTACTATCCACTTCTCTTGGACCAGTCCAAGCACAGACCTCACACTGTCATCTCTGCCCTGTCGGAGATGGTGCCCATAAGGTCAGCTCAGAGCATCTCTGAACCCATGTGATTTACATGTGCCAATAGACCTCGTAGACAGATTGAGTACCCTGGGGGCCTTGGAAACCACACCCCCCCATCTTCAAGGCTGAATCATAGGGAGACCTTTGCATTATACCATACCAATAGGAAGCTGTCCTTTGAACCAAAGGTTTTACTCTTTTATGTAAAACATGTTTCTAAATGATTCATTGACAGATATCAATCAATGCTCGGCTAGTGGTGGTGGGTGCGTCTGACACTTCAGTGTCTCTCCTAGAAGGCCTCGTGTTCTGGTATGATCTTATCTGCTCCCTGTTCTCTCTACTACCTTCTCTGATGTGTTAGTCCTCATCTCAAGTTCAATAATCTCACCCTGGTGTCTACTGATGGAATGCCCTGGGCACTTGAGGACGATGCGTATCGGAGCCTCCCTCATAGGTAGACTAACCGTCTCTGTAGGACCTGTCTAGGGACCAAGCATGTCTAGGGGTCTAGAGCTGTAGAGAGAGACCTGCCCATCACTGTCACTCTGCTTTGTTCTCCCAATCAACAGCTGTTGCTACATGCCTCACATGTACTCACTGCTAGGTCTTCATGCTAGGGTCAATGTTGTCAAGGCAACCGTGGTATCCATTGACAGGTTTGCCTGAGCACACTGCTGTCATTACTCCTGAATGTATCTTCTTCTACAACATTACAGGTCACAGAAGTGCATCATTGTTGAGGACAGTGGTGGAGACCAGTCAGCTGTCTATTATGACTTCCTGTTTTTACTCATGGGTGCTCAGTACACAGTGCCTCAGAAGCCTAACAACTTCTGTCGAGTCTTTTCAGTCAATAATGAATATGAAGCTAGCCATTTTCTCAGCTGGGTACAGACAGAGTTGTGCCGGTCCCCAGAAAAGGTAGTGGTGTATGGAGCTACACTGACATCTTTCACTGTGGTGCAAGCCCTACTGTCTGCTGGGGTCAGTGGCCATCAGGTACACCTGGTGCTCCCTCCAGGACACACCCCTTTCAAGAACCCCACTGTTGAGGAGAGGGTTATCAGAGTTCTGGTGGAGATGGGTGTGACAGTGCACCATGGTTACACCCTTATCCAAGGGAAGGGGGAGGTGACTGGTCTGTTGCTGGAAGCTGCAGATGGTTCATTGCTAAACCTGCCCTGTGAGGTAAGAGGGTGTGTGTTTTCACTACAGCTATGAATAACCACACCTCCTCATAAGACTCTGGTGTGCGTTGATAGGAAGAAAGTGGCTCAAAGAGGCTTTAAAGGTCAGGTTACATTTTTGCCCATATGCAATCTGACTCATTGTACTAAATGTAGCCATCAATGACGCATGTTTGGTGTTTGATGAGAGGCTTGTGATCAGTGCCACAAATCATACGAACGATCCCTGTATCTTTGCTGCTGGCCCAGTGACTAAGTTTTCAAGACGCTACAGGGCTGATAGCAGGTGAGCATTGGGCACTGTTTTGACTGAGAAACCATACTTTAACGGCACAGATCTCATGCTAACTTCAATTCCAAAGAGGTTGGCAAAAAGGTACGAAGTTCATACAAACCATCTCTCTGATCAATGTTCCATGTCACTCATATCACCTTCACTTCACCAAACTCCTCCCCTCCATTCTCCCCTTCACCAAACATCCTTCATTCGTTCCAGCTTGCAGCTGTTGTGCTATCAGAATTGGATCCCTTGGCTGTACCTGTGGACCATTGCACACACGATCTGCTTCTTCCCAACTTTAACAGTCCCGTCGTTCAGTATGCTTTGCTTCCTGGTGAGCTAGGGCTTTGTGGTTTGGCCTCACATTATTGATGGGTGTACATTCGTTGGACAGGTGGCCTTTGGTATCTGCACATTGAAAAACCCAATTTTGGGGAGCAGTTGGATGATGCTGGGAAGGTCTGGCTGAGCTGTGTGTTTTTGCACACAGCGATATTGCTCTCCATCCATAACATGCATTGGTGTTGTACAAACCTTACTTCAAAATAACACATACACACACATATATTGCAGGATCAAGTTTTTATAACAGATACTGCAGCCAACGGGTACTTCAGGCTGCATATTAATCAGTACAGTCAAGTTGAAACTATTACCATTCTAAGCTCTATGGTATGAGTATATACATCTCCTTGGATTGCGCCATACAACGTATGCACATTCATGTGATCTACATGTAGATAGATCACATGATCCATTTCATGTGATCTACATGCATGTTGTGTGTTAATTATGTAACCATTCTGTATGCTGTACTTACAGAAACCAGAAGTTGGCAACTTTCAGTGTTTATACGGACTGCATGAGAAATATCTGAATAACTTGGCTAGTCGGTTTGTTGAAGGGCTTATTCCAGACCTTTCCAGGTATTCTTTCATTCTTTTTCTTTGTGTTAGTCCTGTTACCTTTTATTTAGTTACTTTCATGAACCTTGGGTTTGTGCCCTGATGCACGATCGTTTTGGAGACCTTGTGGATGAAATGAGGGAGCAGACAACTTCGTCCCTGGTAAGGGCTGATGTGAGAGGGGCTGATGTGAGAGGGGCTGATGTGGAGGGGCTGATGGAGGGGCTGATGTGAGAGGGGCTGATGTGAGAGGGGCTGATGTGAGAGGGGCTGATGTGAGAGGGGCTGATGTGAGAGGGGCTGATGTGAGAGGGGCTGATGTGAGAGGGGCTGATGTGAGAGGGGCTGATGTGAGAGGGGCTGATGTGAGAGGGGCTGATGTGAGAGGGGCTGATGTGAGAGGGGCTGATGTGAGAGGGGCTGATGTGAGAGGGGCTGATGTGAGAGGGGCTGATGTGAGAGGGGCTGATGTGAGAGGGGCTGATGTGAGAGGGGCTGATGTGAGAGGGGCTGATGTGAGCTTATTGAGAGGGGCTGATGTGAGAGGGGCTGATGTGAGAGGGGCTGATGTGAGAGGGGCTGATGTGAGAGGGGCTGATGTGAGAGGGGCTGATGTGAGAGGGGGCTGATGTGAGAGGGGCTGATGTGAGAGGGGCTGATGTGAGAGGGGTGATGGGAGAGGGGCTTCTAATATGATTTGCCACAATGTTAGGATGGGGCTATGTACAAGGAACAAGTTCAGAAGACATTAGAAGATCAAGACTTGGTATGTTTAATGTTAAAGTGATGTATTTGATGTGCTTTTTTTTTTAAACAGCACAAAGCAAGGTCCATGCTTGTTGCTCGGTTTGACACTTCGACCATCAAGACACGTATACGGACGTGTCTCTTCAATTTCCTGCATTACAACTTCTACCATCTTCCCATGTATGCTAGACCAGACATTATCTGATGTTAAATATTGTTGTATCTGTTCAACAATTTGTTGTCAGAAGTTTGTATCTGATTGAATGAACAACTGGATGGGGAAGTTGTGTGTGCAGAATATTTTGCATAGAGCAGAACATTTACTTCAGCTATGCAAGTTCATACCTTATACATCATACCTTTCCCCTAAAAGGGACCTAGCACAGGCTTTTTTCAAGATTTAAATTTGTTGATATTCTGGAAGTCTGAAATGTCCTCTACACATTGATTCTTATGGGAATCAATTGAGTTGTAAGGCACTGAATTTTTAATTAGCCTTGCAATGGAAACATTCTTATTGTGTGTACTAGAAAATGTTAGCTCAATTCTCTCAAATATGCAGAACTCAAGATTCCTTTGTATGGGTGTAAAAGTTTCATACATTTTCAAATGGTTGGTGCACTTCTATGACAGGTAATGTGAGGAGAATTGATACACGACATTTAACTAAAATGAGAGTGGCTTTCTACAGTTCCTGCTTTGAGTGTTCATCAGGCTGTGTGGTTTCAGATGGTGCCTCCTCCTCCTCATCTTCATCCTCCTCTGGCATCTCAGTACCATTCAGCTGATCTTCCACAAACTTGATCAGATCATCCAGTGTTCTGTCTCCTGTATAATCCACAGCCTGCACAAGGCAATTGTATTAAAACAGTTACAGAGCCCGCCCCCGCCCCCATACTCCTAATTCACCTTCTTGTTCGCGCCTTTGGGGAAGAATTTCAAAGTTGGAAACCCTTCTATTGTGATGCCTTCAACCTCATTCTTGGTGGAGTCCATCTTTGCAATAGTGACATCTTCATTCGCCTTGAAATGCTCACCCAACTGGTCCCAAATTGGGGCCAACTGTTTGCAGTGACCACACCAAGGTGCGTCTAGAAGTTATTGAATGTCAACAGATATCTAACCACTGAAATGGTTACTTACAGAACTCCACAAATACATTTTCTTCTGCATCATACACAACATCAGCGAAGTTCTTTCCAACAAGCACCTTCACTGTTTTGGCATCCCAATCAGAGGGAATCTCTTCCGTATTTCGATGCGGCTAAGAAATTGGAACATAAAAATCAGTGCAGCAGAGAACACAAGTTACCTTCAGTGAGCCATCAACATAGCTTTGAAGGAAAGCCTTCAGCTTCTCCACATCTGGCTCCTGGAAATCAGGAACGAAACGTTTCATATCCTCTTCCAAGTTGATCAATCGCAAAGCAGGAAGATCCTTCTTTTCAAGATTAAAGAAACTGAGGATTCGGGCGTGATTTTCCACATTGGTATCCACAGACACAAATAGTATCTGTAAATATACAGCACACAAGATGATGTTAACCTTTTATTTAAACCTCTTCTTTTGGTGCGTACCTTTCCTTTGAAGTCTGGAGCCACAGTTCTGAGGTTAGCTTCGAAGGTCGAGGCTTTTTCATGGTCCTTAGGATAGAAAGCCAACAAGTGTGTGCGCACAGCTCCACCGAATATCTTGGGTGCAGTCTGCATAAATAGGGAAGACACATCAGTGATTGTGCACATTTAAAGTTCTAGGACCTTCAGACTTACCTTGTCACTGAACTCTGTCAATAATGGTGTCTGCTCTGCTGCAATAAATGTTCCTATATCTTTGGCATTCCATTCACCCGAATAAGTAGCCCGTTTGCCATCGAACTATAGAGAGGAAATGACACACTATTCGCACCACTCATTTTGGCGTTCAAGCTGAATATACCTTCTTGAACAGAACAATTGTGTCTAGATCGGCCTCCAGAGCATCGGCCACTGCCTGAGAAGTTGAAATACCGAAATATAGACTTTCCTCGCTGTCGGCTGCTGCAAGGAAGGCCTTGGCGGCATCGGACGCCTGGTCTTTGAAGAAGCCGATAACAACTACATCATCAGAGCTAGAGAACTGTGTAGCCTCTTCTGCAGTGGTAAGCTCCTTTGCTGGTGGTCCGGTCTTCTTCTTAAGCCAGGCTACAATCTCACTGGCAGTTCTCCCACCTGCTCAGAACTTTGTCAACATTCACAGCCTTTTGTTGTAATCGCTTACCGCTGTAATCGAACGGTTTGCCATTTTTAAAGAACTTGATAGTTGGATACCCTCGAACTTCATATTCTTGGGCAAGTTCAGTTTCTTCAACGGCGTCGACCTTGGCTAGCTTAACGTCGGAGTTCTCCTCTGCGAGGGTTTTTGCTGCCTTAGCATACTCGGGGGCAAGTGACTTGCAATGTCCGCACCACGGGGCATCTTTACATAAGAGGAGGAGATAAGCGTGTGACACTAATATCTGCCTGCTAACTTACAAAACTCCACAAGGATGTATTTGTTGTCCTTCACAGCATTAGCAAAGTTTTCCTGTTCTAAGACAATCACTCCATCTTCCACAGTGTATTCTGCAAAGCAGACACCGCAAAGTGCGAGAAGCGCTAACGCCAACTGCATTTTCCCAAAGATGCTTTGCTCTTCCGAACTGCCTCTTTAATATGGGGGCTACAGTGGTCGAAGCGTGTGCAAACCTGGTTGGTCAATTATATTGACCACTCTAAGGAGGAAGCGGGGGAAACCGATGACTTTTGTGAATTCATGAACACAAATGCCGGATGTAGCGTGCCCAGCCCTGTCCAGCACAATAAACCGCTAGCCATTACAAAAGAAGAATACATGTTAAGACGCAACAAACGAACTGTAATTGAACTGTGAATATATGTTTCAAGGGAAGTGTATAGCAGGAAAACCACTGCCAGCGTGTTTCCACTGAAATTCACTTATAGACAGTTTGCGTTCGTTGGGATTTAATTAGCGTGCGATACACGTGGATTGAATCCATTTGAATACTATACTTGAATGAGGTTTTATGTGTATGGACATCATTCGGAGCAGGACGTGCCATATGTGCGTTAGTCACTATGTGGCCTGGTGGTAAGGTAACCCATGCAAATATAATGAACTTGAAACTGAGCTACCGCTGGCAACCTACTGCAGTACTCCCGTGTACAGGCCAGTTTCTCAGTGCACTACAGTATAGTGTCGTAACGCAGCACGCACGTGCTACATTAGCTTGCGTACTATTTCCAGTGTTGGTTGTAAATGAGATTGCATGCCGCATACACAAAGACTCCTATCAAACGCGGACATCATAGTTATTTGGTTTGGTGAGAACTAATTAGAAAGAAAAGGCGATGAAGTAATTTACGGTTGGATTGCGAAACGAGTCAACTGGAAAAAGATTGGGCATCCATGGGTTTTAGACCAAGCATTAATTGTCCTTGAGCTACAGCACCAGAGTCATGGCGAGTCGTAGCTTCTACAGAGGCGGATGTGAACGGGGGGGGGGGGGGGGCGTGCGCGGAGGACCAAAATCCAGCTAGGGTTTTTTTGGTCCTCCGAACCGAGGCTTGTGGCCCGGGCATGGGGGGGGGGGGGGGGGGGTAAATTATCGTCAGGCACGGGGACTATCGTAAAATTTGGTCCCCTATTTGCGGTATATTCGCCATATTTGGCGTTATTGTAACATTAGCCATTTTTGTGTCCGTGTTGACTGACCATAGTCCACGGTTAAGCTCAAATACTGTCCACTTGTTGAAAGGAATGCCCGAAGTTTACGAAGTCGTTAACGGTCCCATCACCTGCCATTGCTGGAATAAGGACAGAAGTAGTGAGTAAACCAGGCCTATTGCTCATCGCAACCTGGTGTGTGTTAAGTTTCTACATTACAGAATTGGCGATATGTCCTAACAACAACGAGGTCCATATCTACGCTAAGAAGAGCGGTAAATGGGAGGTGGAGCACATTCTGACCGAGGTGAGTGTAATTCTCAAGCCCGTAATTTAGGCCAACACCGACCTTTTTTTTTTTCTTTCTACAGCACGGTCAGAGAGTAACGGGGATGGACTGGGCTGCAGAGAGTGACCGTCTCGTAACCTGTGCAGCTGTAAGGCGCTTTCACAGTTTCGTTGTTAGGCGTATACACAAACGAACGTCACGTAGGGTAGCTTAGGTAGTGATCGCCACCTGCGATAACGTCAGGAGTGTTCGCCACCCCCCTGTTTATTCTACAGAGCAACGTTACTTGCGTAAAACTGTGTATGGTACTAACAAAGGAGCCTATTAGGGTTGTTTTAAACTCATATAGAAAAAACCAAACTTATTATTTTTGTTTTTATGCGCTATTAAAAGTGGGGGTGGCGACTACTCCCCCCTGGCGAATATACCTGACGCAGAGGGTGCACGTGACGTTCTGTTGTTTATACGTGACTTTCACTTGGATCTATATATCCATTTATGTATGTGTCATTTGCTTTATGTATTTGGTATGGCTCTTTAGGACCGAAACGCTTACGTGTGGACGTACACAGGCAGTGCTTGGAAGCCATCGTTGGTCATCCTACGTATCAACAGGGCCGCCACTGTTGTGAAATGGTCACCAAAGGGTTAGTTAGTCAATTTGCTTGTAGCTGTGTTGAATCGTCAACAAACAGAGAACAAGTTTGCCGTTGGCAGTGGAGCTCGATGTGTGTCCATCTGCTATTTTGAAAAAGAGAATGATTGGTAAAGGATGAGGTTGTCACATGGAAGCTATGGTGTCAACTTGTTTTCCCAGGTGGGTGAGCAAGCATATTAAGAAGCCCATACGCTCCACTGTTTTGAGCTTGGATTGGCACCCCAACAACTACCTTTTGGCTGTGGGGAGTACCGACTTCAAAGCCAGGTATTGTGTCACTGTGGGGTGTGCATTTGTTGATATGGTGATGGTGTGTGGTGGTGGTCCACAGGGTGTTTTCAACCTATACCAAGGAGATAGAAGAAAAGCCAGACTCCACTTGCTGGGGGAAGAAGATGCCTTTTGGTCAATGCATGGCTGAGTTCACCACAGCTGGAGGGGGTTGGGTCCACTGTGTATCTTTCTCTCCTTCTGGGAACAAGCTATGTTGGGTATCACATGACTCGAGCATCTCTGTCGTTGACCAGTCCAAAGAGCAGTAAGATGAAGCTTAGTATTTGATTCAGTTGGTCACTAAAAGTTATTGTTGTACAGGGATGCAGTGGTGGTGTCAGTGAAACACACCTACTTACCTTATCTGGCTTGCCAGTTCCTCACTGAGAGCAGCATTGTTGCCGCCGGTTACGACTGTTACCCTGTTCTGTGGAATTATGATGACAATAATAAACTGACGTTTATTAACAAATTGGATCAGTCTGAGAAGAAAGCAGGGGGAGCCAGTATGAGGTGAGTGAGACATGGGAACTTCCTAATATGTGGCTTCATTGATTGGTATTTTTATTTTCAGTGCCATGAATAAATTCAAACAGCTTGATACCAAGGCCACTACTGCATCAGCAGACACTGAGTTGGAGTCAACTCACCAGAACTCCATTACTCAAATTCTGGTGTACTCAGGATCTCAGGGCAGTGCTGATGTGTTTTCCACTATTGGTGTCGATGGAAGGGTTGTCATTTGGGCCTGCAAGTCGCTTGAAGCTGCAATTGCTGGCCTAAAGTTCAGTTAAAGAACAGTGGTGCATCCATAATGAGAGTGACACCAATGTAGCCGTAGTGTTGCTAGGTGTGATATTTGAACACAACTGAGTTAGTGCCAAACGTTAAAAGTTTGATGAACGAAGGCGCATGCGTAAACTTTTTCACCGCGGTAATCATGTCCAAACAGAGTACGCTATTTCAAACATGGAAGAACTCATATGGCGTGGCCGAGCTAGGCGATGTTGAAGAAGTTGAAGATCTGGATGAATTCGACTCCATTTTTCAAAATGTTCCTGGTGACATACCTGAGTCTTCACCGAACGTTACTGCGGAGGAAGACATACCTGGATTTGATACGTCAGCTGGAAAGCTCTGGATCTACCCCACCAACTACCCTATACGAGATTACCAATTCAACATAGTCCAAAAGTGTCTTTTTAAGAACACTTTGGTGTGTCTACCAACCGGTCTAGGCAAGACATTCATCGCAGCCGTTGTCATGTTCAATTTTTATCGCTGGTATCCAAGTGGAAAAATTTTGTTCTTGGCGCCAACGAAACCGCTCGTGGCACAACAGATAGAAGCGTGTCGTGGCATTACAGGGATCCCACAGGAACATCTCGCCGAGATGACGGGTTAGCAAATGTATTATATTCACAGGGAGTCATTGACAAGGCGCACGTTGTGCAGGCAACCTTCAGCCGTCTGCTCGTCTTGAGCTGTGGAACAGCAAAAGAGTGTTTTTCCTGACGCCACAAGTATTGCAGAATGACTTGGGGCGTGGCTCTTGTCCAGCGACGTGTGTGTGTTGTGTTGTATTTGACGAAGCGCATAAAGCTCTCGGAAACCACGCCTATTGTCAGGTAACACTACTTTCCTGGAAACTCGTACACTTTCTACCACTACTATTTAGGTTATTAAAGAGTTAAGTAATGCCAGGAGCCATTACAGAGTGTTGGCCCTCAGTGCCACACCTGGCAATGATCTGAGGGTAAGTGTGTCAGTCTGATGGCATTTACTTACATTTCATTATTCCTGTAGGCTGTGCAACAAGTGTTGACCAACCTCCAGATCAGTCATATTGAGCTACGCTCTGAGGATTCCTTTGATATACAGCAATATGTTCACAGCAGAGCAATAGAAAAGATTGTTGTCCCGCTGGAAGGACCAGTACTTGAAGTAAAGGAGACATTTCTGAAGGTGAACCTACAAATGGCTATACATACAGTATTAATATAAGGGATTAGGGGAAGTGAGGATTTGTAAGTATATGCTCTGAGAAAGGAAGAGATTGGATTTAAATCGGATGATGCCTTGATTTTCAGATGCTTTCTAGTGTTGTTGGACGACTATCCAAGTTGGGACTATTATTTAGCAGTGATCCTGACAGACTGGGTAAGTACCAGATTCTCCAAGCAAGAGAGAAGTATCGTCACACTCCTCCATCTCTCATTGTAAGGCACTGTTTCAGTGTTCTTCCTTGCCCCTCCTTCTCCACTCATTACTGTCTCTTTCTCCTTGTGTCTGCTCCAACAACAGACACCTGCTCAAGCTGGGGCCATTGAGAGTGACTTTGCTCTGTCCATCAGCCTCTTTCATGCATACGAACTGCTCTTGCAGCATGGGCTGAGGTCTTTCTATCATTTTCTTTCTCATACTTTGTGTGGTGTGGCAGGTGGGCAGTCTCGTGCAAAACTTGAACTGTCCCGGAGTGTTGGGTTCAATTTGATTATGAACAGATTGGAAGGACAGCTCACCAAGGGTGAGGGTGTGGCTTCCTGCCAAGGGGATGCTCCTTTCTTCTACAGCCATCCCAAGCTGAATAAGCTAGAAGAAGTGGTCCTGGAGCATTTCCACACAGCGGCTAATTCTGAAACCAGGGTTATGATATTTTCACAATACAGAGAAAGCGTACAAGAGATTACTGACATGCTGGTGAGACATGCCCCTTTAGTACGGGTGATGAGCTTTGTGGGACATGCCAATTCAGGCAGAATGAACAGAGGTCTTACACATAAAGAGCAGACAATGGTGAGGCACTTGTGCTTCTATGAGGATTGGCCTAAACACTGTCTGTTATACATGTGTAGGTTGTACAAAAGTTCCGTGACGGTGGCTACAATGCACTGGTGTCAACCTGTGTTGGTGAAGAAGGGCTTGACATTGGGGAGGTGGACCTAATCATCTGCTTTGATGCTCACAAGTCACCAATCCGGCTGGTGCAGAGAATGGGGCGCACTGGACGCAAGAGGAGTGGAAGGATTGTGGTCATTGTGGGCGAGGGAAAGGAGGAGCAGGTGGGTGAGGGAGAGGAGGGAGGGAGAGAGGGAGAGGAGGGAGGGAGAGAGGGAGAGAGGAGGGAGGGAGGGAGAGGAGGGAGGGAGAGAGGGAGAGGAGGGAGGGAGAGAGGGAGAGGAGGAGCAGGTGGGTGAGGAAGAGGGGAGCAGGTGGTGAGGGAGGGGGAGCAGGTGTGGGTGGAGAAAGAGGAACATGTGTGCAAGTTTGTGCTCCTTCTCTCGCCCCCATTAAAAATGTTCATATCAGGACATCTCCCCCTCTTCCCCATCTTCCTGTGTCCACCAGATATACTTGAAGAGTCAGAGCAATAAAAGCAGTCTTCATAGGGCCATTACAGAGGGATGTCGGTCACTACAGATGTACCCTTCCAGCTATGCAATGACTCCCATACACATTACTCCTCAAGTGTGCATGATGCATTTGTCAGTGGAGGCCAGTAACGAGGCATGCACTAGCACAGCTTTCAAATTCAAGGGCACTAACATGGCAACACATGCATTGGGAAGCAGTGGGCGTAGCTACCATCTTGGGCGCAGTTCTGATGGTTTCTTATCTGAACATGAACTCAAAGAATGGACTAAATGGTTTTCCTTACCTGATCGAGAGAGAGAATTCATTGAAGCTGCTGTGAGCTCAGTGTTTGAGCCCACCTGTCGTGCCACGTTGGAGTCTCTAAACTCTGTGCCTTGTGCACATGGCAGGAACATGTGTAAAAAACTGAACCTGAGCTGCTGGGCCCATTGGCAAACTGCCCCCATTCCCCACCATATAGCTGGACATTCCCAGAGGTCAGTACAACTGGTATCAATACTGAACTTCATCGATCACATTCATTCAACTAATGGAGTTGGTCTGAACTATGAAATGGAGATGAAAGCTTTTCTGAATATGGATGACGTCAAGCCTTTGGTTCAGGAAGAGAAAGCAAACCGTAAAAGGCCACGCATGTTGGATGACTTGAGTGATGAGGAGGGCCTCTTGAAGCAGTTGAAAGAACCACCGGATCCCTACACAGTTGAACCTTGTTATTCTAATGCGCAACTATCACCAAGTCATTCTGTCAATGCTCAAACACCTACATGTAATACCTCTCCAGTGAACCCTTCCCTATCTGTTGACAATGAAGGCAAGCATACACTTGTTCCCCAACCACCAGTACTGGATTCGCTTGACTGGCTAAATGACTTTGATCCATCCCAGCTAGTTACACCTGAGCAAACTCCCCAAGCTCATTCTGCCACTAAGAAAGTAACTGAAACACATTTCAAACCTCCACCAGTTTCACTGCCTACACCATTACGTAACGATACATCTTCTAGTTCCTGCAGTTTTCTTCAAGGACTCTCGTCAAAGGTTTTGTTTGGTAATGAAGATACGATGGATCCTTTATCAGAGGGCCAATTGAGGACACTTGACACTAATGTAACAGTGGTGGCAGAGTCGGACTTGGATGATGAAGAGGCAGATAGCAAAATTGCTGTTCCATCACCGTTAAGCCCGAAGGTAGAAGAGCCTTGCAATTTGTCATCTGTTAGTCACGAAGACAGTTTTTTACTGCTGCATGGCAACAGAGCTCAAAGACTTCATAACCCCTTGATGACACCTCCCTCCTTGCAGTCTGCCCAGAGAATGACTATTAAAAGCCCAGAGCAGCTCTTTGGAGCGGAAATAAATGATTTTCTTGATGAAGAAGCAGAGGTTTCAGGTTCGGAGGGTCTGTTTAGTGATGGAATAGAGGATGGCCAAAGTGGTGATGAATATGAGGACAGCTTTATCAACGACAACACTTTTCTGACTCAGTATCCCTCCGCAGGATCTTCCGCAAACAAAGGCACAGCTCCAATGGGCTCGAGGAAGAGGAGCAGTCCCACTGGACCTTGTAGGAACCGCTATCGAATGGTACTGAGCCAAAGACACACCATACTAAGTCGCTTAATGAAGAAAGACAGTGAATGTAATGCTGCAGCTAAAAAGAACAGATTGGACATTCATGAAGGTGATGAAGTCGTGTATGATGACCATGATGCCATGGTTGATGACCAGCAAGCCATGGGTGATGTTAGTGAAGCAGAAGAAATGTTTATTGAGTATGGTGAGGAAGATAGGGAAGAATTCACATGTACTCAGGAGTTGCCAAAAGAACCAACCATTGTGGAGGAGCAGGTGCCAGAGAGGTTCTTGCTGAGCTGCGCACCATCTGTAGTTGACTCGACAGTGATTGGAAAACAATGTGCAGATGACGATGTCAGTCATTGTTGTGTTGTTGACTCCAATTTAATGGTGAGTTAGTGAGTGTAGCGATGTAGTTATGCTTTACACCTATGCAGGCTAGTGTACAATTGGCTCCAACACCTCTTTGCTTGGCGATCGGTATGGAAGACTGGTTAAGATGTAACAAAGAGACATGTGCTCTGAGCTGTGAAGATGACCAGACTAATCAAATGGATAATGAGAAGCTAAAGTCAAAAATGCCCGTTGTGCCACTGGACTCACTGCAAGCAAAAGGAACGATTCTAGTGAGTTCTCGTGCTGTCACAAACTCTCAGGTGAGCTCTATTAGGTTTCAGAATAATTGTACACTGCCATGAACAGTGTCACTGACTTATTACCTTAGGTAGTATCGATTCTTCGTTACAAATATGGCCTGTGTGTGAATTTGCTATCACTTCCTCATGGGGACTTCATTGTGAGCAACACTATGCTGGTTGAGAGAAGGCTGCAGTCAGGTAGCTCCATGTCTGCATGTCACCTTTTATCTTTCCACCCATTTTTTCAGAGCTTAACAAACCCTCCAACTTCAACAAATTTATCAGCAAGCTACATGATCTGTCCGAGATGTATTGTCTGGTTTATGTTATTTTGGAACGGGACAAAATCAGAGAAGGAAAAAGGTAGTTAGGTGCCACCTGTACTGTCTTCACCATGTGAGGTTGCTTTTTTCAGGGCAAAGTCTGGGGTGCAGTATAACAGAATGTTAGCAAGACTAGTTGCAACAAAGGCTACACTTCTGTTCAGCCAGTCACAGGGTATGGTAGTGTTCCCATGTAATGTGAATATGTGTCTTATCAACATTTTCTGTAGAACATACGGCATCTCTATTGAATGTAATGGTTACCATGGAGATTCAGAGAGGTCAGGGACTACCTGCAGATATTGGCCACACAAGCAATCATGTGAAGTTGCATGTTGAGGGCACCTGCTTTGCACCCTTTGTGACAGTGATCAATCTCTCAGGTTTTGCAGTTGTTAATGAAGGTTCCAAAGCTGTCGTACATGGCTGCACTTAATATTTGTGTCTGCTATGGCTCTGTGGCCGAGATAATGCAAAGGTAGGTGTGGTCCTGTCTTTCATCAGTATGCCATAATGCTGTCATTTAGTTCGTTCCAGGAACTTCTGGAGAAAGTCCCTGCCATTACTCGTAGCTCTGCAAAAGCAGTTCATCATTTTTTTAACTATGTGTATAATTCAGGTTTTGTTTGTTAGTATGACTGTTATGCCACGCCCATTGCTTAAAAAACAAAATTCTCAATATCAAAGCACCTTTCTTGGATTCCAAATCGTGCTTGTTTTAAATGTGACGTAACTCTTAGAGGTTGCATGATAGACGGAGGATATTCAGTTGCTCGCGGTGGAATTATATTACAACGTGTGTATGTACCGATATGTGTGATGGGAACGTGGCTGACATGTAGGGCTTAAATAGAATACAGGCACTAAAATTAGCATTGTATTGTTTACAATGAATGTAGTATACACTACTTCGAAACAAATAAATCGGCTTCCATACACCCCACGCAACTGTGTTCACTGCTGCTGTAGTACAATTTCAATAATACTATTGAAGCACATATGAATATATGGATCGTTTTCGCGTAAAGGGACCTCGTTATAAAATTTCCAATACCGCATGAGAAATATAACGCTTGCGTTGAAATGCATGGCTAATTAAAATTCAGTGTCTTACAGCTTCATGACAGATACTCCGATTCTTACTGCGATGTAAGAGGACACCAGACTTCTAGAATAACAATCTTGAAAACACATGCGTTAGGTCCCTTTTCGCGGAAACGATCCCATTTGCTTGCATGATTGGCACACAGTGCCTATCTGTTAGTAGATGTCATAACATGCATGTTGCTTGTCTCAAGTCACGTGCAGAATTATCTTTAGCTCTATTATTTTGACTGCGATTTGCTTCTCCGTGAAGGCGCCCATCCATTTCAGTCATGTATGTTACAAAAGGAATACATTACCACTTCGATCCTTAAGCCTTTTATACAGCTCTGGTATTCAGTGATGGCTTGATCGTCTACAATGACGATGACATCATAGATAATATCACAAACATTAAATGGGAGTGCCCTATTAGGACTCACGTGCTGTTGATTTATTGTTATTAATATTGTGCTACGGTTTGACTGTCGCGGCATGTTCGTTTCGTTATGAAGATAATCGCATCGGTTTTGGTTTGTATATGTGGTCTCTTGGTGTCGTACCCAGGTAAGCGAGTGAGGTTCCATAGTTAAAACACCTGCAATTTCGACTTTTTTCTTTGTGCTCAGGCTTTGCGATACCCAGTGGCACTCTCAGAGGTATGTTCGAGTTTGCTCGTGCACCTAGTCATATTCCTTTGTTAGGTTCTTCATGTGAAGTTGCGTCAAGGTGTTGGCACAGCTCTTCCACTACTGTGAAGTACTTGTACAATTCAACAGTGAACAGCTGCGTGCGCGTGGGCTCAAGCTGCGCCACCAATAACATTTCAGTATTCGCTGATTTGTCAACGTGTCAAGTCGTTTGTGTGCCAAGTTTTGATGCGGCCGACTGTGAGAAGTCTCGTCATGGCTGTTGTGCAGATGGTTTAACACCACGGGGCCCTGCTGGGCTATGTGTTGAGGGTGTGTGAGGTAATGTACTGGAATTGTGCATTTTTTACAGTTCATATACATACAGAAGAGCAAGCTGCTTCAAATGGCTCAGGTTCCTTCACACATTGGCAGCTGGCAGTGGCTGGAATCTGTTCTGTCTTGCTTGCTGTTGGTATTGTGTCCCTGGTGTTTGCTGTAGCGTATGTAGATAGAAAGCGTAGGAGGGACAAGCAAAGAAGGTTGGAGCTAATTTGAGTTGTGGTGGCGGTGGGACCAGGTTGACATGTTCATTTATTTTGTAACAGGTACATAAACCAGGTGCTCAAGATGTATGAAGATAGTGTGATTAGTGGAGACAGCGACAGCAGCTCAGATGACAACCCTGAGACTAAGAACTTGTTTGAGAGGTTGTAGAGCCTTTCAACCTATCTTTTGTAAAGTTATGTGCATTTGTGTTGTAACAACTTGTGAACACAGTGGTACAAAACATTAAAAAAAAACGTACATTTTGGTAGTTTACTCGTAATTGGATTGGAAATATTGAAATCCACAAACGACATGGTAAGGCAGTTCGTTCTCATTTTCCCTTCTTTGGTCCATTTTAATGTGGTAGCCAGCGTAATACATTTGTTCGGTCCTTTATTCTTACGCAGATCGTGCGTGTTCAGGGAAAGAGCGGAACGAAAAGATTTGATGTTCAAAGCACAGACACGCTTCACTCATTGCTTGAAAAGGTAAGCTGTACAAGGGAGAATATATGAATTCGACCATGTTTCATAACGTTTTGCAGATAATCAAGGAGTTCGGGCTGTCTCAGGGGGATTTTTCTATTTATCGGAAGCCTGGTCAAAATGGCGAGTTAAATACCTCACACGTAAATACGAAACTTGACAAAATCCCATTACGGTAAAGACATACCTTAAGCGCTAAACGTTTGATGTATATTTTCCGTATATTTAGACACGGAGACCTGCTGTACCTCGCCGAGAAGCCTAATGATGCTGTATCTGGCTCCGCGGCTGTAGCAGTGGAAGATGAAGTGGATCAACTTCTGGCACAGAAAGACGCCAGAATAGAGCGATCTAGAGATCCCCAACTGTATGTGATGGATGGTCAAAATCAGTGTAGGGTAATAGCTTTTCACACACTGCAGCTGCCATCATGGCGCCCAGGGTCGATGTATCAACTGTGCACCATTGGAGGTGAGCTGGGAGGCAGTGGAGTGGCTTTAGACTCTGTGCTTCCTCCCCAGCCATGGGACCAGAGGTACCTTGATAAACAAGACCCTCCACTCAAACACCTTTCATTCCATTGCTACTGTCGGAAGCTGACTAGCGGAGTTGACAAGTGTGTGTTGGCAGCATGGTGGGATGTTCACATAGGAATATTCATCACACCGCTGTTTGTATTTTAAGGGGCAAATTTGCGAATTTGGAAGACCTGAGCTGCAAGATAAAGCCGGACTGTCCAGACCATGCACCTTGGCCTGCAGGCATTTGTACAAAATGTCAGCCCAGTGCCATCACCTTGGCCAGACAGGTCAGGCTGGGGAGGAGGTGGAAGTCATATGATTGCTATGTGATTTGTACAGAGCTATCGTCATGTGGACAACATCATGTTTGAAGATAAGAAGATAGTGGAACGTTTCTTGGAGGTGTGGAGAAAATCAGGTCATCAAAGGATTGGCCATTTGTATGGGAAGTTTGAGGAGTATCCAGATGTTCCACTGGGCATTCGAGCTGTGGTATCAGCCATTTACGAGCCTCCCCAGGTATGTCCCAGCTATGCCACTGTTAGTTTAATGGCGTGCTTTGTCCAGGTGGCCAGTAAGTATAGTGTTGAGCTATTGGAGGACCCCAGGGAGCAGGATGTAAGAGAACTGGCTGGTCACCTGGGACTCAGGAAGGTTTGCGACACATGGTCCTGTGAGTGTGGTGCTTGACTGCTGGCTATAGGTTGGATGGATATTTACTGATCTGGAGTCTGATGCACAGAACCAAGTGGCATATAAAAGGAGTATTGTATGTGAAAGTAGACTATTCAGATAGATATGTGAACGTCTTGCCCTTTCACTGCTACTTTCTTTGTCCTTTGTTCCATCACTCCCACTTCCCTTGGCAGCACACTCACTTGCTGTCAGCTGAAGAATGCATAATGGCTGCTGATTTTCAGAACCAGAACCCAAACCCCTGTAACCTTGCCAAGAAAGGTTACTTTGGATCGAAGTTTGTCACTGTGTGTGTATCAGGTAAGCATGCACTTTATTTCGGGAGATTATTTATAAGTGGGACAATTGGCAGGCAATGAGTCAAAACAGGTGGATCTCCAAGGCTACCAGGTGGGTGTGACTTAGATGAGGGTGGGTGGGTGTTGTACCTCTTTGTTTTGTAGGTGTCCAACCAATGCATGGCTCTGGTGAGAGACGACTGTCTGGTACCTACCCTTGATGCTCCTGAGTTGGGCTATGTGCGTGAATCTACACCTGAGCAGTTGGTCCCTGATGTGTTCTATAAGGTAGCCAGCAGGCAGGACTCTATTGATCGTCTCTTTACGTATCTTTCTCCCCCCCCCCCCCCCCCACACACACACACACACACACACACATTGTCTTGCCACCACACAGATGAAGAATGAGTATGGCATTGAAGTAACAAAGATTGCACGTCCGCTGCCTTTGGAGTATCTAATAATTGAACTGACCACCTCCAGTCCCGTTCAGCCTAAGCCTTATCTGGTTGGTGGATTGGAGCCAGCATTTCCCATTGAGAACAGAGAGTCACTGGGAGACATACAGGCACGTTGAAAGGGTGGATGTGTGGAAAGAGGGACATATGTGTATATGGAGGCATTGTGGTATTTTATAACACGGGCGCTTCAAACCAACAGGACTTTGCATCTTTTGCAAATTATTTGCAGCATCAAACAAACTTTCTGTGTGCAATGTCTGATCTGCACCTGCTACTGTTCTTGTATAGCAGTGATATATTCCATCTGAGGGTAAGTGAGCCATCCTTTTGCTGCTGTGCTTAGCTACATGATCACCTGCACTCCAGCCACACTTGCCCCTTCTGTGTAGAGCAATACAGACGGGTAACAAGGCACTTGCTGAACAATGGCGACAAAATGATTGGTGGGCCAATGTGCTGGAGCTCATCAAGTTGCACTCAGGTATGTACACACACCGAGGGAGCACTCATCTATCCATCTTGTGCTCGATAGTTGGTTTGCCTAGTGCCCAGTCCTCTGCATCGGCATTTACGCGTCCAGCGGCACAAGAAGGCAAAATGTGGGCATGCAAGATCTGCACACTGCTTAACCCCTCCCATCTGACTGAATGTGATGCTTGCCATCTACCACGGACATGAACAAAAACGTTTGTTGTGTGTGCTACTTGATGTGCGTGGTGGTCCAGGAAATCCTCATATAACCGATGGGCACATCATTAACTACATCACAACTCAATTAATGCACACACCTGTTCCCATTTGCCCCATGTATTTTGTCCATGGCTGTTGGTTAATCGGCAAAAACTGGTTTGAATCCACGGGATTATTGTCAAACACTTGTTCAGCTTTTTGTTTAAGAGTAAATACTTTAACTTCATAGCTGGATACTTGGTAGCGGCCATTTGTGGATGACCAGGGGGTCAGAACAATCACCTCCACATCTCCATTGCCATCCAAATCTGACAGTGCTGGGGTGGCAGGCAGGACCATAGGACTCATCACATGCATGCAGCGTAAGGTCTGGGGACTCTGCATGCCCAGGTCCTCTGTACTTGAGTGTTGTGCATCTCGCTTTGTGTGAGCTTTCACTGGTGAGAGAACAAGGTCATGGCATGGCACAATGTGAGCTGCAGAAATCCTTACCATCAATGTAGGGAGGAAAAGTCTCTAGTGGCCTCACCTGGTCAGTTTTAATCATGCTGGGAACAACAAAATACAGGTAGGAGGACAAATGCTCTTTAGTAAAATTACAATAATGTAGAAATCCATCGAAGTCATTTTCAGGACTTGGGAAGTCACTTCCTTCCCACAGATCCGATGTATTGTCATGTTGACCTTTACAGAAAGGAGAATGGTTCAAACAGTAAGTGTTCAATACACAGCATAGGTGACTGACTTGGTGATGCTTCATGGCCATTGGCATCTCTAGTCACATGACTTGGTGATGCTTCATGGCCATTGGCATCACTAGTCACATGACTTGGTGATGCTTCATGGCCTCTTGTCACATGACTTGCACAGCTTCTTGAGGGCTCGTCCAGGTAATCCCTAAAACATACATTCGAGTCTCGAGTAGCATCACGCAAAGTATGAGTATGCGAATCCATCTCAATGCTCTGCCCAAGAGTGACAAACACAGCACCATCGTTGCCATGGTGATGGGCACGCAGTACAACAGAAGAGGACATGACGGCATTGGATGACCTCATGGTCCACAGCACTGTCCCGCTTTTACCCTCCAAAATTGCCACATCAGAATATTGGTACACATTCCAGGTTCCAAAATTGGCACGAACAAGTATATCAGGAATGTTGTCATCATTGTAGAACACAGGACATGGTACACTAGAGGAATGATCCATTGCAATTAGTGCATGCATTTTTATACACATACATACCTGTAGCTTTCTGAGTCTGGGAAGTGTTTGTTCCAGAGAACTGCTAAGCTCGTCCCATCCAACACAGCAGTGTGGGCATCAAATAGAGAGACCACCAGATCAAGCTGTTTGTCTTCATTCATGTCCACTAGTAGTACAGGAAGCATTACTCCTTTATGCTTCGATGCAATTATCTCATATACACATAAGCCAAGACTGGTCCGAACAGGCATCACGTATCCCCATGGCTCACAGTTGATGTCACTACTGATGTGATCCAGGCTGTACAAGGAAGCGTTGAACACTGGTCGGAGTGCTTCTGTTGTGCTGATATTTGAATTTGTGCAATATGGATTTATAAATTCAAGGTGTGGCTGATAATGGTGGTTTGTAAATTGACTAATATATTCCTGTACACGTTTGTGTATGCTATCTAAAGTGACAGCCCACAATGATCCTTCAATGGTTTCTCCACCTGTACCAAACAGAACCATTTCTCTTCCATCAGGAAGTCTGTGCATCACTGGAGAACTGTATGTCTCTCTGCCATCAGGGACAGGGATTCTGTTCATCAGCTTCTCTCCTGTACGACCAGACACTACCACTAGGTAACCTGGAGATCTATTCCTGTCGTGGGGAAGATATTTAGTGTCTCCTCCGTGTGTGTTGATGACATCATTCACACCGTCTCCATCAAGATCTCGTACGAGTAGCGGAAAGTAGAATCCGTACCTTGGAAAAACAATAGAACTGTCAACGTACCAGAGTAATGTACCATCTTGGCCTTGAATCGCTGCAAACCCACCAAATCGTCCAGCCAACAGACAATCAACATGGCCGTCTAGGTTTAAATCCGCGTTGCAATTTAGGGCAAAAACGTCAAAGCTAAGCGTGGTTTGGAACAGTGTGTCACCATTCGAGCCGTCCAGCGCTCGCACTATGGCTATACATGGTCCGCTTGAGCCAGACGTTAACACATCTAGTACTCCATCGCCGTTCACGTCAAACGTCTCAGCAGACAATTCGGTGAGAGCATCAAACTCGCGTCTCCAGGAAATAGTATTTGTAGCGCTGCCGATGTTTATGTGTCGAACGAACCAATTAGTGTAGATGGTCGCACTAACAGTCATGAGACCGAATGTAGCCAATATACACGCATACAGACAGCCCAGTGCCAAACACCGGAGATACGAGGCGCGTGCGGGAACAACGGTCACATTTCCTTTGGGAAGATGTAGGTGGATAGAGCGATCGTACCTGTTGTCTCCAAAGTCTCTAATGAGAGTAGATTCTACGTAATCGTCATCTGAGTCCGGGTTCTTTGGCAACAGTTTCTGATATCGTCGTTGGAAAAACATGCTAAAACACTACGACCACACCCTCTCACGTTTCTCGTCCCCTACACAGCCAATAATATCTGATTAATGATTGGGTCAGAATGTAATCATTTCTGTACCAAATAATGTTTTTACATTTATATATGTTCAGCAGTCATCTGGTACAGGTTGTAAATAAAACAATCTGATACAGATATATATGTCATATATGAAACATATATATTTCAGGATTACTATGATATTAAATATTTCGATTAAACGGTATTAAAAATCAATGCCCTGCCAGTAGTTTAATACACATTATAAAAATGTAATCTATTGGTCCAGTCATGACAATCTAGCATATTGCACACAATTTCTTTTTCCATGATCTGCCTTCTTGGAATACACATGTGTTGCTAGACAGACACAGGTTGTTGGATGTTGTCAAGGGTTGCCCTCCAGCTGACAGTAGTGAGTTGAACCCTTGGACTAAGCAATATCATGCCAATTGACGTTTTGAACACTCCAAGTGTAGAGTTCCATATTTCCATATTGCGTCTATTAATGCAAATGCTACTATTGAAGAACACATAATATGTACATGTACCTCAGCATTTGGTGTTAACAAGCTGGATGTACTCCCACAATTGGCAGTAGAGCTACGACTGCACTATAGCCTGAAGCATTGTTGGTGCAAGTGACCCCAGTAAGCTTCACTTGATATGACAAATGCTGTAGTGTGGTCATTTGTTTACCATCAAATACAAGAGGCAAGAGGACAAACTATGAGGAGTACTTCATAACCTAAGAAGTTAGTGCCACATGATGCATGCACATCTCTTAAACTCTAACCTTTC
The DNA here is from genome assembly GCA_013339895.1 of Ephydatia muelleri. Classification (NCBI taxonomy): domain Eukaryota; kingdom Metazoa; phylum Porifera; class Demospongiae; order Spongillida; family Spongillidae; genus Ephydatia; species Ephydatia muelleri. The sequence continues at coordinate 7,853,510 of JABACO010000020.1, forward strand.
TTTCGGCTCCTGGCTGATTTATTTGCTTATGAGGCAGGAGCTCTTTAATTGGAAAACCACACATTGTGTGGAGCTTATATTTAAAGCATTTTGTGGTAGTCTGGAATCTGATATGTTATCTACAAAATGACTCTTACACGTGAGAATCAAGCTAGAATTATATTATACATGCATCTATCTGTACGCAAAGCATTGCCATCCATTTGCTGGTTCGTGTTAGGTTTGATACTTTCTTCTTACTGTCCACAGTGAGCAGCGCATCAATTCATTTGGACTTTTGGTGTTTTGGCGTCTATCTCCATTATTGCATACCCGATGTTCACACTCTTTCCGATGGGCCTACTGTATGCTGTGTTCTTTTTTGTTGGTACGACTGCTTTGTTTGGAGTGCAGGTGAGTCTTCATGTATGTCCTCAAGATGTCATGGTTTCCATTCTCCAGTTTCTTGATCGCTTGTTTCTATTTATAACTACTGGTCAGATTTATTTATAAGTATCTTCGGAATGTGCGCAATTGGAAAATGTATCTTTATATTGTTATTCAACTTAGCGTATTGGTATTTATATGCATCTTCAAGGCTGTTCCAGACCTGAATTTGCTATTCCCTGTTGTGGTGAGAATCAGCATGTAAATGTGTTTTGTAGCATTGTTTAAACTTTAATCTGTGCACGCATGCAGATTGTGCTTTTGGGTGCATGTCGATATCTGTTGGGGTTCATCTTCACATCCAGAGAGATAGCGTTAATGGACAACCCCATTCCTGAAAAGCTGTACCCACAGTGTGTAAAAAGGATTAGAGGAGAAGGCATGCTGTACAAGAAGAATTAGTAAAACTCCAGAAGTAGAACTAGTGCCTCTTATCATACCGGAACGCTCTTAAGAGGTTATAAGGCCTGGGAAAGATGCTGCAATATATAATAATACAACTATATTATCATTCATTATCTAGAAATTTGTAGCTAAACTGTATGTTTATATACCACTCACATCTTGTACAAGTTTATTACTTGATTTTTAAAATCATTCAGCCAAGTTGGCACATCCCAGTTTTAAGTTAAGGGTCTTCTTGCATGCAGGAACTGTTAGACACAAATTGTGAATTTGCTCAATATATGGGACAGTGTCCGGCAAAATAGGGCTTCTGTGGTTATAATTTTATCACAATAAAAAAGGAACGCTATACGAGATTTTGGTAATACTCTTGCTACGTAAACGTTGGCATACCTGATGTCACGTTAACTAAAAGTGCGTAGCAACTGCTATTGCTTCAGCTATATACAGTATCTATTTAGAACCAAACAAGCGTAGCATACCCGCTATGGAAACTACAGCGGTGTCGTAAGATGTCAGTTATGTTAGAAGAGTCGAGCCGCTTTGAAGTAGCCTAGCACCGATTCCACAACAAGTAATATTTCTAAACTAAGATAATATTGTTACTTACCTGACGTGTGCCAAAAGAACGTCTATAATTGCCTTCATATAAAGAAGAGATGAAACTGTATTTTTCAATTGATCTAGAAAACAATGATAGCCAGGTCCACCCACCATCGTTCTGTCCTGATAGGAATCTCTGGTACCTATGAGGTAGCGGTAGTTAAACGCAGCTATACTTGTTGCACTTTACAGGCGCGCAATTGATATCAATATTCATTCATGCCAGACCTCAACCAACAGATTCTGAAGATGTTGGAAGAGAACCATACGTAAAGAGCAACTGATGATGGCAATTACGATTAAGATTTGTATGTGTGGACAGAGCCGGAAGGCTGACCTGCACAATGGCTTCATCGCAGACAGGGAGGTGTGGGTGAAGCTTGGTGGACAAGAGAGGAGGCACCTTCAAGATAAGCTTCCAAATTGTCAATGTCCCTACACAGAATTCTGTACACAATACATGTGTATTCTGTTGCTTTGCTGCTGATTACAGTGTCACAAATCTGCACAGTACACTTGATCGCTACAGGGACCAGGTCAAAGAGCTACAGGGAATGAAGTGGCAGTAAGTTACAGTGTATAATCACATGCATAGTGAACACTGCACACACAGGTTAATAACTGCTGTAGGCGCGCATGCGCACTGATATACTTATTTTTGGTTTGGCGTGCGTGTTCTTTTGTTGGCGTGTTCTCTGTAGTTTGTTCTCGTACCTTGATACTTGGTTAATACATTACATTTTGGCGACGAGTTGGAATGAAATGGTGAAACAACTTGGAAGAATTGAAGAGTTCTTGTCAGAAACGATCTCTTCACTTAACTCCGAATATGCCAACATACCCCTCAACAACGCGTAATGCCTACTGCCTAATACTGAAGCTCTGCGTCACCATTACGAACCCAAGAAGCTTGTCATCAAGGCAAGTCAGAAAGCATCACTGAGTTTGAGGCGGAGCTCCGTAAGTTGACGCTGTATTGTGGTTTTGACAGTTTACTCTTAGAGATCGTGGGTTGAAACTTGAAATCAGTCCATTCAGAGATAGTTGCTAGCAGAGGCTGGGTTAACCCTACAGAAAGCCTTGGATATTGCTGTAAGCATGGAAGCTGCTGAGAAATCCACACGGCAACTGGTGCAGTCAGATGTGGGGATTCAGGAAATTCACCAACAGAAAAAAGGATCAGGAAGTCAAAAGTTGGAGGTGTGGGCAGAGTTCACATTCAGAAGATAAGTGTTGATTTCGTATACTGGAGTGTTTTAAGTGTGGAAAGAAAGGGCATATGGCTAAAATGTGTAGGAATAGTGCACAGGAGATTAAACAGAGTAGGAAAGGGCATACCAGATGGGTAGCAGAAAATGAGGTCACAATGAACAGGAATTAGTAGAAGATAGTGATGATGAGTGTGATGAGTTTCCTCTACACAAAATAGGAGCTGGTATAACAAGGCCATATTCAGTGTGGGTAACAATCGAAGGTGTGAAGTTGCGGATGGAGGTTGACACTGGGGCAGCTGTGTCAGTGGTGTCAAGTAAAACTTGGGAGAAGTTAAAGCTAAAGGTTCCATTGTGTAAGCCTGATGTTACCTTGAAAACATATACTAACGAGGTTATGAAGGTGATTGGAGAAGCAGATTTAATTGTGACATATGGACAGAGCAAACATCTGTTGCGGTTGTATGTGGTTGAAGGGAGTGGACCTAGCTTGGTAGGTAGGGACTGGCTTGGTAAAATTCATTTAAATTGGAAGAGTCTTGGAATAGGGATGGTGAAATGTGTTGGTGTCTCATCAGTAGATTCATTGTTGCAGAAGTACGCAGATGTATGTTTGTTGAGGATTTAAGTGAGATTAAGGCATTTAAGGCCAGATTGAGGGTTAACGTGAATGCTGTTCCTCATTTTCATCGTGCAAAGCCAATCCCTTTTGCTTTGAAAGATGCAGTAGGTAAAGAGTTAGATCGATTGGAGACTTTAGGTATTCTGAAGAAAGTAACACACAATACATGGGCAGCACCCATTGTCGTTGTCCCTAAGAAAGATGGAAGGCTTCGAATCTGTGGTGATTTTAATGTTTAATCTCCAGGGAAAAATCCTTATTTAAGGATGTCATTATCTTTAAATAAGGATCATCTTTTACATTGCATAGTTTTGCTAATCAAGTAAGATAAAATAAATGCTATTGGTCAATTGTATACTGATTAGCCTCCATAACAAACTTTAAATGATGTCAATATTATCAATGTCCATGTGGTAAAACAGGGAGGAAGTGTCACATCCTTATTTAAGGATTGACACTATCCTTAAATAAGGATCACAACAGTAGAGATTATTGACCATAAAAACCACAATAGTTTTAAAACTCTTGATTTTCTCTGATAGCCAGCTGATCCAGCTATACTCACAACCTGATTTGTCAAAAAAATAACTAGTGGTTAATAAAATATGCTTATTTACACCATAACACTTCAAAATTAATATAAAGCATTTGTATAATGACGTGTACTGATGTAGATGCTCGCTTCTGCTCAAATGCCAGCATGGATGTACCCTACCCTAACTGAAACCACATGCACTGTATGTGGCTGTTCTGTCGCCGCTCTATCAAACAGTGTGCTTTCTAGTCCTATCATTGAGTACAGTACCATTGTATAATGGGGGGGGGGGGGGGGGGGGGGGTGTATGGGACATCTAGGAAGCGTTGCCAATTGGCATACGATATGTGTTCGAGCTTAGTGGAGCTTAGCCCCAATTCATTAGACTCGAGGGGACCCGCCATTGCCTAGGCCTACTGTTGCTGTCGCTGTCACTGTCATTTGACGAATCATGCAGTGCTGCTGCTTTAATCACCTAGGCCTATACATGTATGTCCATCTGTACTGAGGAACTACATCCGTTGCTTTCTGTGGCTCCCCCTTGCTATCTAAGCAGGGTTGCTTAGCTTGACGCTTTCGAGTGTTTGCAATTGCTTCAATATTTGGAAGTACTAGCCGGTACGTGAGCGTAGATCGTGGATACTGTTCTACGTGCACAGATCCATCTGACAGTGTACAGCCTATTCCTAGAGCTACCAGAAACCTGTCCTTCCTTGCCATACGTCGCTTTGAGCACTACTATATTGCCAGCGGCAAATGGCAGTTTCGCCGTATTTACACTGTAATACCGGTTTTTGAGCAAGCCAAACCTGTTTTATTCGTGGCAGTATCGCTGATCTGCATGATCTTGAATCTAGTGCATCACTAATATAAAACAAAGCACCAAGTGTACATCACTCTTTTAGAAAGTGGTCATCATCCTTATTTAAGGATGGCCATCCTTAAATAAGGATTGCGGGAGATTAAACATTAAGGTCACGGTAAATACAGTGCTGGATGTAGATAAATATCTGTTACCAAAACCAGATGATCTTTTTGCAGCTTTAGAAGGTGGCTTAAGATTTACTAAATTGGACCTGAGACAAGCCATACCAACAACTGGCTTTGGAAGAAGGATCTCAGAAATTTGTTACAGTGAACACTCACCAAGGTCTCTATCAGTTTAAACGGTTGCCATTTGGTGTGGCGTCAGCACCAGCAATTTTTCAAAAGATCATGGATGAGATACTGCAAGGCATGTCACGTGTTGTATGCTATCTGGATGATATTCTGATTTCAGCTAGTTCAGATTAGGAGCATCTGACAAATTTGGAGGATGTGTTGAAGAGATTGAATGAAGCTGGTATCCATTTGTGTAAGGAAAAGTGTGTGTCTTGGGCAGAATCAGTGGAATATCTGGGGCATGTAGTCAGTAAGAAGGGATTATGTACAGCTGATTCCAAGGTGGAGGCAGTTCTAAAAGCCAGAGTTTCTAGTAATAGTGCAGAATTGCGTTAATTCCTTGGGCTGGTCCATTATTACGGGAAATTCATGCATAAGTTAGCAGAGACCTTGCAACCACTGAATGCCCTATTAACAGAGCGTCTCTGTAATTTCAGACCCAAAAGGACGATTATTTTGGGCGCGTTGCCAAAACCAAAAAATCGGGAGAAGCGATTAATAAGACTCTGAGACCGTCGAAACAAACTTGATTGAGTGCAGAGTTCAACCCAAGTTTTAGTTATCTTACAACTGTACAACTACCATGAGATATAGGCTGCCGAAGCTAAGCCGTCTACATTCGTCAAATAGCACTTAGCGATCGGAAAAAAGGTTCAATAGGTCTTGTGACGACAAGTTCAACAATGCTGATGGGCAAATGGGCTTTTATTACTGACGTATGCGACCTCTGGCACTTTCAGCTGCATGCATGTACATGCATATAGAAGACGCACCGAGTGTGCATATGCATGCATTATGCGTCTATTTCTGATACAGGTACGGTAAAGTACTATTGTTCAAGGCAAGGCAACATAAATGCACACCTAGCATAGCATTATGTTCCTATGTCCTTCCTTCTTAGCCATTGACTTCAGGTTTGACACTTTAGCTGTAATGTATTTATCGCTGGAAAAGTCTAAAGGGATAGAGCCGTCTTCCTCCATTAAGTGTTGCTTCACAATCGCGAGAATTTCTTTTGGCTTTATGCGATCTAGCTGGTGATCTTTCTGCTCTAACACCTGATCAAAAATATTCTTGATGAACTCAGTAAATGTCGTTGAGAACTTTGATTTCTTCTGCGTCCTGCCAGATTTCTGCTTTTGTAGAAGGCTTGAAATCTCTGTTCTTAGTTCATTTTTGCCTGGCAATGAGTACCGATTGGGATAACGCTCTTGTAACGTTTCTAGCATTATTGCTGGAGACATCTTTTCCGTTTCTGTTTGTACACCACGGTCAAACATCTCCTTGATCTCTGTACGATATAAATGAACATATGTCGTTCCATAAGTGTCACCATGAGCAGGACGCCAGGCCCACCCCTGACGTTTTAAACTTGATTGAGGAATTTCTAACTGTTGCGAGAGCAGGTACTCAACCATATCATCCTTCCCACTTCTTACTTTCAAAACACTGTGGATAAGGTCATTTGCACAGCGTACAGCAATTGCCACAGCATCCATACGTGGTGGAGGTTGCTGAACTCGACGCCCGTAAAATCCTCCATGTGCTTTTCTGTTTGCTGGCTGCGTAGTGTGCGAGGCCCTTTCAGACCAGCAAGCTTTGAACACTTCACCACATTAAATCCTGTCCCCATTTGCTTGGACTTATCATTCACTGGGCCATAAAACATGTACTGCTTGACAGCTGGGAGAGTCTTCGGGGCTACATCAAGATCTTGTAAATCTGCCTCCAATTCAATTTGAGCAGCTGCATCAACTAATTCGTTGCCTATTACAACAGCAGTAGAGGAGTTCAATTCTGTTCCTTCTTCATTTGCAGCTGAGACATAATCACCTCCTTCTTCATTATCAGCGACATCTTCATTGTCTTCAGTTTCATCAGAGCCATTATCATTTTCCAAGACACTTTCTTGATCAACTTGAGTTGGTGCAAATGATTGCTCTTGAATATTGCAGTCAAATACAATGCCACTCCCGATTCCACTGTGGGCGAACACTCGCACCTTGAAGGCAATTGCTGTCTGGCGTACAACTTCAATGTCGTACAAGGCAGCAGATATTCATGGTCCAATTCTTTCCAGAAAGAAAATGTCATTCAATCTAGAAAAATAGGTCTTCATTTTTCAACAACTGGGGCAATAATGAGGGCTAGGTTTGCAAGTTTTGGTCGATCTAAGCCAACACGCTGCACAAATGAATTCTGCAAGCCACCTCCCCAAGCAAGAGCAGCTGCCAACCCTTTTGCTGTTACAATACGCTGAATTTTATTGCTATGTGATGTGTGCATGAAGGATACAAGGTGAGCCATGGACCGAGCAAAATGGGCATCAATATCCCCTTTACCATCTTGTGTTTCTGTATGAATGAATCCAGTCACCTTTATGGGTGACAAAGCACTAATAAGAGCAATGGCCAGTAGCAAATCCTTTGACTGATAACACCCTGCATTGTCTGATTGTAAGGTAATCTCCAAAAATGATAGCTCCTCATGTATTTGATATAGAACTGCCTCGATCATTGATGCAACTGCCAAGCTATCTTGCTTGTTTGAACCTTCCATGATCTGGTCAGCATAAATGTTGTACCGAACTGCAGAACCTTCCTCATATCGAAAAAACTTCAATAGACACCCGTGCCAAGCAATACCTTGTTTCCCAAAATGCTCTTGGCTAGTTTCTCTTGCTGACATGCTCTCAAATTTCATTTTCCAGTCAATAACAACAAGGGCGTGCTTTGAACTGGTCTTGTTTTCGAGGCACTCTTGTTTCATCTCTTCTTCAATTTTATATATAGCTTTCTGTTGATTTGCAACACGTACCTGATGCGCACAATACAGTTCAAGTGTTGTATGTCACTAACAACCATGAGAGCATCCTTTATTGTATCCTGAGATTTTACAGGGTTACCTCCTTCTCCTGTGGCTTTGATCTTGTCACAAAGTGTCTTGAAAAATACTACATTGAAACGGCAGCCGTTACAAGTTTCAACACGGACAGCAGCATTTATTTCTTTTTCTGGGTGTAGTTTCTTCAATCCATATTCAATTCCATGTGTGTCAACATTATCATTTTCTATTTGCACATGTGAATCATACTGTTGCTTGAAGAAATTGCGCACCAATTCGAGCTGTCTAGAAAGGGTTACCTTGTCCACATTGTTGTGTACGAAATCATCACTGATCTTCTGCAACATTTCAATGGAGTCATGAACAAGGACCCCTGTCACATAATCTACAGCCGTAAAAATCTTTTCTTCACCCCCCAGTTATCTCCTTCATGATCCGATAGAATGTCGAGCGTCCTAGGATTTTGGCTTGCCTCTCAAACACCTTGCAGTAGTCATCAAACATGTGCTTTCATGTTTTGCGACGTGTTACACAAGGAAGAGTTACTGACTTTTGTTCTGAAAGCTTTACAACTTTCGTGCCCCATGATAAAACACCCATGTCATTGACTGGAGACAAAATCCAGCTTACAGCCTCAATCACTACAGCCTCTTCGACTCTTGCACGTGTTTGTGTGGGCTTGATGAGTTCTAAACCTTCAAGAATAGCTTGACTGTCTGCCAGGGCTGTCATCCGTGCATATCCACCAATGTGAAACCTACCTTCCTGTTGCAAGGATTCCATTCTCTTCTTTGGGAGTCCTTTTACCAATAGCGCTTGTGTTACCCGCTTTTGTATCGTCAAGTTCGGACTTGCACTATTATGCTCAATCAAAACATTTTCAAGCTTCATCAATGCTTTTCGTGCAGGTACAGCCCCTCTAACCTTGTCAGTGGCATCTTGTACCAGCTCTTGAGACATTGCTGGGCAGAGAATTTCGGCCACTTTAACGGCAGCTGTAAGGACAGACTGTACCATGGTTGACCAGCCACCTGGATTACTCTCTCGTATTCTTCCATCACTGTTTCGCGCGTGCTCTGAGGGCAGCTTCTTTCTCATAGATTCAGTGAAACCAAATGCGTCCCACACGTCCTTCCTCGTTTCAATTAATTTCCCACTTGTCACCATAGCTGAAGACGTGCCAGCATCAGGTACATCATCAACAACCATATCTGTGATGGACTTCCTTGCTTTCTTAGATGCACGCCTTGTTGAGTGCTCGAGTGAAGGCCCTGCACTACCATCTGATTTCTTAGGCCGTCCCCTTTTCCTTAGTATTGCTACCTCTGGAGGTACACCATCACACGTACATTGACAGCGTTTGCATTTGCTTTGACAACCAGGAACTTTGCAGGTTCCATAATGATGGCCACAATCCGCCATGCTTCGTATCGTACCGTACTGTTTACTTTCGGAATTAATTGTACTAGTACCCAGACTTGCATGTGGCAGCCAAGCATATAAAGACAATAGTGTTTTTCAACTGAAACATTAATTTATTGCCGTACTTACTTATGTCCTGCTTATTCGATTTATGTGCACATATAAGATCTCTCTTTCACAGCTAGTTAACGCAAGTTTTCGCTAAACCCGAATTGCACCAAACCCCCAAACCGCTCGTCTCTGACGATGGATAGTTCTTCATCTCATCGAGTGGAATCTCAAACAATATTGTTTCTTAGTACATCACAGATTTATCTGACACAATGAAACTATAGGATGCTTATATCTATTCTTCCCGATTTTATGACCTGCTACAAGCGCCCAAAATTTTGGGTCTGAATTTACGGAGACGCTCTGTTAAAGAAGAATGCAAGATGGGAGTGGACTTCAAACTGTGAAGTTGCTTTTCAGCGTGTTAAGGATCAATTGGCAACAGCTCCAGTGCTGTGTCACTAAGACCCAAAATTACCTCTTCGGTTGGCCGGAGATGCTTCGGCGTATGGTGTGGGTGCAGTCCTTTTGCATGTGATGAAAGATGGTTCAGAAAGACCAATTGCATATACGTCAAGATTCCTGTCAGTTGCAGAAAAGAATTATGCACAGTTGGAAAAGGAGGCCTTGTCCTTGGTATTTGGAGTTAAGAAATTCCATCAATTTTTTTATGGAAGAAATGTTAGTGACTGATCATAAGCCACTCACAACGATTTTTGGGTCTAGCAGCAGCACGATTGCAGCGTTGGGTATTGTTACTCTCTGCTTACAGTTATACCATTGTGTACAAGCCAGGAGTGAATCATAACACTGTTGATGGTTTGTCTCGTCTTCCGTTGAGTCAAGTGAAGCCATCTACATTTGAAGCGCAAAGCACAGATTTTCCAGTATGTCAGCTAAACCTATTGCCTGTTACTGCAAAACAACTTGCTAAAATGTGGCATTGACGCTGTTAGGATATATATTTAGGGTTTAGGGTTTAGGGTTTAAGGCCGCGCCGAAGGCGCGAGGGACCAGGTCAATTTGCACTCGGAATCTGAATCCGGTGTCAAAAAGCACCCGTCTTACACTAAATTTTTTTTAGCAATGTTTTGGATGTCAACGACCACTGCACGACCACTGGACGAGGGCGCCTTCGGCGCCATATTAAATTTCCTGCAGCTACAAGATCAGACCCTGAGTTATCAAGGGTGTTGCATTTCACATTGAAAGGATGGCCAGTAGTGCACACAGAGGAATCAATGGCATTACAGCCTTATTGGACTCGCCGTAGTGAGTTGACAGTGGAATGTGGCTGTTTAGTTTGGGGAGTAAGAGCTGTTGTGCCTAGGAAATTGCAGCAGCAAGTTTTGAAGGAGCTACATGATGGACACCCAGGCATTGTGCGTATGAAGAATCGGGCTAGAAGTTATGTTTGGTGGCCAGGTCTGGACTCCAATGTTGAAGAATTAGTGAAGTCTTGTCCACAATGTCAGGAGGCTAAAAGTGCACCACCTAAAGCACCTCTGTACCCATGGGTGTGGCCATCCAGACCATGGGAGCGCATTCACGTGGACTTCGCTGGGCCATTTCTAGGAAAATCATCTTTCATTGTTGTGGATGCTCACTCAAAATGGCCTGAGGTTATTCCAATGTCTACCACAACCTCTTTGGCCACTGTGGCAGAGTTGACCAGGTTGTTTGCATCCTATGGAATACCTCAGCAACTAGTGTCTCATAATGGCCCACAATTTGTATCACAGGAGTTCAAGCTATTTCTATGAACAAATGGAGTACGACACATTCAAACAGCCCCTTGCCACCCACATGGTGCAGCAGAGAGATTTGTTAAAACATTTAAGGAAGCCATGCAAAAAAATAAATGTAAAGGTGTGTCCTTTCATGATCAGTTAATGCATTTTCGGTTGACTTATCGAGTGACACCACATGCTACAACAGGTGTGGCTCCTTGTGAATTATTTATGGGAAGACATTTATGCACATCACTGGATTTGTTAAGGCCTGACTTGGAATCTATTGTAGCTAAGAAGCAGTTTGAACAAAAAGGTCATTATGATGGAGCAGCCACATTGCGGCAGTTTGTGGAAGGACAATGGGTACTGGTGCGAAACTTTAGGAAAGGACCAAAATGGGTGCCAGCAATAGTGAGGCAAAAGAGTGGGCCTTTATCCTATGTTGTACAACTGACACCAACAATTTCATGGAGACGGCATGTGGATCAGATGCGTGTTTGTAGTGATAGTCCATATTGGCATGAAACAGTGGCGTCATCTCCTACAGATAAGTCTGGTGTACCAACAGAGGTAGAAAAGAGGCCGATGGAGGAGGAAGAGAGGATGACATTGCTACAGACAAACAGGCTAGTAATGTGGATACCACGAGACCAGTGGTCACAAGAACAGAAATACCCGAGGCTGAAGATATATACTGACGCTCTATGTGCCAGGAATTTGCGCAATTTATAAATTGTTGCGCACTACGTGGATTCACAGCACAATTTATAAATTGCGCAAATCGATAGATTGCGCCTAACAGTTCTGTGTGAAGGTTGGAGTTACTAAGATGTGCATACAGCAATTAACTCTTTGGACGTCAATATTGCAATACGGATGACGTCGTTAATTGTCAGCTATGTTTTTAATTATGGCTACCGTTGCTTATTAGTCGCCGAAGACTCGCCGTTCTTGAAGAATCACACGGTTAGCTTACTTTAAAGACATTACTATGATAAAAAAGCGTTTTGTGATTTTTGTTTTGATATATTTATATTCGGTGTTTGAAAAACAATGGTTGCTAACAGCACCCGATATAGGCGGAGCCAAGTGGGCAGGGATTTGAAGCCGTACGTCGTGTACACTATAAAACAGACGACGAAAACACGATATTTTTATCCCTTGGTGTTATTTCTAAGGTCCAGCTTTTTAAAAAAGCTTCGCTCTCCCCTATTTTAGTAGAACAAGCGGGTGCTTGTTCAAAGCCGCTAGTGACGATAGAGGCGCCATTACACGTACAGCTGCAGCTGTTAGTTACCGCTTACCTTTCAATTAAAAACCAACACTCCAGTCGTAGTTCTATGCCCTGAGCGCTGTTTGGTGCACAAAGTGCGTAACCATGCGACACAGATTGGTTTTTCTAATACGTGTGCACATAAATGTGCACTTGGCGGTGAACGCGGGGTGCAATTATTGCACATAAATGTGCACTTGGCGGTCAAAGAGTTAAACAAGTTCGCATTTCCTTTATACATATATCTTAAAATGCATGAAAACATAGCATTGCAATTTCGTTGGTCAATTTTTTTTCTCTATAGCTATACCGTTATTGTTCGCTTAGCTATTGAAATGATCTTCTGATTGTGCGCACCCTCCCCTCCTCACACACACATTTACATGCTTGAGTACTAGTAATGTTGTCTTGCGTCGTCCCAGCTAGGTTGTTGACAGGAGACCAGAGCCGCACGATTGGTGATGTCACGGAATGTGATGACTATCGAAGTGGAACACTGCCTGGTGGTGGACCAGCTAAGAGGAAGTCGTCTCCATAATGGAACAAGTCTGCTCCATCGTGATCCTGTGCAATGTGGAGGGCTGAAGCGAACTCGATTGAAGATGCTCTGGGCTGAGTGGAGGCCTCATCATCTGGTGGGCATTTGTTAGGATAGTATTCTACGCATGCGCAGTGCATTTGAAGTGGTATATTTCTGGTAGGTGGCTGTGTTGCTCATAGCAGATGAGTTGGAGTTTTTATTTTGTTCTTTGCTCAGGCTTGTCTGTACTTTCTGGACTGACCGTTTGTTGTGAGGTCAGAAATCAACGGTAAGATTATGCCCTTGCTCTACGTGTTTATTCGTAGATAGGGACTAGACCGTACTTGACCGTAGAGCTCTAGTAGGGACGGGAAGTGAAACGATAGTCTTACATGTAAAGGGGCGGGAAAACGGTTAGACGTTAGTTTTGTTTTGTATTGTGTTTTGGGTCTCTCTTATTTGTGTCTGTGTCTAGTACCAGTTCCTGTTACGTCTTCGACCATTGTGTGCCAAACAGCCCCCTCAAAGTGATTTTATGCTCAGAGGGGATTTGTACAAGTTCTGTGGTAAGCAGTGTTATGTTACTGAGTGCAAAATAGCTCTGTATTTGTCCGTTGTGTCCCTGACATCGACAAAGATAATTACTAATCTGATTATGAATATCAAACACTAAGAGAATTAGATATAGGATCTGAATCATAGTCACCTTTGCACTTTATGGCAACCCTTCATCACTGCACTCAAGTCACCCTTCTCTGACACATTAGAATTAAGGGCACATTGATTGATGGGGAATAATTTGAAGTGGTGATGTGGATTAAATTGAAGTACTCCAATTTTTTTTTGTCTTTAGGCATTGCATAAAGGTACTTTGTTATTGATTGACAATAATACGGGTTGGGGTGGAGGGTATTATAGTTACTTGGCATATATTTTAGTACTAACCCTAACGAAAAAATCTTCCCTGAATAATGAATTTTTTCTACCGGACTTGGAAATAATGATTTAGTCTGGTTATGCTGGAGAAGAATTGGATTGTTACGTTGTTTGTAACTTTTGAACGCAAAGTCAATCATAGAGCTACATTTTTGTGCCTGTTAAAGGTGTCTTGGTTTGAAAGTTGGATAAACAAAATGCGGCCATAATGCTTTTTCAAAGCTTCCCTTCTGTAGGAACACAAATATTAGACTTACAAGATTGTCTTTGTGATGTCTTGTTGATCTATGAGCTTTGGAAGCTTCTTTGTCTAAACTGAACAAATCGTAAAGCGTACATGCATTAACTTTTGACCTTAGCTACAGTTATTGAACGGACCTGAGGTTATCCTGGTTAAAGTTATTGGAAGCCAGATGACAATATAGTGCATACTGTTCGTTTTGTATGAAACTAAAAAAGAAAAAGGTAAGGCATTATAATGCTTGAGGTGCCATTTAAGTCCCTCCAAGCTTAGAAAAAACGTAATATGCGATTAATACAGAACAGAAGTCTGTACAAACATTGGAATATGGTCTACCAACCGTAAAAATGCTATTCTGGAGCTTTATGAGTAACTTTGCTGTACAAATAATGTTCTCAAGTGCGAAAGAGCAAAACTCGTAGCCATTTTTGTAATTTTGAAATGAATTCCATTAAAATCGTGACGCAATGACAATATTCATTCGGTTTGCTATGGCGGAGGGCGTTGTTGATGTTGATGGAAATGGTTCTTTTCAGAACCAAACCGAGGATGTAGCAAGTACAAGTTGTTCATCAAGGTCCGCAGCCAAAAAGGCTGCATCGGCTTGGAAGGAGCTGCAGAAAAAGAAGCCCAGAGGACGATGTTTTGCAAATCTGAAACCCGTGAGTGGCACATCTGCCGAGTTTGAAGTGAATCATAGGGGAAGCATACCTGATATTTCCGCAGATGCTACTAAAGAGCTGGAAAGCTTAGCTGATTATATGCCCAACCTTTTTGATGCGGATGCAAGAGTTCAGGCATTACGTTTGTACTATATTGAGTTGGCTGATGGCATGTCACCTAGGATAAAGTGAGCAAGATTTTTATGGTTTGATCACCAACCCTTGTATTTCTGAGACATTGGATAAAGAAGAGATTAAAGTTGGGAGGCAAGCATGAAGATGGTTATTTAACTATCCAGCATGTTCAAACACGAATCAATGATGTTTACTTAAATGACCCTGACATAGTGTCACCAGAAGTTTTAGAAATGCATGAAGCACACTACCATTCTCGTGAGGTGTCAAGGATGACAGTTTGTCGGTGGATGTATAAACTGGGATTTAAATCTACAGCAGCACCATTCTGTGACAGACGAGAGGATGAAGACATTGTAGCGTATCGCAACAGTTGAGATGATGGCATTGAAATCACGTCTTCCCATCCTAAATGAGACAACAGGAAGACCTGAGTGGCCCAACCTACCAGTTGGGGAGAAACCACTACTTCATGGCAGTTATGATGAAGCAATTATGTATGCCAATGAGGGCAATTGATTTGCTTGGGTTGCCAATGATTCTTACCACCTTAAGCCAAAAGGAGATGGAGCCACAATCATGATAAGTGGTGTTTCTGTAGCATGTCATGGCTGGATGGGGCTGGAAGTCATCGAACCAAAAATCGATGGTACATGGAAGAATGGTAATGTTATGACAAATGTAAATAAGGTAATGGATGAGTTTGAAGCCCATTATCCTGGATGCCAGCTATTATTAACATACGATAATGCACCATGTCATGTGGCAAAAAGACAAGGGGCACTCTAACTGCTACGATGAATCTCTGATGGCGGAAAGCAACCTATTTTGACCCAAACTGGTTGGTTTGATACCATAGATGCCAGTACTGGAACATCCATGAGGATTCAGCAACAGATGTGGTTCACAGGACCTGATGTATCACCAATTGCAAAGGGTGCATTGCGAATCTGCAAGGAAAGAGGTCTTCCAGGAGTTTAGAACATGAGAAGTGACGAACTGAGGGCACTGCTGGCATCTCAACCTGACTTCATAAGTGTGTGCCCTGAGATCCAAGAAGAAGTGGAGCGTCGGGACCACATTCTTCTGTTTGGACCAAAGTGCCGCCCCGAATGCATGCATGTAGAGATATGCTGGTCGTATGTCAAGCTACTGTAGGTAACATTGTGGCCATTCTATAACATCACTATGAGAGGCCACCAAGTATGCACTATCTGCTCAACATTTAACAGTTTGGTTGCATACGGCCTTTTCTGGCCACACATGGAAGTGGATAGAAGTGTACACAAATGAAGTAGATGGGTTTGCAGCATTTGACAAAATAAAAGCGCTAAAGAAGGAACTTCGGCATCATTGCAGGGATGCTTCAAAACAGTTCCTCTACCTGTTTCACAAGCAATGGCAATGCCGATGGATGCAAACTGATTATTAAAAACAATGTACTTTTACATGATTGTGTGTGAGTGCGTATTATTTATTCTGTAAAGTGATTCGCTTCCCATGATATGCAGCCCATCATTTCACTGTGCATGAGCAAACCATTAACATCTTGCTCACTTTATCCTGGGCAACACTAGGTGACATGCCCATCAGCCAACTCAATATAGTATAAACGTAATGCCAGAACTCATGCATCTGTATCAGAAAGGTTGGGCATATAATCAGCTAAGCTTTCCAGCTCTTTAGTAGCATCTGCGGCAATATCAGGTGTGCTTGTACATCTCAAAGTTCATGGCTTGCTTGTCAAATAGTTCCATTGAAAGGAAAAGCCAAATTGAAGGTCATGTAAAAGAGATAAAATTTAAAAGTGCGCAAGTTCCTCCCTCCTTCCATGTATGTAGAGATAATTTTTAGTAGCCACAAAACGAGAAGGGCACTAAAGCACACTTCCTGATTTGGAATGGCTATTACAGTGAGCTTTGACACCACAAAACCACTAAATGGGTGGTCTTCACACTTTTCGTTTTGCTGTGTGGGTTATAATTCAAAGAAATGAGCCTATGAGCGTCGGATCCTCGAAGTTGATCATGCCTCCTTCACCCCACTCATTTTCTCTCCCACTGGAGGCTTAGGGAGGCCACTGTGGTTTATAAACGCATTGCTGCCCAGCTCTCAGCAAAGTGGGGCCACTCATATAGTTCAATCATGGCCTGGATTGATGTCATCTCTCCTCCCTTTTATGCTCTTCCATCATGTGCATCAGAGGAGTTCGATCAACTATAGGCCATGCCTTTAACCACTCCCCTGTTGACCTGATTACAAAGGTTGCACAGGTCTCATCCAGTCTTTAGTTTGTCTGACTGCTGCCACCTTTAGTACGCATCTTATATAATAGTTAGACACTGGAATCGAGGATTTAGAATCCCCGAGGGCCCTGGGCTGTAGCATCCTGAGCGGTAGCGAGGGCGCTGCTAAGGGCCCGAGGGATTCTAAATCACGTGGATCCCGAAGGGGACAGTGTCTAACTGATTTAGACTATAGCAACGCGCATGTCGATATGTTTCCGTACATACAGTATCGTTAAAATAATATTGCGCATGCGCAGTTTCCGTATCAACGGTAAAAAAATTTGTTGACTTGCTCGTTGACGACTGAGACTGAGGGTTCAAAAAACCCTAGCGAAGACTTGCCGTCGTGACTCGCGAAGTAGAATGCTAGGGGCGGGTACTCAAGTCTGGTGACCCGACTCAATTGTTGTACAGGAAGATACTAGAGCATGTACTCCGATATCAGTCTACCACTTCGAAGATACGGAAAATAAGGCATGTTCATCGCGGAAAACTGTTGGTGTTCATAGTGCAATTTACCTTTTTACATAAAAGAACATTTGAAGACCTGCCCAGTTCAATAAATGAAATCCATGAGGGCTATTAAGACCAACAGTGTTCCTAACTCTGCGTTTGATTTTCCATATGTTCGAGCTAGTACTATAAAATCACCTGATCCCCAGACTGCGGGTGTTCTGAGTGCCAGCGGGCGGGTATTCTAAGTGCCAGCGGGCGGGTATTCTAAGTGCCAGAGGGCGGGTATTCTACCGTAGAATACCCGCCTCCTGGCATTTAGAGGACGCGATTACGCTATAACGAGGTCTCTACGAAAAATATGGTACCTGCAATAGACCAATCAGATTGCGAGATTCCATTATGCTATAGTCTAATTCACTGATATTTTCATGCATATTATACATTCAATGCAAGCTTCAAAATATAATTCACCTTTATCTCACCAGCTAGAAGATGGGCACACTTTGTTCAGTTATAACGTGGGACTCAATGATGTCATCCAGCTCTTTGTTCCGCACAACACAACACCTCCCAAATACAACAAATTGAGCAAAGCAGTGGGGATAACACGAAGGAGACTTGCACTCCAGCGACTGCAGACGACAAGACTGAAGCAGTTGTTGATGGCCTGTATCAGGTAATAGTTAGGTGCCTTATTATAAATTATTATAAAATGACTAGCTGGCTCCCCGTAGGAATAGAATCATGCCGCGAAGGAATGAAATCAGGCCGCGCGGAATGAAATTACCCGATAGTGTGAAATCGCCGATTTTTAGAGGTGTTTTCACAACCTCCCAACTCTTTTCGTAGCATACTGAGTGGTATAGAGGTCAAAGCGATCATTGTTTGATATGGGGAGCCAGGATTTGGGGATTGGTGGTTGTAGTGCACATGCCCATTCTGGGATCCTACATGTAATTGCTCATCTTTTAGGAAGGGTCAAAGGAGTGTTCGTAGTTATATAACTCAAAGAATGAAGTTGATTTTGGTCATTACCTTTGATTGTTCACTTAGCAAAACATCATACAATCCATTTTGCTCATTTTCAGGATGAAATGGAACTGGATGAAGATGAAGAGATGCTGGATGAAGATGAAGAGATGCTGGATGAAGAAATTCCTGATTCAGAGGCAGATGACCTTAAGGATGGAGACTTCCATCTTCCGGAGGATTTAGACTGTGTTTCTTGGGATGCTATATTCATGGGCCAGGTATGTGCAATTGATGATATGATAGCATAGATTAACTTGCAATCGCGATGTAAAGCTACGTTTAACTGCAAGGGCATATACCAGCGTTTTGCAATCACACGTTCAGCTTTGGGAGGCACAGTTGAAATGGAATATCGTTGCTGTTGTTGGAGTAGCATTGCAGGTAGCCTTCACATACCGTAAATATCAGCTGGCAATAGCTGCCGTTAGCAATAAGGCTTTTGACAAGACTCTGCAATACATGAGACCAGTAGTTAAGAACCAATTAGATAAGATTTGCTCTCAAGCAATAGAAGAGATGAAAAGGATGGACCCTTCTGAAATAGGGTTATGGAAAAATGCTGTAACATCGGGGGATGTGTGTTGGCTGACTCGTGGCTTCTCGCAAAATGAGACAGTAATTATTCAAAATTACACAAATAATGCATTACTGTATTATACTTACCTATCACAAAGGGGCTCTAAGGATGAGACATTACATATGGGCACATCAAAGGCAGCAGAAGGAGAAGGCCTTAACAAGCTCTTTAAACAGGCATCGAATGAAGGAATGCACATTAGTGCACACATGCAAGATTTTGATTCCTCCAGTATTGTAGCTCTTAGGGAACATTTTAAGGATGACACTACATCTGTCATGTTGTTTGCAGGCCATTGCAACAGGACTCAACAAAAGCGTCTAAAATTGTTCGCTCAGTCAAAGAAGTGTTCTGCTAAATTGATTGAAGATGACATCAAACAATATCCCACTGTCAAAACTGTGAAGTGCCACTGTACCAGACACAGTAAGAACTGTGGATGTATGTCTTCTGGTTTCCTACACCAGGCAAAGATGAATTTGATGCAGTGCCTATACAATGCTGGTAGTAATGAAAAAGTTTTTGCAGAGAGTACTGGGAAGGCTGCATTGTAAAGATATCCACAGTGACTGCACATTCCATGAACATTTTGTGTGTAGCTGTGGAAAGTGTAGGGAAAATAAGGACTTCAAATGCACTAGTAAGCCTTACAAGAGTCATTTTATTCTAACTTGTCGATACCATCAACTAATGTATGAAATAGACTGTCTGAAACAAATAGCTGCAAAGTGGAGCTCATTAATACACCCGACACTTGGACAGTTGAGGACAAATGCCACAGAATCACGCATTAACACTTTAACTAGATTTAGGAGTAAATGTAGCCATTTAACATGCATGCATTATGAGGTATCTACACATCTGGGATTAATACATGCCAATTTAACTCGGCTCATAAATACTGATGAAGCTTACCAC
The DNA here is from genome assembly GCA_013339895.1 of Ephydatia muelleri. NCBI lineage: Eukaryota > Metazoa > Porifera > Demospongiae > Spongillida > Spongillidae > Ephydatia > Ephydatia muelleri. The sequence continues at coordinate 7,873,561 of JABACO010000020.1, forward strand.
TGGTATTTTGATTTATATGAAGCACTGAAGTTACCCATATTTTGTGGCATGGCATGGTTTTTGCAAAAAGAAAATATTGCTAGGCTAAAAAAGACTGATTACATTAAAACTGTTGAGTGCAAACAGAAGAGAAATGGATGGAAGACACAACATAGGACTTATGAACAAGATGAGAGAAAAAATATGAAGCGAAGAAAGGTTTACCATATGTACGGGGATGAGGAGGTTAATAAGAGCAACGATGAGATTGAGGAAAATGCAGATGAACATGAATGCAAACCAAGAACGAAATAAAGAAGCAAAGGAACGGTAGTATTAAGTATGTGGATAAAGAGATTAGTAAGGGCAATGGTGAAATTGAAGACGATGAAAGTTGACTGAACAGTGTTGCCATTTATGCAAATGTCCAAATCCTCCGCACACATCATGTCCGTTGTATTTTGAGAAATCTTAGGAAAATTTTAGTTGATTACATTGACCAAGTGAGTTCTAAAGTTGATGATGTTGAAATAATAGGATGTTACACATATCCTCATAAACCAGATTGCATAACTCCAACACATTCATGGATGACAGCTTCCAGCAACTTCTTGTCAAATATTTTATGTAAACAAGTTTCTATTAATGAAGAACAGTTAATTCGTAGAAAACTAGCAGGAATATCTCCCCTCTGCCGTCATCATATAAAATGAGATGGGAATTGTTTATTTAGAGCAATGAGTAAATTTATTCTTGGGGCTGAATCCAGTCACCTAGATTTGCATAACAGTATTGTGGTTTTTATGGAACTACCAAGCAATAGCCACCAATTTGAGCAGCGGTTTGGTTTTGGACCAAAACTAAGATACATATCAAATACATAATTATATAGAACAAAGTTGCATCAATGTTGTATACACTTATGGAACAGACTTTGAAATAGTTGTTTTTGCAACAATGATGCAAGCTAAAGTAATGGTATACTCTTGTGAACATAACACCTGGTGTCAATACGAACCGGTATTTTCAAATTCTACTTGTTTGTCACATAAAGAAAGGTTTCTCTTACATATTATACATGAAAAGGAACACTATGATCTCTGTGTACCTCCGATATCAGGCTAGTATTCTATTTTTAGGCAAAGTCATGTTTGCTGATTGCACAAAAATCAACTGTTCCCATTCTGGCACAAATTCACACAAGAACATCATTTTGCAATGCATCTAGTTTGCTAAATTGAGTGCTATCATAATGCCTCCCCTCCCTGTCGAGAGAGCCCTCTTATTATAGACCACCAAACTATTTGAGAACAAGTACACCAACATCATCGAGATGGCCCACCGCTAATGATCACAGCTGCATTTTTGCATGGATCCTCACAGCAGTACCATTTGGAGCAGTTCCAACATTCAACAGAGTGGTTCCTGGTCATGTTTCCACTTGGAGGATTGGTCATGTGAACACATTGTCTTGCCGAGCACTGTGTTCAGGTCCATGTGTGGAAGGCTCTAGTCTCACAGCGTGTCATGTGCTTATGTACTTTGTTATAGAGTTTTGCCATTAACTGTGTAAAGTCTTAGAACACTCTGGCAATCTGATACGTTCAGCTCCCAAGGTTCAAGACATTGTGTGTGTGTGTATGTGTTGTGTGTGTGTGTGTGTGTGTATTGATTGTACTATGCAAGGTGTTGATTTATGTTCAAACATGCCTAAGTTCTAATAACTGAGTCAGTGCTTGGAATATCTTGATCCAGATGCTATACTGCTGATCGGATTAGCGTATATCATACAACAAAATTACCGTAATTCTGTGGTTACGTCGATATAGTGTCATTGAATATCATTATATACACACCAACAAACACACACCAACCAACACACACACAAACATACACATGCACACACACATACACACACTGTATAAAGTGTGAAAGTATACAATCACAGCATTGACATGTGGACAATCAAAGAAGATGAAGTCTTGTTGGTTATTAATCGTTGTTTCCATGGAGACTATGCATGAAGTGAATGCTTAGGGCCCGCCCCACAAGCTCAGGCCAAGAGGTGCAGGATAGTTACGACAGTGCTATTGGATTCGTCTTTTCGTCCACCTTGGGAGAAAAATTTTGGCTCATGTATGCATGTGTGTGTGTGTGCACATGCACACACACATGCACACAGCAAAAACAGAGTGATGCTTTTCACTCTTTGTCACTCCGGCTCAGAGTGAAAAAAAAAATGGAGTGACTTTCACTCTTTTTACGCTACGCGCTAAATAGTGTGACGGAGTAAATTGATACGGAGTCTTTCATGTAGCGTGCCGTATATTAAAGAGGAAACTTAATTAGATTGGGACCTTCTTATCTCGTGCCCAGACCTTAAATATGTCACACTGCTGCAGATCAATGACATCATCATTAAGGGTCACTCGTCTTGTACCCAGACCTAAAGACGTCACAGTGATGAAGATCAATGATGTCATCGCTCTCTTCTCGTGCTCAGACCCTAAAGCACGTCAAGGGTCCCTTGTCTCGTGTCCAGACCTAAATAGGCCACACATGAATGACATCACCGATACGCCTAACTGCAAAACGCAGAGGGGGACCCCCCCGCCCCCTTTTTGAAAGATTGTCCACGTAGATAACACTGTTTAATAACAGTTGGCAAAGGTTTCGTATACGGGCGGGGAGGCCGGAGGTGGATCGAGGCGCTTGAAGGGCAAGACAGACTGACACTTGCACTGACATGGTTATAGCTAGTTAGGCGTAGCCCGACCATCGCGTATGGGCGGAAGGTCGGGTACCAAACCCGCACAGTTTTTGTACAGGCTGCAACAGGGATTGCAGTCCAATCAGAATGCAGCATTTCGATGCGGGCAATTATCACTTAATCAACATACACAAGTGTTTATTCATTCAATGTACAGCTGTTGCAAGAGAGTTGTATGGAGATAACAGTAGTGCAATGTGTGATCGAGGCGGCCATGGAACTAGGCTACTCTTCAATGACGCATATTCCTCCATCTGTTACTGCCTATGAGCATCTCTGGTGTGAAAAACACCAACTGGAAATTTCCCTGTGAGACTTCATCAAGAACTGACTTGTCAGTAACCTCACCAGTGACATAGGTTGTTTTTAGGCCTTTAATGGAATAGGTAGAAACCTGTTTTAAAATGATTTAATGGTTTATAAATAAAGCATCCATTTCCTGATCTTACCTGGTCTTTCATGATGGCCACTAGAGGGGAAACTACAACGACAATGGAATAGCCCCGCTCTTTCTTCTGACAATTATCAAACGCCACTGGCAAGCAGAGGCTTTTACCAAAACCCGTGGGTAGAATAGCAAATACGTCCCTGCCTTCAATTAGAGTCACAGCTACTTTGACCTGTTCAGGCTTCATTGAAGAGTAGCCTAGTTCCATGGCCGCCTCGATCACACCATAGATAGTATAATACATGGATTGGAAACGCTGTACATTAATACGTACGTGACGTCACTTACCGCGTCTACTCCGTGACTCGTTTTTGAGGTGTTTGAAATAGTTGTGAGTTTTGTCAAACAGGGTTTCGTTTAGGTGTTGTCATACTTTAACGTACATCAAATAGTCTGTGGTACCAACAAGAAGGAAGGTAAGTGTTTTGTATTGTATGTCTACGTGTCATATTAGGACACGGTCCTAGACCGCCCATGTATTTGGTAGTGTAATTTTCCTCATTGAACACAAGAACTTTAAAACACGTCTTATGTCCTGTCACTTGCTGTATAGCAGCAAGTATTGCTCTGGGGCATTTTTAAGGCTTGAGAACGATTGCACGCGAAGTTAGAGTCAAGCATACGCGTATTCTGTGATACAAATGGTCACTATTTATGTGATTTTTTTGACGAAACCTTTACAATCCACGAACTACAAATTACTTGGTATAGATGTACAATGACCCTAGAGTTGTTCAGTTGGCATATCAACATTTAAGCGGTCGTTTCTATTGCAGCTTCTACTATTGTGTGATCACCAATGCCACGTAAATTTCGTCTGGGCCTGCCCAGAAAGAATTTTTCGAGCTATTTCTTTAGCCAACTTCAGTCGTGGGGTGTTTAGTCCAAACCCTTCATCCTCCAATACAGAGGAAAGTGCACTCCGAATAACACCTGTAGACATTCAGTAGACTGTATAGTTTACGGAAGTCGAAACGCGCATGAAACTCCGTAATCTTTCTCGTTTCCAATCCATGTATTATACTATCTATGATCACACACTGTTGGCTGTGACAATCCTCAGTGCCCAATTCAATGATATCACATTGCGTGTCTAGAGTTAGACTATGTTCCAAGGGGCAAATGGTACTGCCCTGATTGCAAACCACAGTACAAATAAAAAAAAGTGAAAGTTGTAATTTGTGTTTACTGCATTACATGTGAGTATGTTGCATATGTTATTTAGTGTGGAGTCAAGTGTGTTGTATATGTGCATGGGTAAGAAGAACAACAGATGTGCAAGCATTGCAGAGAGCTGCACAGACTGTAAAAATACAATCAATGGAAGTTTTGTCGTCAGTGGGTGTCTTCTCATTAAGCATGCTGATTGGAATAACACCTTCAAGAAGCTTATACTTCTTTTTCATCTGACCAATTACTCGCTCAACACGTATTCTAACGTGAGATATTTCTCGTGCATAATCACTTCATTGCGAGATAATTGCTTCTTCCCTTTCGTAAACGGAGGACAGCACAACGTAGCACAATATAGCCCTACACTATCTTCAGTTGTAAAACCTCTATCAGCGAGAACAAGATCACCATGTTCTAGTTTATCAAGAACACCACTATGTTCTGTGATGAATTTGTCAGAAGCTCGCCCTCCCCATGCTTCAGAAATAAAGGAAATTGTTCCTGGAGGAGTTACTGCAATTAGCACTTTGATTGTGTTGTGGTGTTTATATTCACTCCATGTATGTGATCTTGCCTGCAGATTTGCTGGACGCTCAATGAATACTTCTGTGCAGTCCAAAATGCAAATGCAGTTTTTGAAAAACTTTCTGAACACCATTGGCATACTTGTCATCATTTGCTCCCTAGATGGCCAGTGAATCAAGAAACTGAGTTGTTCTGCCATGGTGTAAATCCATTTCCTAAACACATTAGAAACAGTTAATTGTGACTCACAAAATCTGTATGCTAGATCCTGTTCTTCAAGGTTCAGCCTAAGCTTAATCAAAACCAACAATATCTCTTGGAAACGACTCAGTTTGCCTATGAAAGGTATTCCTGATGATACAAACTTAACTATGAAGTCAAGCATAGAAAATGTAGGGAGCCCAGTGTAAAAGTTGACTTTTTTGTCATCATCCTTCAAATGCTGTTCTGATAATGGTCCTATACATTCCTGAAGCTTGAGCTTATTAACCCTCAGGTTTACACAGCTATAACATTGATTCGTTTCCTCTGTCTGAACACCGCCATGTATCATAGCTGGATATTTCACATCTGCTTGGACCATCACAGCTTTTGTCAAAGGTTTTCCCCCAAATGTGTTGTCATCCATCAAAAGTTCTACCTGAATTGCATTGTCACTAACTGAAGGCACCACTTGAATACATTTGTCATTCTGTGAAGATTCATTAAATGTGACTGGGTTAACTTCAAAATGTGCTTGCACCTGCACGTCTGTCACTGAAGGCTCCACGTGATGTGAAATGTCATCCACCTTGATATTCTTTGGGCTGCAATAGCATCTACTTGTAGTGCTACAAAAAAATGCATATATTGAAACAGTTAAGTTATCCATGCCGATGATGCATATGTACATGTTTTATCCTTTTCCATGGCGGTGCAAGCAACAGATGTGCTACTTTTACGTTTTGTTTCTGTAGTCTGTACATATTTCTTTAGCTCCCTTTTGAGCTTTTCCTTACTTGGACCATCCACTTCATCAAAAATGCTTGGAACGAAGTCAGGATGCAGTGGATCGAGACTAGTATGACCTAGTAACGACCAAGAGTGTGATAATGCATCTATTGTTTGGCGTGAAATCGGTACCTGATATGAAATGATCGCTGCAAAGCATATGCGAGTCAGTTGGGACAAAGCTTTGCCAACGAATTTCGGAGATCCAGAGCATCCTATGACTAGGATCCAACGGGAACCGATAAAATTTGATCGGAGAGCCAGCATTCTTTTTGTTTCTACAACCTGGAGCGCAGCAACTCAATACCATCGTCTAAGTCAAATCCTCCAATACATTGAACTAGTACAACGTCACGTACATTGATACGTATTGTAATGGAATTCATCTTTTATGGAATAAGGTCTATTGTACATTTGATGCTTCCACCGTTTGTACCAGACGTTACCATACATGTAGATAGTTTAGAGATCTATATGTGTAAGCTCTTATCAGGCCCATAGCCAGGGGGGGGGACGGGTCATTCTCCATCAATTGGGCCCTCTTTTTTTACACAATATTAACTAATGTAAATTTTCAATTCTCCTTATAGATATGTACACTTTCACTTGATATATGTATACCACAAACCTCTTCGTTATGAAAATATCGAGCACGGAATATTTAATTACCGTTGTGACCTTTCATACTTTGCATTGATTTACCTTCTTCCTGGTGGGAATGTGTATCATTTTTGAATGATCTGAATACCTGTATCACATTTAACTGTTTGATGAACTTAAAATTATTCATAGGGGTTAACAGGGTTGGCCATTATCACTAAATGTTGGTAAAAATTTTATGGTTTGGAAGTACCATATCTCCAAATGACACCAAAACGGAAGGGTTACTAGTTTGTATCAGGATCACCTTACTTACCAAACCCGGTTCTGGGATTCTTCAGGGTGTGGCCATTACACCTTGCTAAACTCCTGACTTCATCTATTCATCACAACAGAGTTGGCTAATAGTTGACCACAAAGTTTACTTAATGATACACCAAACATGGACATGACAATGTACATACAGTCTATTGTCGTTCTGCTAACAACCTTTTTGCTTCTGTCATTTCTTTCTTTGTTAACGTGTACGTGCGCCCTGTGGCTGTAACAGGGTCAACTTTGCTTAGTATGTCAGAGGGGTCATCATGCATGATATCTGGTTCAGGGTAGATAAATGATGGTGATGGGATACATGGATGCAGAAACATCACAGTGACAGTATGTTCCAAGTGATCTACTGATTTGGCATAGCCTAGCCAACATGACCCATTGTAGTTCACAGTTATATATCCTGTAATGGCTGTTATCTGAATGTGGTTTGCATGATGTATGGAGGTAGTCTTCTCATGTCTGGAATTACTGCTGGTGGAAAATGACCTCACTTCCATGATATCAGCAGGCAATGGTTTTGCACAATGGATTTGGTGCATGCCAGGAATCGTCTTACTATGCTTAAGCCTCTCCTGCAGATTTTGAGCTTCGCAATCGTATTCTACACAGGTGGCAAAGGCAAAGTGCATTCCTCTGATCTCCTCTACTGCAAACCTGTACAGGTCATTGGGAGTAAGTATGTGGCCACTGTATATCTGCTGAAGACTCGCTTTGGTTGCAAGTCTCTTGAGTGTTCCACCCTCTCCATCTCCAGCTGATTGGGTCATGTTGGCTAGGCTATGCCAAATCAGTAGATCACTTGGAACATACTGTCACTGTGATGTTTCTGCATCCATGTATCCCATCACCATCATTATCTACTCTGAACCACCAGATATCATGGATGATGACCCCTCTGACATACTAAGCAAAGTTGACCCTGTTACAGCCACAGGGCGCACGTACACGTTAACAAAGAAAGAAATGACAGAAGCAAAAAGGTTGTTAGCAGAACGACAATAGACTGTATGTACATTGTCATGTCCATGTTTGGTGTGTCATTAAGTAAACTTTGTGGTCAACTATTAGCCAACTCTATTGTGATGAATAGATGAAGTCAGGAGTTTAGCAAGGTGTAATGGCCACACCCTGAAGAATCCCAGAACCGGATTTGGTAAGTAAGGTGATCCTGATACAAACTAGTAACCCTTCCGTTTTGGTGTCATTTGGAGATATGGTACTTCCAAACCATAAAATTTTTACCAACATTTAGTGATAATGGCCAACCCTGTTAACCCCTATGAATAATTTTAAGTTCATCAAACAGTTAAATGTGATACAGGTATTCAGATCATTCAAAAATGATACACATTCCCACCAGGAAGAAGGTAAATCAATGCATAGTATGAAAGGTCACAACGGTAATTAAATATTCCGTGCTCGATATTTTCATAACGAAGAGGTTTGTGGTATACATATATTGTGCAAAACTACAGTGGAACGCGATTTCTCTAGATCCTATCGCTAGCGTGCGCGACGACTTCTCTCTCTAATGTCACTCAATCAATCACGTGTGCATACAATAACTAACACAAATAATTGACACTCCCCCTTGACTAGCCCACGCTAGTCAACAATAAAGTAATTGCAAGTCAATCGTTTTCTTCAGCAGTCAATTCCTCAAGTCTGTATCTTGCAAGTTGAGCAGCTGCTCTGCGTGGACAGGATACAGTTTCAGTAGTATCAGTCTCCTCCACCTCAGAAGTGTGTGCAACTGCGGTCTCTGGTTGGGGTACTGGATCAGATGAGACTGGCACACTAGTTTCTAAAGGGTACAGTTGCTGGATAGTCCGCCTCAATAGTGTTGACTTAGAACCAGATGAAACACGAAGAGAGGCTCCCCTTACATTACCATCTGAACTCTGTAGTAATGACTCCACCCTTCCCATTCTCCACATAGTTCTGGGCTGGTCAGCATCATAAATCAGCACAACGTCTCCAGCAGCAACCTTACTCCTTGCAGGTTTTACTCTTGCACCATAGGCATGATACTCTCTCAGTCCGGCGAGATATTCAGATCTCCACCTTCTCCAGAAACATTCCATAACACGATTCAAATGCCTCATGCGTCTGGTGAGGTCAGCCTTGATGTCACCACTCCCAAACTCTGGGTCCTCTTCACAAGTTGCTGGAGCCTGCAAGGTGAGTAATCGACGGCCAGTCAGCAAATGCGATGGTGTTAATGGTTCATCAAAGTCTTCCGCTGACAAGTAGGAGATGGGGTGGGAGTTGAGTGTAGCTTCAACTTCAACCAGAACTGTCAATAACTCATCATACGTCCACCTTGTTCTCCCAATTACCTTTTTCATGCATCTCTTCACTGATTGGATGATCCTTTCATAGAATCCACCCCACCATGGAGCCTTTTCGAGAATGAACGTCCACTCGATGTGTGAGACACTGAGATACTGCTGTACTTCAGGTGCCTTCTGTGGAGCCAAAAGAATCTTGTTTGCAGACTTGAAGGTCTTGCTATTATCTGACACTATCCTTTGAGGGGTACCATGTCTAGCAGAAAATCGCCTTAGACAGCAGATGAAAGCACTTGTGGTCAAATCTGGGACTAACTCCAAATGCACAGCCCTCACGGCACAACAGGTAAACAGGCAGATCCAAACTTTGCTGTCACCATTCTTGAGGTATAGCGGGCCTGCATAGTCCACTCCAGTTGCACTAAATGGAGGTGATTCCTGCACACGATAGTCAGGTTAAGGAGGTGGTGGTGGACCAGTGAATGGTCTTGAGTTATGTCGCCTGCAAATTCTGCATTCATTCAGAAGTCTCTGTACAAACTGCCGACCTCGCACAATCCAGTATCTTGAACGAAACTCTGTTAGTGTCTCTTTGACACCATTGTGCATCACTCTAGTGTGACAATCCTGCACCACCAATGCTGTCAAGTGATGTTTCCTATTGAGGAAGATAGGGTATTTGGTGTTCTCTTGCAGATCAGCATTGCCCAGTCTTCCTTTACACCTCCACACACCATCAGTGTCACAGTATAATCCAAGTTGCTTCTGCCAAGCATCGAATTGTTCATCTTGATTCAATGTCCTTTGTGATAGCTTCACCCAGTACAGTAATGCGCTCTCAATGTCTAATGCTGTTACAACACTGGAAGGAATGTTGGTGCGCTTGACCTTGGCCTTGAGAATGGAGATGAACTTTTGGATATATGCCGTCACCCTCAGGAGATGACTCAAGGTACTGAAATGCTCACAGGTAATGACTGGTTCGTACTGACAGCAACCTTGAGTAATCAAAACGGAGTGTGCCATAAGATCCTTAACCTTCATCTCTGACAGGCATTCCTCTGGAATTGAAGTATCACTGTACTGAGGTTCGAATTCGTCATCAGCGATCCACTTGGGTCCATTCAACCACATCGAGCTATCAACTGTGTTGCATAGCCCTATTCCTCTTGAGGGTAGGTCCGCCAGATTTGTCTCTCCCGGGCAGTGATACCAGGAGTCCATAGGTACCAGAGTTCGAATCTCATCTACCCGATTCTGGACGAACTGTTTCCATTCCTTGCTGAAACCTCGTATCCAATATAAGGCAATCTTGGAGTCAGTGAAGCACACCATAATGTCGAATATCAGTTCTGGTTGTACTGCCTTTGTTATAGTTGACACAAGACGTGCCAAGAGGAGTGCAGCCAATAGCTCCAGCCGTGGAATTGTCTGTGCATTAAGAGGGGCGACTCTCGTTCTGGAGACCATGAAGCGTGTCATGCACTGGTTTGGTGTCTTCATTTGTAAAAAGATGACCGCTGCATACGCCTTCTTAGAAGCATCACAGAAACCAAACAGGGTGCATGTATGGAGAGTAGATACATCAATTCCAGAGAAGTAGTATCTAGGAATGCGAAGTGGCTGTGACTGTTTCAGGTTAGCCACTAACTCTCTCCACTTAATCAGTAGCTCCTCTGACAATGTCTCATCCCAGCCAATCCTTGCTGCACAAATGTCCTGAAACATGATTTTAAAGCAGACAGTAATGGGAGAAAGGAGACCTAATGGGTCATACACTCTAGCTGAAAGTCCAATTATGTTTCTCTTGGTAGGCGTAATGTCAGCAATGCTATCCAGGAGTGCACTTAGATCGCTCACAATTTGGTCATCAGTTGGTTTCCATCGTACTCCCAGTATCTAAACGCTCTCATGAATGTTCACCCTGTCACCGAGGGTGTTCTTGGCATAAGACTCCTCATCAGATGTAACCGTGTTACACCCAATTTCCCTTTCAGACTGCTGCTTCTCAAAAGACGACAGGGAATTTTGAAGTCTTGGGAGGTTTGTTACAAGCCTCCTCAAATTAAAACCTGCCTCTGCCAACCGTTGCCGTGACTTCATTGCCAACTCTAGGGCTTCTTCTTCTGTATCTGCTCCTGATGTTATGTCATCAACGTAGACAGACCTGACGAATTGGTCCACAAATGATGGATCACTTGTTCTGTACCTTTCCATATGATATCTCAAGGTCGCATTGAGGAGGAAAGGGCTGGATGACACTCCAAATACAACGCGAGCAAATCTGAGAGTAACAAGCCTCGGTAAGTGGCTGCTGAGATCCTCAACCCATAAAAATCTCAGCGCATCACGATCTTCCTCTGAAACTGAGATCATTAAAAATGCCTTTTCGATATCACCAGACAGAGCTACACGATGCAGTCGGAAGCGGAGTATGATGTCTAATATATTCTGTCCAAAGGTTGGGTCCAGCAAACAGACAGTCATTGAGCGATGGTCCTCCACTTCGTGCAGAGGCATCGTACACTATTCGTAATTTGGTCGTCTGTTTGTCCTCCCGAATGACTGCATGATGTGGAATGTAGTGTGTTCTTCCGACAATCCCACTGTCTTGTGCTTCGACTACCTCCACAATGCCACACTTTATCTGATCTTGGATAACTGCATCATACTGGTTCAAGATATCAGGACTCTGTCGAAGTCGTCTCAGCAAATTGAACAGTCTATCTTTACTGAGTTCATAGTTGTCTGGAAGTAGAGGGTGTGGTTCCTTCCATGGAAGATGTACGCAGTAGCGACCATCTTGTAATGAGATGTTCTTAGTGAATCTGCTATAAATGCAGTCCTCTCCTCTTATCCCCATGGTGTCCAGATCCCAAAACGCTTGGAGTTTCTTGTCAAGACTAGCCAGATCCAACTGATCTGTACATCCCACCTTCAGAACATGAGAGCTCACAAAGTTTGAGATTGTTGTCTGACTGAATCCAGGGACAGGTCCTGAAAGCACCCATCCAAATCTTGTCTCTACAGCTGTAGGTCCAACTCGGCCATGCTTAATCCTTCCCGTTGCTACCTTCCAGTAGTAGTCGGCACCTATCAAGACATCAATCTCTGACCTTTCTGAAGGGTCTGCATCTGCTAGGTCCAATCCGTGTAAGTACGAGAAACGTTCTACAGCCACTTCCATTGGCTGTCCAGACAGTGGTTCACAGATAAAGGGTACTGTGTGCAGAGATAGTTCCAGATCTGTTCCAGATCTGTTCCAGACTTCGTCTTCAGCAAAAGTTTTACAATGTCACAATTTTGAACCTTCTCCGTCTCTGTCCCGAAGGTCTTGATGGCTACAGCTATTGACTGTTCTGCCGATAGCTTCAGTATTTCCTGCAGCTTGGCTGATACGTAGAACTTCTGGCTGCCACTGTCGAGGATCAATCTAACTTTCTGTGGTCGGGTTGGCCTTTCCCTCGAGTATGCCATCGTAGTAGCTGTCTGGAGTAGCACTGGAGTTCTCATGTCAACGTACAGGGATACTGACGATGTTCCAGTCTTAGCTGTGAGTGGAGTCCCTTGCTGCAACTGAGATGAAGACGAAGATGGTACAGGACTTGTTGAGCCTTGTGGGTTTCTGGTTGAACCACAGATAGAGGTGTGATGTCTTCCACGACAGCTAGCACATCTGGTGGAAGATCTGCAGTCCTTTCCCATGTGCCCCTTCCTAAGGCATATAAAGCATCTTCCAGTTTTCAACAGGATTTGTCTCCGTGCATCTGGGTTTGTCACAGTTTTGCAATAGCAACTGAACGAAGCATTAGTTGCAACTAGGACTGCAGCTGTCGGGTGGTCATGACTCTTCCTCGTTTGTATCTGCGTGTTGTGACCACTTGAGTTCATGCTTGCTCTTTCTCTTGCCTCCAGCTCCTTCTCAATGATTTCCATCATCTGGTCTAGGTTCCACGAGTCTGATCCTACTTGCTTGCTGACAATGATACACAATTCTTGTGGGAGGCGCTTCATCACAATAGGGGATAGCAGACTACCATAGGACTCAGAGGACACACCTAATGATCTCAAGTTTCTTACATGCCCTTCAACCTGGTCATATAGATGACGAAGTTTCTTCAGGTCCCGCATTGAGAAGACTGGCTCAAGCTCAAGTAACAAGTCCATATGTCTATTCACCACCTGTTGTTTGTTGCCAAATCTTCGTTTGAGGATGGCTATTGCTTCTGAGTAGTTGGACGCGGTCAAAGAGAGCCCCGAAATGGAATCTGCTGCCGAACCCTCTAGCAGCGAGTGCAAGTGGTTAAATTTGTCTATGTCAGATAGTTCCAGGTTTGTATGTATCGAAGATTCAAACATATCCCAAAAGGTAGCCCACTGAATCAGACTGCCATCAAAACGTTTCAGTATCACCTTTGGCACTCGGGCCGCAGATACAGGCACAACTGGTGGGTTTGGCAATACAGATGGAGGCTGCACTGGAACCGAATGTGAACCGCTACTGGTTGATGGCCTGTTGCCTTCAGGGATTGCTAAAACTCCATTATTTGCAGCGCTACTTGAGGCTTGTACCGGCGCTACCTGTTCCTGCGTAGTTGCAGTCGTATCACGCAAGGTCGCTGGTTGCGGTGCATTCATACGCTCCAAATCGGCGATCATTACCTCCAGAGTAACTATGGCTTGCTCCATCCTTTCGTGGTAGATGTCGGTTTGTTTGATCTCTTCTTTGATCTCATCCTCTTCCTCCGTAAACTTTAGGATATCTTCGTCGAGCTGCGAAACGGTCTTTAGTTTGTCCTTTAACGTTTGAATCATTCTACTTAGCGTTGGAATGTTCAATTCCTCGGATCCAGATGACGACTTGGACATGGATTGGACTTGTGAGATCAGACGCGCCGCAGAGGATCTATGTCCTGCTCGGATTCGCCTCTTTTTTGTTCCTTCCTGTTCAGACATATTTCAGGTTGATTCCCGGCTCGAAGGACCATGTGTAAAACTACAGTGGAATGTGATTTCTCTAGATCCTATCGCTAGCGTGCGCGATGACCTCTCTCTCTAATGTCACTCAATCACGTGCGCGTACAATAACTAACACGAATGATTGACATATATTAAAGGAGGAGACGCCACGTAAATAGTTGCGCAGGCCGTGCTCAAACTCCCGTATAAAAGGCGCTTGGATCCAACCGGAAATCACGTGAGCTCAACATCCTCAGAATGGCGTAGTTTTGTAAGCTGTTAGGATTCTCACCCACACTTGCTGGCTACATCGTTTTTACGTTGTTAAGACGGGCAGATCAAGTACTTCTTAGTACTCTATCGCGCGCGTTTATTTGTTCTCGAAACAGACTCGCATTGTGTTTCAGTTTATACTGGAGAGTGCATTGATAACTGTTACAAGCTCTGCGAGGCTTTACGTGAGTTTCAAAGGTGAGCGTGGCTGCATGAGCATTTGCGTGAGCAAAAAAAAATATGAGCATTTGCGTGAGCAAACAAAGCAATAAAATGGAGAAAACTTTTGAAACCCCTGATTCCAGCTGTCTCGAAATCAAAAACCACATCTCCGCGTGCTGAAATTTTTAGCAGGAGGTTTTCTGTGAAATATGTCTTCCGAACCTAGCGCCGTTCCTAGAATAAAGGTAAGGTTATGTTGTCAGGCACACGATTCAGCAAAACGAATTAGTCAAATAAGTAACACAGGTAATATAGAGCAATGCAATTAGTAAACAAGCCAGTACTGTACATATATAGACATACACAAGCCAGAATCAGCCACATCCCTACTCATCTGTAGTTCAATTGTACCAGCTAGTGATCGACCACATTCCTACACACTCATTTATGCAAGGTTGTGGTTGAATGTACCACTGGATGCCTGCCTGCGACCTTTGTGGCTGACCTAAGACAAGTCATAGACCATCACAACGCAGGAGGGGTGGATAATGTATGCATAGAAATAACATGCCAAGATACCTGTCAAGTGCCAGCCACCAACTCCAGTTGTAGAGGGCTCCAAGATATGTTACAAATGCCAGCCAGTTCAGAAACTTGTACAGTGCAGTGCCCACGAGGTAAATTGCTTGGTTGTCATAGAAACAATACCCCATTTATACACTTTGTGGGCTTCCTACATCAGGTTACTCAGGAGGACGACCCACCAGTGCTGAATGGTACTCCTAATGAACCTTGTTGTCCACACTGCCTGTTTGGGCCTTGCATAATCCGTCGGCCACCTGTGTTCCTCACTGGGAGAGCTGTCCCATCCTTAGCCAATGACAGAAAGTGGTACAAACTTTACCAGCAATTCTGGAAGCTTGTGAAAGACCTGGGGTTGTGGGACCACCCAACATACCTGGCGAGGAAGGGATTGGTGACGCACCCATTGGACAGAAGAGAGATAATGCCAAAATGTGTACAAAATGTGAATGATCCAACCTTCGTATTAGAAAACGTACTTTGCTACATAGGAAATCAGAAGCAGGTATCCAAATCCAGTGGGCATTCCTTACACTAACTACAGATCATCATTTTTGTAACAGTATTGTATGTGTTGCTGACCAGTACCTCTGACTCATGAATGTGTGTGTATTCATATTGCTGCCTGTTCATTTGATATCCCATTATGCACAGATAGCACGAGGGGGCATTCATCCATGCTATGGGAAAGTTGTGGAAATGAATGAACTGAATGGTTTCCAATACTGTTTTAGCTGAAATAGCTCAATCAATATAGAAAACATGTACATATGCTTTCCTACAGTATTTCATGCAGATGAGAGATACGACTTTGCCAAGCCTTATCAATCCCATGTTTAGGCTTACAAAGGGCATCACTAGTAGCCTCCAGTCCATTCAAGACACACATTCACCAAGTTCCAAGTGTCTATGTGCAGGCTTCGAGGTTGTCCTCAGGCAGGTCATGGACCACCACAACGTGGAAGGATGCACATGTAGTTTAGTAGTCACACAAGTCCATCAAGTGCCAGCTGCAGCCATGGTTCAAGATCTGCAAGGAAAATGAGACGAAATTCATTTGCTTTCATAATGTACATACATCATTGGCTGTCAGATGCAGATCTGACAAAGTAAATCTGTTGTTCGTACTGGTAGTTCTAAAAAGAACTGTTTTGAGATAAAGACAGGGATATCAATTCAGAAAATGAGACCTGTGGCTGACAAAAGACATCTGGGCATAAAAATTATGTAAATATAGTAAATCACCTACAGCCACAGAACTTCAGTTATCTTCTTCCTCGTCATCCCCACCGTCCTCTGAACAAACATAGTCATCATCCTCACGTGCACTGTCCACATAGTCTCCATCATACATAGCTGCATCATATGGCAACACCATCTCATCATCATCTTCATCATCCTGAAGTATCCTAAAAAGTACTTGTCTTACAACAATTATTAGGCATCACTGATCGTCACATACTGTTGAGACGTGATGTTCCTGAGAACGTACATACTCCAGATGTTGTTTACAAAACGATATGTTTTCTTGACCAACACATTGTATGTGGAGTGATGGTCTGGTCGGCGAACATCTGTGTATTCGTGGTGACTTGTTGCCATCCTTTGACAGTTTTCATTCTGATCGATGTGGTTGCATAATCTCATCACACATACAGAACAAGCAGAACACTCACCCAATCCATCACAGCCAAGTTCATACGCATTTCAAATGTCTTGGTGTGGAAGTGAATTCTCTTTGGGAGGTAGGTGAGCAGTTGATGGTTAGTAGGTATCCCGACACTGGAAGAACACAAATATGTATATTCACACGATATGTTGTTCATGTTACATACCAGATGGCAGGAATCAGCGTTTTTGTAGATGAGGGTTTTTCGTAGTGCAGCCTCATATGCACTAATGGCTGCCGGCATAGTGAGAGGCTTCCTTTTTGGAACGTAACCTGGCTGTTGACAGGGACTCTCAGAAGAGCAACTTTGGTGATCACCCTGAATCACAGACAGGGATGCATATCACGTATGGAATGCACTAATGCACATAAAAGACACACAATCACACACATTCACATCACATACACAGACATACACACATGCACACCCACCCACTATGTAAATACAAACCTGAAAGTGCTTGCTGATGTTCATGATCATTGCACGTAGACGGACAGGGTTGCCATCATGCACCAATACAAGTGCACCTTGGTGCACCTTGCTGAATCAATATGTCCAAAAAGTACATACCCTTATCAGAAAGTTCAGTGAACCACGTCCTACCCTTGTACGGACCGTACCGGCACAGATACGACGCAGCTGCTTCGCCACATTCTTAGTGCCTGCAATAACTCCAATCAATTCACCAATGAAAACCTATAGATACCTTACCATGCCAAGTGTCGTAGGAATTGACCATCCCGAGTTGTCGTACATACAGCTTTATAGTAGCCTGGTAGTCATGGGCTACCTCTGTGATGTTTAACCCTTTGTTAGAAAGAAAATGTGAAATTGTAAAAAGTTGGGACACAAGAGCAAACCTCGGGCAATAACTTGAGGCAAGACGATCTTAGTGCATGCCACTTCCCTGGTCTGAGCAACTCTGTCCTGCTGTCGGGAAAGAGTGGAAATTCCAACAATCCTGTGTGTACTGAAATGGACGATACGCTGATAAACACGGGCATTTAGAACTTATGTGCATACCTTCCAGCCAGACAAGGTACCGTTGAGTGGTATGCATTTGACGTAGAATCGTGACGTGCATCAGTTATAACCCACTATATTGTAAATATATAATTAAACTTTTTTTTTTGTGGCACTCTAACCTCTCCACTTGTAGCATGGTGAGGGCTTTCCTTCACAAGTTCAACAGCAGCTTTCATGGACTCTTCTGCTACATCTGCCACCACTTGCTGGTAAAGTTGGTTTAGATAAACTGAATGAACATGGATTAGAACAGGATGTAAAATAATATAAATCAATCATCTCAGCCCCCACCTGAACTGATGTATTTCTGCTTCACTACACCCATACCAGCAAATAAAGCAAAATTCATGTACTGGCGAGGCAACATGCCAGCACAGGTGAAAGCATGGACCAGTCTGCAAAAAGAATCACATTTACATTGATATTACTAAATCCAAATGGTACTCTTACTTCTGATTAGCAAGGTAATGACCAGCCAGCACTCTGGAACTAGCCCAAACACGTGACTGCTTGCAGTGTGGGCAAACAAACTGGACCCTAGCTACATGTCCCCTCTAAGTGAGTAGTAAATGAGTTTTATACAGAGAATTGAACAGAATTACTTACGGTACTCATACCTTTATGAAAGAAGCTATAGTCCAAGATGGGTTGGAGAGACAGCCACACTGCTGGACAAGGCCCGAACAAAGACTCTTGAAGGTCTTACGCTCGACCACAAAGAGGTCTTGGTCACTGGCGTCTTCGTCTCCCGTATAGATCCCTAAGTTAGTAAACCCAATTTTGTATAACCGAACGTACATGTATATATCCATCCAACTAACCTGCAGAATCCAACATCATTTCATTCCTAGAATAGGATGTTCTGCTATTTGAGGCCTGAACATTCTCGGGTTGTGTCAATACACGGTCCAGCAAAGTACTCAACACGCTGATAGTAGCGTTGATTTCCGCTTGCAACCGGGTGCAAGTAGTTGCTTCGCTGCCTCAAATCTACGCAGAAAAGTTTCCTTTTCCTCTTGAGAGGAAAAGGACCCTTGCAGATGCAGTCTAAACCTAGAGTACGTATCTTCTGGTGAAGAGGTCGCCATTATACGAACATGTGATCCAGTTTGTTAACTTAGTGTTATTAACTTCAGAAATGGTATTGATGCATGAAATGGCATTCAAAACATGCATGCGTGCTTGAACTTGTACGCTGTAACTGTTGTTGCCAAGCCTGTAGCTCTATGTATATGAAGCCACCATTTTTAATCTAAAACAGCCGCACGGCCGGTTGAAATTTTTGGATCCAAGCTCCTTTTATACGGCAACTCCTGCTTTAAGTGAAAGTGTACATATCTATAAGGAGAATTGAAAATTTACATTAGTTAATATTGTGTAAAAAAAGAGGGCCCAATTGAAGGAGAATGACCCGGTTCCCCCCCTGCCTCCCCCCCCCCCCCCCCCTCCCCTTCTCCCCCGTTCGATGCTTGAGTTCCGCCTGTTCTAGTTATGGTACTTATTAAAATGCATTAGGCCCGAAGGTGTCTCGCTTTTCTTATTTGGCCCGCTAAACGCGAGGGGGACCTGACGGACTTCCCTCCCCCCCGCCTAACTTCCTGGCTACGGGCCTGCTTATATGTACTAACGCTCCGGTATGTTACAGTTACACAACCATTTAGCCTATTACGGACGTAGCTATGTCAATCATGTTCGTGTCACATTCATGCTAACCTAGGACTCTGAGACTTGCAAGATGCTTCCGTAAGAAGACTGGTTGGTTGTCATACCCAGGCACTCCTGTGTCGATTCTATGAGTGGCAAACTCCTCTGTGTAATCGCCACCTTCGTCTTTGCAACATATAATCCCAATCAGTGCCCACTCTTACAAGAGGTCATGCTAAGTCAGTACTGGTCATTAATACAACATCAAAAAACAACCAGGTCTGGGCACGACTGACTGACGATAGGGTGGCACGTGGTAGGCACATTGAAAGTGGAGTGTATCTCACTAACCATTCAAGGGAAGGGCGATTTGAAGGCCCTAAGCTCTGAAAAAATAAATGATAAATAAGTGCATTGATTACTCTCATGTACTCCGTGAGCAGGTAAGGAAAATATCATTTGGTTTGGAAACTATTGATGACTGAATAAGGAAATGAAAACAAATGAATGGACATTGGAAACCTTGCATAATTAATGTAGAAGTGCGGATATAGGTACTTAAGTTGCGAAAAACTACACAAAATATGTCAACTAGTCCCCACATTGCAAATCCGAGAGCAGCTAGTCAATATTTGGGTTTTTTCTGCAGTTAGCTGCAGTTTTCTGAATGCGTCCATACATTTTCTATGGACATTGAATTACACAATGACCGAATACCGCGTAATCCTTTTGACCACCAATTTCTCGATATGAAGACATGCGAGCAAGGAAGACCCAGTGGATGAGGGGACACTATCTGGATCAACTAACAGATTGATCTAGAATCGTGGAGGTCGATGGAAGGTTACTGCATAGAAACAGGCAGTTTCTAAAACCAACGCCCAATGCCCCTCAGGTGCGATTGGAGGAAGTTTGCCGGGCACCAGCTTCTGAGCCGCTGTCGTCCTGGGAATCTAGGTCCGTGCCACCCGAAGCAGCGGCACCTAGTAGTCCCGATCAGTCCCAAGCGAGTCCCATATAGTGCAGGAGGCGGAACGTGAGAAGGAGATCCCGAAGGGGAACACGGTTACATCTGCAGTACAGCAAGAAATGCAGCCCGAACTAGAAGTACAGTCAGTGTGTTTCCAGAATCCTGTGGGGTGACAACTACAACCCGATGTGGGCGGATCGCTCGGAAGCCGGCTCGCTACCAGGGCTTTATGGAACGCTAGTTGCCAGAACTCATGTTGTTTTATTTAGGGGAGGGGATGTTTGGGGTGTTATGGTGGGCGGGTCGATGTGACAGGGGATTGTGTGATATACTCGTACGGTGTGGGATGTTTTATTGCTGATTTGCTGACTAGAGAAAGGATATCTTTCGGCATCCAAGCACCCGAGCCTTGATTACGCGCCGTACGTGAAACACCTCTCACGTGATTTGATGCTGGGCACTGTCTTTATATGGTCTGTCCCTGTCGCTGTGCTTGTCCGCTTCATATTCTATATAAAACGATGGCATTTACAAATTTGGATACGTACGCAAGCATATGGAAAAGTAGCAACTGAAAAAGAACGCTTCCCAGCTGTCATACTCATAGCGCCATCACGTGGTCGAATATAAACGTTATCACTTACAGTAGGCCTTACTTATACACTTAGCCTTCAGTAATTCCTTAGTTTTTTTCTGAAACAGACACGTAGTTACGTATAATGTCCATCGGGTAGACCTATAGGACTACTCCGTGTTTGACAGAGTTAGACAGTAAAGCTCTGTATTAGTAACCCGATGAAGTCCCAGCTCCTACGTACGTATCGATCCAAAACATGCATTCTAAGGCCCAAACAAAGAACACACCAAATTTACGTGCAGTCGAGTTCCAACGCGGCCAGAACTAAACGCTGCCACCAGAGCGGTTTTTAATCTTTCAATGCTCTAGGTACCCTAATGACCAAAAGTGTCCCAGGAAGCCAAGGAGAGAAGCCTATGGGCATGAAGATGTTGTACAAAGTTGCCATGATCATGTTAGCATCATGTGAAATGATGGGAAAAACACCTTCCTATCTTCGATCCCGAGCAACAAGAACAATAGTGATGAAACATCATTATAAAAAAGCAATTTTCCACACATCTCTATATGGAGTATGTACTAATTCTTATGAGGAAGCTAGTAGTAGGGGCTAAAAATTACATCAGCCCGGCAGAGTGATACTATCTATCATGGAACTCCTGGGAACTTTACTAGCGGCTTACTCTGATTTATGGTATTCAGAGAATGAACATTTTAATGGACGCGTGCGCGGGAAATGTGACGGACATTTACAAAATTGGCCAGAAATTGTTAATGAACGTCCGAAATTTCAGTCTCGCAATGCACACACACACACACACATGCACACACGCGCACACACACACACACACACACACACACACACACACACACACACACACACACACACACACACACACGCACACACACTGTCTGTCCCTCTGAATCTGCATCCGCTATTCTGTTGAACAGCTCATGAGGCAACTGATCCTTATTTTTGTACCTTAGTATACCCTGATTGTACAACGTGCATGCAAACAGTTAGGAAAGATTGCTGCTCAAATTTCAAGATTGCATTGGCTATTTATTGCCAATGCAAGCTTGAAATTGCATGGCCGGTTTATATATATAACCGGCCACGTTTTAAAATATATAATGAGCATGTTTGTGCATGGATCGATCGCATTCGAAGCGGTATACTCCCTCGCATGCAAGATGATGTCAGTAAGCAGCCGCATAATGCACACGTTTATACATAGTTTTATACACTACAAAAGTATACAATACGCGGTTTACGCCGTGTCGGCCTAACTACTGATGTATGCAAACGGCAAATACGATCAACTAGTTGTCCACGTTCATCCCCTCCTCTTCGTTATTCATGTTCATCCCATCTTCATGGAGGAGCTGCGCTGTGATGTATGCAATTGTGTGATATATAATATACAACGATCAGCACATGTATGATCTTTGCAGCCTCAATTGCGTGCTATAGTAATTGTTGTAATTAATTAACGTGTGGAGCGTATGTATTGTACGCGCACGTAAATCATAATTTAATCATTAACATAAAGGCCTTACCAGCATTAACTCCTGCGATCTCGTAATAATCCAGATCATAAATGGTAGCCTTTGCAATGTCCCACTTAGCATCACCAGCATAGACAATGAGATTGCCAGCGAAACGTTGGTTAGGTTGAGTGTAAGTGTATACTTTGTCTCCCACAGTCAGCTTCACATCCTTTCCCTTGCACTCAAGCGTAACAGTGGTACGGACATTGAGAGGTAGGGCATCTGGGAGTTCAGCAGCCGGCCAGTTGAAGTTAGCAGAGTCTCCTATCCTTATATGCAGTCGAGTAGTACCCGGAATAAACCAAATAGCAGGAGATTGACTTCCATGTTCACAGCAGTCATTGCCGGTAGTAAAATGCAGAATGCTGCCCCAGCCACTAACAGTAGCAGTGGGTACAATGTCAAAGCTAAGCCTGTAATCAGCCTTTCCGGAGATTACAGCTATTGGATTGTTATGGAGCAATGCTGGACTAGTAGGGAGATCACTAAAGCGGTTGTTGGCTTTGCATCGATGATAAGCTGCATGGAGAAATGATAACGAACCGTTATACATGCCCTATACAAGAAAATGAACTGTTTTGTGTGTCTGTGTGCATTTGTGTGTTTGTTGTCAACTTGTTTATGTGAGTGTATTGTCCAGGTCCGTACCTCCTCCTGAGCTTCAGTAGGCTAGCAACTTGTTTTTGTGCGTATCATGTGTCTGTGTCATGTATTAATAATGTATTCACAAGTGTATTGTAATAATAATAACTATACACAATATAATAATATATAAATGATTATAGTATATGAAGTTGCCGTCACGTCGATGTTACGATATATATCATCCCCCCCATAATTTCATCCCCCGGATGTTCTATTCCGGAATAATTAATCCTCCTGGGATAGATTATTCCGTAGTAGATTATCCTCCCTTGGAATTAGAATAGATTGTCCCCCGTGAACACATTTAAAATGAAACATTAGCACGTGTTTTATTTCTACCACTCACGGTCACTTATGGATGCTGAAGAACACGACGATATATAGTGCATTATAAGATGAAAAGCAAAACACTTCGCACGCCTCGGAGTGTGACGAGTCAAAGGACAAAGTGGCAACAATTAGGGGCGTATCGTCAGAGATGTGAAAGCCGTATCGCCATCCAGGACTGTCTTTTGTCAAAAAAGCGAGTGAACCAACGGAACAAATTGGATCACTGACGTCTACACGTTGATGGGCCGAGGATAAAAGTTAGTGCATGGTACGAAATGATGAGGCTACTTGAGTGAGTTCACGAAGATACAGCAGGGGGTCACTTTGGTGTTTGTAAAACGTGTTAAATTAACGTGATGAAAGTGGCCTATGCCCTGCCAGTAATGCAATCTCATCAGTTTAATCGTAATTATAGCGCGTTCTGGTTTAGTGTGTATCAGTAGATGAATGATGCGATTTATTCGCTTAGTGCATGTGCTACTGGGTCAGCAAAGATGTATTGTGTTGTGGCACAAAGTTACACATGTCAGTACTATTTTAAAAAATAATAACAAGGTCAGTAAATTCGTCGTGAATTGTGACGGTGTCTGGATGAAAATATTCAGTGAATGGAGAATGCATTGGAGATAATGTAGCATTAAGCTTAATTTCAATAAACCTCCAAATCTCACTAGTTAGCACAGAAATTTTAAGTAAGCTAGGTTATATAAGTGTGTGCTTGATGCAACCTCATTGCTGAATGACTTTGAATGATACTTCTCCACATGCATCGCACCTATTATATATGATTCATTAGAATCAATATAAAAATCATCGCAAATTTCATTATTATACGGCTAAGGCGACGAGAAGAAAATTAGGCTGGGCTGAAGCCCCTAAGGGTTTAGCCTGTCGCTGAAGGCGGCTCTCCGAATTTGGCATTAAATTCAGCCCGTCGCGGTAAAATAAAAACTCGACCTGTTTCCAAACATAGAGCGTGTTTGTCGTCGTGTGGCTCCGCTGGGGCGCCCTCGGCTCCTTTTAGAAAACCCCTGACTCTGACATAATGTAATACGTCCCACACACTGCACCACACACGCGCGCAATGTGTGTTTACTGTTTGCCTTCTTTCATTGCTTGTACGTTCATTCTACTTTTGTGCGGAGGGGGGCGGGGAATAGTTATTTTACCGGGATGATAAGCAATTATCCGGAGGATAAATTGTCACGGGGAATTATCTAAATCGTTGCACCGGCTCGTGACAAAACGTAAAATATACTCATGTGCATCAATGTATGTTTTACTAACCAACTTTGCATATATTGTCGACATCCTCCTCGTGCACAAATAGTCCATTGCGTTCCACTGTAGGTCGTTCGAGCTTGTTCGCGCTCACACAGATCGTAGACAGTGTCAAGTACAAGGCGACGGTCCAGTACAGCGAAGCGTTTTCCTTCTTCATTTCCAGATCTGATTCAGTCTGAGTGTTGCGACTGCACTTGCATCAACTATACGTTGGAGCACTCTATTTATACGCAACTAGGACCAATGTTATTCGTAACAATCATTACCACAACATTTCCGACATCATGCTCAAATAGTGTACGTACCGTAAAGGAATAATTGTATGTTTTAAACTTCTATAAAATAATACACATATACATACATACATACAAACATACATACCCTGACACACTGAGACACACTAGCTATGAAAGTTACGATGATGAAATATCCCCCTCCTGAAGGGAATATCCACATCGTAAGAGGAGGGCTCGGGCATTGGCTCGCACAAGAGTCAAATTAAGGCGGCCGTACAGGCTGCAGACAACCTTGGACTTGGGGGAGTTGGTCCTTGTGGCAAGGTATGATGCGAGCCGTGAAAAAGCTTGCACCGCTTCGCTGCCCCAAGCTCCATATGACTCGGCCACAAGGGGAATACACGTCCACCCCAACTCGGAACACTTGGCATCATTGGCAGAGTGCTTCCTTAGCTCAGCGGCAACCGCTGCTGACCCTGCTGTGCGACCCGCTTCAGAGATAAAGGTAGGGTTAAGCGGAGACACTACAGTAAGGTCAAAGGCAGCAGGCTTGCCACAGAGCCAATTGGAAGCTAGGATATCAGCAGGGCGTGTGTTCCGAAGCTCATGTCCTAGTCCACTACCAGCCTCCGCCTTGGCGCTTATGCAGGCACGATAGCAGGTCTGAAGCACTATATCCCTGAGCTTGTTGTGCCTGGATATAGCATCACCACCTCTCCTACATGTTACTGCATGGTGGCCTAGGGGATCCAAGGGATGTTCTGGACACAATGCACAGGGAGGTGAGCCAGGTGAGGTATTTAGCCCGAGCCACCACTTGATGGCCATTTGGTGCTCGTTGGGGTCTAGGCTTAGACCCAGGCCTGGAGATGGTACTACAGAGAGCCAAGCGGAGGCATGGGGAGAGGACACAGACAGGAGACGAGCCTTGTCAGCCACAGAACTCTGGGAAAAAAGAGAGTTAAATTGAATGTTTTCTAATGCAGCTGATAGAGTGTGTTGTCGGCAAGGAGAAGATGTAAGACTGTTAATATCAATTGCACTCTCAGGGGGAACACACCTGTTGTAGGAATTGACCGCATCGGCCAGGAAATTATCTGATGGTGAGGCAAGGCCTGCAGTACTGATGGAGGCGATAAAGGCTGAATTAGAGTGATGTGCCAGTGAACGAAGCCCCAGGCCACCTCTACTTAAGCTCAACTGGGCCTGCATCCAGAGCTGTCAGTAGTGTCAATAGCTTGGCACTCTGTGAAGGTGCATCTGACCTGCTCATCAAAGGCATGCAGCTCATCCAATGCCAGGGATGGGGGAGTGGAACGTGCAACATGGACCAATTTGGTAAACCCACCACACATGCGTAGCAGAATGAGAGCAATCTGAGGATCACATGACCCGAGCTTCACCAGGGAGGATAGCAATGTGGAGGCAGCAGCACGTTTAGAGGCAATAAATGATGAACAAAAGGCAACCTCCCCTATGGGGGCTCCGAGGATGATAAGATTGGGTGTACAAGATTTGTTCATCTGAGAAGGGAATACACTGAGGTCACCTTGGCCAAAAAGCTCGCATTTAGATGGATTTAAATGGAGCCCCAATGAGGGACCTAAATCTTGAAGTAGGCATACAACATGCTGGACAGAGGTAGATGGGCCGGCCACCACCCCATCATCCAGGTACCATGCATTGAAAAGTAAGTCTTGGCAACTTTCATCCTTGGAGATGGAAAGGACCAGATGGTGCAGGACCAAGGCAAAGTAGAAGGGGCCTAGAGGATCCCCTTGCTGTACACCAGCCTCAGATGTCAAAGTTCCCATAGAATGCCACAGGAAAGGGTGTTGGCCATAGCACCATGTTGTCCATGGGAGGAGGAGGGGAAAATGTAGGGTGCATTGGTCAAGGAGGGACTGGCGAGACACTAGGTTGAAGGCATTCTTCATATCAATAATTGTAAACATGAAAATTTTTATATTTGCCATCATAAATCAAACGCAGCGCTTTGTCAAGGATTGCAATGCACGGATTTAAAACAACACACCTCTTAGGAATAGCATTGCACATTAGTGATGTGTGCGTGCGTGTGTGTGTGTGTGTGTGTGTGTGTGTGTGTGTGTGTGTGTGTGTGTGTGTGTGTGTGTGTGTGTGTGTGTGTGTGTGTGTGTGTGTGTGTGTGTGTGTGTGTGTGTGTGTGTGTGTGTGTGTGTGTGTGTGTGTGTGTGTGTGTGTGTAGTCCATCGCGGAGCTGCATTCGTAAATATGCACATGAATGTCTGTAATATCCGCTGTATTTCCATCCCGCAATTTTTTTTCTCGCTGGGGGGAAGGCATGCATCGAGCCTCGACAAGAAAACGTATACGATGGCAGACACTCATACAGTTAGCCGTGCAGACCACCCTAACCTAAAAGTATCAAAGGCTTACAGCACGTGTTTACCCTCAGTTGTTAGGCAAGGTCCTGTGCTCCTTGATCGCGGGGGTGATTACAAAGAACATCTTCTCAAAACACGCGGAAGCACTTATATTGCATCACATTAGGCCACATGCTGCTATTACAGAGAACCCTTGTACTTGAAGTTGTTGGCTACAAAACCATAAACCGCGCGCGCGGCGGCTAACCAAACACTTAATTTAATTGTTCAGGGAAAAAGCCCATTTCCTTGTTACATTCGCCGATTTACATACATGCATGCAATAATCCGACCCTCTTTCACAGCTATACTATTCAAGACCTACGTCATTTTATAGCTCAGTAAATTAACCGTTAACTTGTAGCCAACAACACATTTGTAACCAACATTCTTTCTACGCGTACGATTGGTACGTCCACTCCACCAGTGTACACGTCTAATTGAAGAAGAATGGCTTCTGTTGAGTGGTGTGTGTACATAAATGTTTGTGATAAATAGCATCTTTTGAATGTAGAGATTGCCAAATGCAAATAAATTTAGCATATAGACATGAACATATGTAATGATCCTTCTATGGTCAAAGTAAAGGCATTGGAAGTTTTTAAATTCAATTCTTATCCAGCAATAAAGGTTGCCCCTTATAAATAACACTATATAGTTACTCCGTTGTACTAACCCCGGTGTTGCCGCGATGTATCGCGAAATGCTTTGCATGGTGTCTCTTGCAAAGCTTTATTTGCACCTTGCATACATGCAAGTGAAATCAGAGTAGCTTTTGCAGGACTGGTATTGAATACATGCAACATATATATGACTTGGACTGATCAGTGTACGTAATTAATCTGTATCTGCATGGTGTACAGATCGACCATGCCACATTAATATTACTCATTTCATTCTTTACTCTGTCTATAGACGTATGTATTCAGATTGTATAACGCTTTCAAGGGCGAAATCGATTATTTATTGTGTATAGGCAGAGATTATATTATCTCTGGTATAGGGCATGCATGAAGGACTGCCAGCCCGTTCTGATGGTTCTGATTCATGGATCTATAGCTGATCTTCAGACACATTTCGTGCACGACATCCATGCATGTCTACATGCATGCGCTTTCCAAATGGGCGAGAAAACTTTCTTTATTCACAATTCCTGCTGGCGAGCATGAGAAAAGGATTTCCAATGTGTTGTTGGCTACAAAACAGTTAACGGTAAATTTACTGAGCTACGTAGGTCTTGAATTGTATAGCTGTGAATGAGGATCGGATTATTGCATGCATTGCATGTAATTCGGCGAATGTAACAAGGAAATGGGCTTTTTCCCCGAACAATTAAGTGCTTGGTTAGCCGCCGCGCGCGCGGTTTATGGTTTTGTAGCCAATAACTTAAAGTACACGGGTTCTCTGTAATAGCAGCATGTGGCCTGTAATGTCTTGTGATGCAATATAAGTGCTTCCGCGCGTTTTGAGAAGACGTTCGTTGTAATCAACCCCCGCGAATTTGACCACCAACTTGGCTAGTCCACTGAACAATCAAGGAGCACCTAAGTACAGGACCTTGCATATAACAGAGGGTATACACGTTATATATATATTACAGACATTCATGTGCATATATACGAATGCAGCTCCGCGATGGATTATACACACACACACACACACACTCACACACACACACACACACACACACACACACACATACACACACACACACACACACACACACACACGCACGCACACATCACTAATGTGCAATGCTATTCCTAAGAGGTGTGTTGTTTTAAATCCGTGCATTGCAATCCTTGACAAAGCGCTGCGTTTGATTTATGATGGCAAATATAAAAATTTTCATGTTTACAATTATTCCTTTACGGTACGTACACTATTTGAGCATGATGTCGGAAATGTTGTGGTAATGATTGTTACGAATAACATTGGTCCTAGTTGCGTATAAATAGAGTGCTCCAACGTATAGTTGATGCAAGTGCAGTCGCAACACTCAGACTGAATCAGATCTGGAAATGAAGAAGGAAAACGCTTCGCTGTACTGGACCGTCGCCTTGTACTTGACACTGTCTACGATCTGTGTGAGCGCGAACAAGCTCGAACGACCTACAGTGGAACGCAATGGACTATTTGTGCACGAGGAGGATGTCGACAATATATGCAAAGTTGGTTAGTAAAACATACATTGATGCACATGAGTATATTTTACGTTTTGTCACGAGCCGGTGCAACGATTTAGATAATTCCCCGTGACAATTTATCCTCCGGATAATTGCTTATCATCCCGGTAAAATAACTATTCCCCGCCCCCCTCCGCACAAAAGTAGAATGAACGTACAAGCAATGAAAGAAGGCAAACAGTAAACACACATTGCGCGCGTGTGTGGTGCAGTGTGTGGGACGTATTACATTATGTCAGAGTCAGGGGTTTTCTAAAAGGAGCCGAGGGCGCCCCAGCGGAGCCACACGACGACAAACACGCTCTATGTTTGGAAACAGGTCGAGTTTTTATTTTACCGCGACGGGCTGAATTTAATGCCAAATTCGGAGAGCCGCCTTCAGCGACAGGCTAAACCCTTAGGGGCTTCAGCCCAGCCTAATTTTCTTCTCGTCGCCTTAGCCGTATAATAATGAAATTTGCGATGATTTTTATATTGATTCTAATGAATCATATATAATAGGTGCGATGCATGTGGAGAAGTATCATTCAAAGTCATTCAGCAATGAGGTTGCATCAAGCACACACTTATATAACCTAGCTTACTTAAAATTTCTGTGCTAACTAGTGAGATTTGGAGGTTTATTGAAATTAAGCTTAATGCTACATTATCTCCAATGCATTCTCCATTCACTGAATATTTTCATCCAGACACCGTCACAATTCACGACGAATTTACTGACCTTGTTATTATTTTTTAAAATAGTACTGACATGTGTAACTTTGTGCCACAACACAATACATCTTTGCTGACCCAGTAGCACATGCACTAAGCGAATAAATCGCATCATTCATCTACTGATACACACTAAACCAGAACGCGCTATAATTACGATTAAACTGATGAGATTGCATTACTGGCAGGGCATAGGCCACTTTCATCACGTTAATTTAACACGTTTTACAAACACCAAAGTGACCCCCTGCTGTATCTTCGTGAACTCACTCAAGTAGCCTCATCATTTCGTACCATGCACTAACTTTTATCCTCGGCCCATCAACGTGTAGACGTCAGTGATCCAATTTGTTCCGTTGGTTCACTCGCTTTTTTGACAAAAGACAGTCCTGGATGGCGATACGGCTTTCACATCTCTGACGATACGCCCCTAATTGTTGCCACTTTGTCCTTTGACTCGTCACACTCCGAGGCGTGCGAAGTGTTTTGCTTTTCATCTTATAATGCACTATATATCGTCGTGTTCTTCAGCATCCATAAGTGACCGTGAGTGGTAGAAATAAAACACGTGCTAATGTTTCATTTTAAATGTGTTCACGGGGGACAATCTATTCTAATTCCAAGGGAGGATAATCTACTACGGAATAATCTATCCCAGGAGGATTAATTATTCCGGAATAGAACATCCGGGGGATGAAATTATGGGGGGGATGATATATATCGTAACATCGACGTGACGGCAACTTCATATACTATAATCATTTATATATTATTATATTGTGTATAGTTATTATTATTACAATACACTTGTGAATACATTATTAATACATGACACAGACACATGATACGCACAAAAACAAGTTGCTAGCCTACTGAAGCTCAGGAGGAGGTACGGACCTGGACAATACACTCACATAAACAAGTTGACAACAAACACACAAATGCACACAGACACACAAAACAGTTCATTTTCTTGTATAGGGCATGTATAACGGTTCGTTATCATTTCTCCATGCAGCTTATCATCGATGCAAAGCCAACAACCGCTTTAGTGATCTCCCTACTAGTCCAGCATTGCTCCATAACAATCCAATAGCTGTAATCTCCGGAAAGGCTGATTACAGGCTTAGCTTTGACATTGTACCCACTGCTACTGTTAGTGGCTGGGGCAGCATTCTGCATTTTACTACCGGCAATGACTGCTGTGAACATGGAAGTCAATCTCCTGCTATTTGGTTTATTCCGGGTACTACTCGACTGCATATAAGGATAGGAGACTCTGCTAACTTCAACTGGCCGGCTGCTGAACTCCCAGATGCCCTACCTCTCAATGTCCGTACCACTGTTACGCTTGAGTGCAAGGGAAAGGATGTGAAGCTGACTGTGGGAGACAAAGTATACACTTACACTCAACCTAACCAACGTTTCGCTGGCAATCTCATTGTCTATGCTGGTGATGCTAAGTGGGACATTGCAAAGGCTACCATTTATGATCTGGATTATTACGAGATCGCAGGAGTTAATGCTGGTAAGGCCTTTATGTTAATGATTAAATTATGATTTACGTGCGCGTACAATACATACGCTCCACACGTTAATTAATTACAACAATTACTATAGCACGCAATTGAGGCTGCAAAGATCATACATGTGCTGATCGTTGTATATTATATATCACACAATTGCATACATCACAGCGCAGCTCCTCCATGAAGATGGGATGAACATGAATAACGAAGAGGAGGGGATGAACGTGGACAACTAGTTGATCGTATTTGCCGTTTGCATACATCAGTAGTTAGGCCGACACGGCGTAAACCGCGTATTGTATACTTTTGTAGTGTATAAAACTATGTATAAACGTGTGCATTATGCGGCTGCTTACTGACATCATCTTGCATGCGAGGGAGTATACCGCTTCGAATGCGATCGATCCATGCACAAACATGCTCATTATATATTTTAAAACGTGGCCGGTTATATATATAAACCGGCCATGCAATTTCAAGCTTGCATTGGCAATAAATAGCCAATGCAATCTTGAAATTTGAGCAGCAATCTTTCCTAACTGTTTGCATGCACGTTGTACAATCAGGGTATACTAAGGTACAAAAATAAGGATCAGTTGCCTCATGAGCTGTTCAACAGAATAGCGGATGCAGATTCAGAGGGACAGACAGTGTGTGTGCGTGTGTGTGTGTGTGTGTGTGTGTGTGTGTGTGTGTGTGTGTGTGTGTGTGTGTGTGTGTGTGTGTGCGCGTGTGTGCATGTGTGTGTGTGTGTGTGCATTGCGAGACTGAAATTTCGGACGTTCATTAACAATTTCTGGCCAATTTTGTAAATGTCCGTCACATTTCCCGCGCACGCGTCCATTAAAATGTTCATTCTCTGAATACCATAAATCAGAGTAAGCCGCTAGTAAAGTTCCCAGGAGTTCCATGATAGATAGTATCACTCTGCCGGGCTGATGTAATTTTTAGCCCCTACTACTAGCTTCCTCATAAGAATTAGTACATACTCCATATAGAGATGTGTGGAAAATTGCTTTTTTATAATGATGTTTCATCACTATTGTTCTTGTTGCTCGGGATCGAAGATAGGAAGGTGTTTTTCCCATCATTTCACATGATGCTAACATGATCATGGCAACTTTGTACAACATCTTCATGCCCATAGGCTTCTCTCCTTGGCTTCCTGGGACACTTTTGGTCATTAGGGTACCTAGAGCATTGAAAGATTAAAAACCGCTCTGGTGGCAGCGTTTAGTTCTGGCCGCGTTGGAACTCGACTGCACGTAAATTTGGTGTGTTCTTTGTTTGGGCCTTAGAATGCATGTTTTGGATCGATACGTACGTAGGAGCTGGGACTTCATCGGGTTACTAATACAGAGCTTTACTGTCTAACTCTGTCAAACACGGAGTAGTCCTATAGGTCTACCCGATGGACATTATACGTAACTACGTGTCTGTTTCAGAAAAAAACTAAGGAATTACTGAAGGCTAAGTGTATAAGTAAGGCCTACTGTAAGTGATAACGTTTATATTCGACCACGTGATGGCGCTATGAGTATGACAGCTGGGAAGCGTTCTTTTTCAGTTGCTACTTTTCCATATGCTTGCGTACGTATCCAAATTTGTAAATGCCATCGTTTTATATAGAATATGAAGCGGACAAGCACAGCGACAGGGACAGACCATATAAAGACAGTGCCCAGCATCAAATCACGTGAGAGGTGTTTCACGTACGGCGCGTAATCAAGGCTCGGGTGCTTGGATGCCGAAAGATATCCTTTCTCTAGTCAGCAAATCAGCAATAAAACATCCCACACCGTACGAGTATATCACACAATCCCCTGTCACATCGACCCGCCCACCATAACACCCCAAACATCCCCTCCCCTAAATAAAACAACATGAGTTCTGGCAACTAGCGTTCCATAAAGCCCTGGTAGCGAGCCGGCTTCCGAGCGATCCGCCCACATCGGGTTGTAGTTGTCACCCCACAGGATTCTGGAAACACACTGACTGTACTTCTAGTTCGGGCTGCATTTCTTGCTGTACTGCAGATGTAACCGTGTTCCCCTTCGGGATCTCCTTCTCACGTTCCGCCTCCTGCACTATATGGGACTCGCTTGGGACTGATCGGGACTACTAGGTGCCGCTGCTTCGGGTGGCACGGACCTAGATTCCCAGGACGACAGCGGCTCAGAAGCTGGTGCCCGGCAAACTTCCTCCAATCGCACCTGAGGGGCATTGGGCGTTGGTTTTAGAAACTGCCTGTTTCTATGCAGTAACCTTCCATCGACCTCCACGATTCTAGATCAATCTGTTAGTTGATCCAGATAGTGTCCCCTCATCCACTGGGTC
Organism: Ephydatia muelleri; assembly: GCA_013339895.1. Lineage (NCBI taxonomy): Eukaryota > Metazoa > Porifera > Demospongiae > Spongillida > Spongillidae > Ephydatia > Ephydatia muelleri. The sequence continues at coordinate 7,907,747 of JABACO010000020.1, forward strand.
TTCCTTGCTCGCATGTCTTCATATCGAGAAATTGGTGGTCAAAAGGATTACGCGGTATTCGGTCATTGTGTAATTCAATGTCCATAGAAAATGTATGGACGCATTCAGAAAACTGCAGCTAACTGCAGAAAAAACCCAAATATTGACTAGCTGCTCTCGGATTTGCAATGTGGGGACTAGTTGACATATTTTGTGTAGTTTTTCGCAACTTAAGTACCTATATCCGCACTTCTACATTAATTATGCAAGGTTTCCAATGTCCATTCATTTGTTTTCATTTCCTTATTCAGTCATCAATAGTTTCCAAACCAAATGATATTTTCCTTACCTGCTCACGGAGTACATGAGAGTAATCAATGCACTTATTTATCATTTATTTTTTCAGAGCTTAGGGCCTTCAAATCGCCCTTCCCTTGAATGGTTAGTGAGATACACTCCACTTTCAATGTGCCTACCACGTGCCACCCTATCGTCAGTCAGTCGTGCCCAGACCTGGTTGTTTTTTGATGTTGTATTAATGACCAGTACTGACTTAGCATGACCTCTTGTAAGAGTGGGCACTGATTGGGATTATATGTTGCAAAGACGAAGGTGGCGATTACACAGAGGAGTTTGCCACTCATAGAATCGACACAGGAGTGCCTGGGTATGACAACCAACCAGTCTTCTTACGGAAGCATCTTGCAAGTCTCAGAGTCCTAGGTTAGCATGAATGTGACACGAACATGATTGACATAGCTACGTCCGTAATAGGCTAAATGGTTGTGTAACTGTAACATACCGGAGCGTTAGTACATATAAGCAGGCCCGTAGCCAGGAAGTTAGGCGGGGGGGAGGGAAGTCCGTCAGGTCCCCCTCGCGTTTAGCGGGCCAAATAAGAAAAGCGAGACACCTTCGGGCCTAATGCATTTTAATAAGTACCATAACTAGAACAGGCGGAACTCAAGCATCGAACGGGGGAGAAGGGGAGGGGGGGGGGGGGGGGAGGCAGGGGGGGAACCGGGTCATTCTCCTTCAATTGGGCCCTCTTTTTTTACACAATATTAACTAATGTAAATTTTCAATTCTCCTTATAGATATGTACACTTTCACTTAAAGCAGGAGTTGCCGTATAAAAGGAGCTTGGATCCAAAAATTTCAACCGGCCGTGCGGCTGTTTTAGATTAAAAATGGTGGCTTCATATACATAGAGCTACAGGCTTGGCAACAACAGTTACAGCGTACAAGTTCAAGCACGCATGCATGTTTTGAATGCCATTTCATGCATCAATACCATTTCTGAAGTTAATAACACTAAGTTAACAAACTGGATCACATGTTCGTATAATGGCGACCTCTTCACCAGAAGATACGTACTCTAGGTTTAGACTGCATCTGCAAGGGTCCTTTTCCTCTCAAGAGGAAAAGGAAACTTTTCTGCGTAGATTTGAGGCAGCGAAGCAACTACTTGCACCCGGTTGCAAGCGGAAATCAACGCTACTATCAGCGTGTTGAGTACTTTGCTGGACCGTGTATTGACACAACCCGAGAATGTTCAGGCCTCAAATAGCAGAACATCCTATTCTAGGAATGAAATGATGTTGGATTCTGCAGGTTAGTTGGATGGATATATACATGTACGTTCGGTTATACAAAATTGGGTTTACTAACTTAGGGATCTATACGGGAGACGAAGACGCCAGTGACCAAGACCTCTTTGTGGTCGAGCGTAAGACCTTCAAGAGTCTTTGTTCGGGCCTTGTCCAGCAGTGTGGCTGTCTCTCCAACCCATCTTGGACTATAGCTTCTTTCATAAAGGTATGAGTACCGTAAGTAATTCTGTTCAATTCTCTGTATAAAACTCATTTACTACTCACTTAGAGGGGACATGTAGCTAGGGTCCAGTTTGTTTGCCCACACTGCAAGCAGTCACGTGTTTGGGCTAGTTCCAGAGTGCTGGCTGGTCATTACCTTGCTAATCAGAAGTAAGAGTACCATTTGGATTTAGTAATATCAATGTAAATGTGATTCTTTTTGCAGACTGGTCCATGCTTTCACCTGTGCTGGCATGTTGCCTCGCCAGTACATGAATTTTGCTTTATTTGCTGGTATGGGTGTAGTGAAGCAGAAATACATCAGTTCAGGTGGGGGCTGAGATGATTGATTTATATTATTTTACATCCTGTTCTAATCCATGTTCATTCAGTTTATCTAAACCAACTTTACCAGCAAGTGGTGGCAGATGTAGCAGAAGAGTCCATGAAAGCTGCTGTTGAACTTGTGAAGGAAAGCCCTCACCATGCTACAAGTGGAGAGGTTAGAGTGCCACAAAAAAAAAAGTTTAATTATATATTTACAATATAGTGGGTTATAACTGATGCACGTCACGATTCTACGTCAAATGCATACCACTCAACGGTACCTTGTCTGGCTGGAAGGTATGCACATAAGTTCTAAATGCCCGTGTTTATCAGCGTATCGTCCATTTCAGTACACACAGGATTGTTGGAATTTCCACTCTTTCCCGACAGCAGGACAGAGTTGCTCAGACCAGGGAAGTGGCATGCACTAAGATCGTCTTGCCTCAAGTTATTGCCCGAGGTTTGCTCTTGTGTCCCAACTTTTTACAATTTCACATTTTCTTTCTAACAAAGGGTTAAACATCACAGAGGTAGCCCATGACTACCAGGCTACTATAAAGCTGTATGTACGACAACTCGGGATGGTCAATTCCTACGACACTTGGCATGGTAAGGTATCTATAGGTTTTCATTGGTGAATTGATTGGAGTTATTGCAGGCACTAAGAATGTGGCGAAGCAGCTGCGTCGTATCTGTGCCGGTACGGTCCGTACAAGGGTAGGACGTGGTTCACTGAACTTTCTGATAAGGGTATGTACTTTTTGGACATATTGATTCAGCAAGGTGCACCAAGGTGCACTTGTATTGGTGCATGATGGCAACCCTGTCCGTCTACGTGCAATGATCATGAACATCAGCAAGCACTTTCAGGTTTGTATTTACATAGTGGGTGGGTGTGCATGTGTGTATGTCTGTGTATGTGATGTGAATGTGTGTGATTGTGTGTCTTTTATGTGCATTAGTGCATTCCATACGTGATATGCATCCCTGTCTGTGATTCAGGGTGATCACCAAAGTTGCTCTTCTGAGAGTCCCTGTCAACAGCCAGGTTACGTTCCAAAAAGGAAGCCTCTCACTATGCCGGCAGCCATTAGTGCATATGAGGCTGCACTACGAAAAACCCTCATCTACAAAAACGCTGATTCCTGCCATCTGGTATGTAACATGAACAACATATCGTGTGAATATACATATTTGTGTTCTTCCAGTGTCGGGATACCTACTAACCATCAACTGCTCACCTACCTCCCAAAGAGAATTCACTTCCACACCAAGACATTTGAAATGCGTATGAACTTGGCTGTGATGGATTGGGTGAGTGTTCTGCTTGTTCTGTATGTGTGATGAGATTATGCAACCACATCGATCAGAATGAAAACTGTCAAAGGATGGCAACAAGTCACCACGAATACACAGATGTTCGCCGACCAGACCATCACTCCACATACAATGTGTTGGTCAAGAAAACATATCGTTTTGTAAACAACATCTGGAGTATGTACGTTCTCAGGAACATCACGTCTCAACAGTATGTGACGATCAGTGATGCCTAATAATTGTTGTAAGACAAGTACTTTTTAGGATACTTCAGGATGATGAAGATGATGATGAGATGGTGTTGCCATATGATGCAGCTATGTATGATGGAGACTATGTGGACAGTGCACGTGAGGATGATGACTATGTTTGTTCAGAGGACGGTGGGGATGACGAGGAAGAAGATAACTGAAGTTCTGTGGCTGTAGGTGATTTACTATATTTACATAATTTTTATGCCCAGATGTCTTTTGTCAGCCACAGGTCTCATTTTCTGAATTGATATCCCTGTCTTTATCTCAAAACAGTTCTTTTTAGAACTACCAGTACGAACAACAGATTTACTTTGTCAGATCTGCATCTGACAGCCAATGATGTATGTACATTATGAAAGCAAATGAATTTCGTCTCATTTTCCTTGCAGATCTTGAACCATGGCTGCAGCTGGCACTTGATGGACTTGTGTGACTACTAAACTACATGTGCATCCTTCCACGTTGTGGTGGTCCATGACCTGCCTGAGGACAACCTCGAAGCCTGCACATAGACACTTGGAACTTGGTGAATGTGTGTCTTGAATGGACTGGAGGCTACTAGTGATGCCCTTTGTAAGCCTAAACATGGGATTGATAAGGCTTGGCAAAGTCGTATCTCTCATCTGCATGAAATACTGTAGGAAAGCATATGTACATGTTTTCTATATTGATTGAGCTATTTCAGCTAAAACAGTATTGGAAACCATTCAGTTCATTCATTTCCACAACTTTCCCATAGCATGGATGAATGCCCCCTCGTGCTATCTGTGCATAATGGGATATCAAATGAACAGGCAGCAATATGAATACACACACATTCATGAGTCAGAGGTACTGGTCAGCAACACATACAATACTGTTACAAAAATGATGATCTGTAGTTAGTGTAAGGAATGCCCACTGGATTTGGATACCTGCTTCTGATTTCCTATGTAGCAAAGTACGTTTTCTAATACGAAGGTTGGATCATTCACATTTTGTACACATTTTGGCATTATCTCTCTTCTGTCCAATGGGTGCGTCACCAATCCCTTCCTCGCCAGGTATGTTGGGTGGTCCCACAACCCCAGGTCTTTCACAAGCTTCCAGAATTGCTGGTAAAGTTTGTACCACTTTCTGTCATTGGCTAAGGATGGGACAGCTCTCCCAGTGAGGAACACAGGTGGCCGACGGATTATGCAAGGCCCAAACAGGCAGTGTGGACAACAAGGTTCATTAGGAGTACCATTCAGCACTGGTGGGTCGTCCTCCTGAGTAACCTGATGTAGGAAGCCCACAAAGTGTATAAATGGGGTATTGTTTCTATGACAACCAAGCAATTTACCTCGTGGGCACTGCACTGTACAAGTTTCTGAACTGGCTGGCATTTGTAACATATCTTGGAGCCCTCTACAACTGGAGTTGGTGGCTGGCACTTGACAGGTATCTTGGCATGTTATTTCTATGCATACATTATCCACCCCTCCTGCGTTGTGATGGTCTATGACTTGTCTTAGGTCAGCCACAAAGGTCGCAGGCAGGCATCCAGTGGTACATTCAACCACAACCTTGCATAAATGAGTGTGTAGGAATGTGGTCGATCACTAGCTGGTACAATTGAACTACAGATGAGTAGGGATGTGGCTGATTCTGGCTTGTGTATGTCTATATATGTACAGTACTGGCTTGTTTACTAATTGCATTGCTCTATATTACCTGTGTTACTTATTTGACTAATTCGTTTTGCTGAATCGTGTGCCTGACAACATAACCTTACCTTTATTCTAGGAACGGCGCTAGGTTCGGAAGACATATTTCACAGAAAACCTCCTGCTAAAAATTTCAGCACGCGGAGATGTGGTTTTTGATTTCGAGACAGCTGGAATCAGGGGTTTCAAAAGTTTTCTCCATTTTATTGCTTTGTTTGCTCACGCAAATGCTCATATTTTTTTTTGCTCACGCAAATGCTCATGCAGCCACGCTCACCTTTGAAACTCACGTAAAGCCTCGCAGAGCTTGTAACAGTTATCAATGCACTCTCCAGTATAAACTGAAACACAATGCGAGTCTGTTTCGAGAACAAATAAACGCGCGCGATAGAGTACTAAGAAGTACTTGATCTGCCCGTCTTAACAACGTAAAAACGATGTAGCCAGCAAGTGTGGGTGAGAATCCTAACAGCTTACAAAACTACGCCATTCTGAGGATGTTGAGCTCACGTGATTTCCGGTTGGATCCAAGCGCCTTTTATACGGGAGTTTGAGCACGGCCTGCGCAACTATTTACGTGGCGTCTCCTCCTTTAATATATGTCAATCATTCGTGTTAGTTATTGTACGCGCACGTGATTGAGTGACATTAGAGAGAGAGGTCATCGCGCACGCTAGCGATAGGATCTAGAGAAATCACATTCCACTGTAGTTTTACACATGGTCCTTCGAGCCGGGAATCAACCTGAAATATGTCTGAACAGGAAGGAACAAAAAAGAGGCGAATCCGAGCAGGACATAGATCCTCTGCGGCGCGTCTGATCTCACAAGTCCAATCCATGTCCAAGTCGTCATCTGGATCCGAGGAATTGAACATTCCAACGCTAAGTAGAATGATTCAAACGTTAAAGGACAAACTAAAGACCGTTTCGCAGCTCGACGAAGATATCCTAAAGTTTACGGAGGAAGAGGATGAGATCAAAGAAGAGATCAAACAAACCGACATCTACCACGAAAGGATGGAGCAAGCCATAGTTACTCTGGAGGTAATGATCGCCGATTTGGAGCGTATGAATGCACCGCAACCAGCGACCTTGCGTGATACGACTGCAACTACGCAGGAACAGGTAGCGCCGGTACAAGCCTCAAGTAGCGCTGCAAATAATGGAGTTTTAGCAATCCCTGAAGGCAACAGGCCATCAACCAGTAGCGGTTCACATTCGGTTCCAGTGCAGCCTCCATCTGTATTGCCAAACCCACCAGTTGTGCCTGTATCTGCGGCCCGAGTGCCAAAGGTGATACTGAAACGTTTTGATGGCAGTCTGATTCAGTGGGCTACCTTTTGGGATATGTTTGAATCTTCGATACATACAAACCTGGAACTATCTGACATAGACAAATTTAACCACTTGCACTCGCTGCTAGAGGGTTCGGCAGCAGATTCCATTTCGGGGCTCTCTTTGACCGCGTCCAACTACTCAGAAGCAATAGCCATCCTCAAACGAAGATTTGGCAACAAACAACAGGTGGTGAATAGACATATGGACTTGTTACTTGAGCTTGAGCCAGTCTTCTCAATGCGGGACCTGAAGAAACTTCGTCATCTATATGACCAGGTTGAAGGGCATGTAAGAAACTTGAGATCATTAGGTGTGTCCTCTGAGTCCTATGGTAGTCTGCTATCCCCTATTGTGATGAAGCGCCTCCCACAAGAATTGTGTATCATTGTCAGCAAGCAAGTAGGATCAGACTCGTGGAACCTAGACCAGATGATGGAAATCATTGAGAAGGAGCTGGAGGCAAGAGAAAGAGCAAGCATGAACTCAAGTGGTCACAACACGCAGATACAAACGAGGAAGAGTCATGACCACCCGACAGCTGCAGTCCTAGTTGCAACTAATGCTTCGTTCAGTTGCTATTGCAAAACTGTGACAAACCCAGATGCACGGAGACAAATCCTGTTGAAAACTGGAAGATGCTTTATATGCCTTAGGAAGGGGCACATGGGAAAGGACTGCAGATCTTCCACCAGATGTGCTAGCTGTCGTGGAAGACATCACACCTCTATCTGTGGTTCAACCAGAAACCCACAAGGCTCAACAAGTCCTGTACCATCTTCGTCTTCATCTCAGTTGCAGCAAGGGACTCCACTCACAGCTAAGACTGGAACATCGTCAGTATCCCTGTACGTTGACATGAGAACTCCAGTGCTACTCCAGACAGCTACTACGATGGCATACTCGAGGGAAAGGCCAACCCGACCACAGAAAGTTAGATTGATCCTCGACAGTGGCAGCCAGAAGTTCTACGTATCAGCCAAGCTGCAGGAAATACTGAAGCTATCGGCAGAACAGTCAATAGCTGTAGCCATCAAGACCTTCGGGACAGAGACGGAGAAGGTTCAAAATTGTGACATTGTAAAACTTTTGCTGAAGACGAAGTCTGGAACAGATCTGGAACAGATCTGGAACTATCTCTGCACACAGTACCCTTTATCTGTGAACCACTGTCTGGACAGCCAATGGAAGTGGCTGTAGAACGTTTCTCGTACTTACACGGATTGGACCTAGCAGATGCAGACCCTTCAGAAAGGTCAGAGATTGATGTCTTGATAGGTGCCGACTACTACTGGAAGGTAGCAACGGGAAGGATTAAGCATGGCCGAGTTGGACCTACAGCTGTAGAGACAAGATTTGGATGGGTGCTTTCAGGACCTGTCCCTGGATTCAGTCAGACAACAATCTCAAACTTTGTGAGCTCTCATGTTCTGAAGGTGGGATGTACAGATCAGTTGGATCTGGCTAGTCTTGACAAGAAACTCCAAGCGTTTTGGGATCTGGACACCATGGGGATAAGAGGAGAGGACTGCATTTATAGCAGATTCACTAAGAACATCTCATTACAAGATGGTCGCTACTGCGTACATCTTCCATGGAAGGAACCACACCCTCTACTTCCAGACAACTATGAACTCAGTAAAGATAGACTGTTCAATTTGCTGAGACGACTTCGACAGAGTCCTGATATCTTGAACCAGTATGATGCAGTTATCCAAGATCAGATAAAGTGTGGCATTGTGGAGGTAGTCGAAGCACAAGACAGTGGGATTGTCGGAAGAACACACTACATTCCACATCATGCAGTCATTCGGGAGGACAAACAGACGACCAAATTACGAATAGTGTACGATGCCTCTGCACGAAGTGGAGGACCATCGCTCAATGACTGTCTGTTTGCTGGACCCAACCTTTGGACAGAATATATTAGACATCATACTCCGCTTCCGACTGCATCGTGTAGCTCTGTCTGGTGATATCGAAAAGGCATTTTTAATGATCTCAGTTTCAGAGGAAGATCGTGATGCGCTGAGATTTTTATGGGTTGAGGATCTCAGCAGCCACTTACCGAGGCTTGTTACTCTCAGATTTGCTCGCGTTGTATTTGGAGTGTCATCCAGCCCTTTCCTCCTCAATGCGACCTTGAGATATCATATGGAAAGGTACAGAACAAGTGATCCATCATTTGTGGACCAATTCGTCAGGTCTGTCTACGTTGATGACATAACATCAGGAGCAGATACAGAAGAAGAAGCCCTAGAGTTGGCAATGAAGTCACGGCAACGGTTGGCAGAGGCAGGTTTTAATTTGAGGAGGCTTGTAACAAACCTCCCAAGACTTCAAAATTCCCTGTCGTCTTTTGAGAAGCAGCAGTCTGAAAGGGAAATTGGGTGTAACACGGTTACATCTGATGAGGAGTCTTATGCCAAGAACACCCTCGGTGACAGGGTGAACATTCATGAGAGCGTTTAGATACTGGGAGTACGATGGAAACCAACTGATGACCAAATTGTGAGCGATCTAAGTGCACTCCTGGATAGCATTGCTGACATTACGCCTACCAAGAGAAACATAATTGGACTTTCAGCTAGAGTGTATGACCCATTAGGTCTCCTTTCTCCCATTACTGTCTGCTTTAAAATCATGTTTCAGGACATTTGTGCAGCAAGGATTGGCTGGGATGAGACATTGTCAGAGGAGCTACTGATTAAGTGGAGAGAGTTAGTGGCTAACCTGAAACAGTCACAGCCACTTCGCATTCCTAGATACTACTTCTCTGGAATTGATGTATCTACTCTCCATACATGCACCCTGTTTGGTTTCTGTGATGCTTCTAAGAAGGCGTATGCAGCGGTCATCTTTTTACAAATGAAGACACCAAACCAGTGCATGACACGCTTCATGGTCTCCAGAACGAGAGTCGCCCCTCTTAATGCACAGACAATTCCACGGCTGGAGCTATTGGCTGCACTCCTCTTGGCACGTCTTGTGTCAACTATAACAAAGGCAGTACAACCAGAACTGATATTCGACATTATGGTGTGCTTCACTGACTCCAAGATTGCCTTATATTGGATACGAGGTTTCAGCAAGGAATGGAAACAGTTCGTCCAGAATCGGGTAGATGAGATTCGAACTCTGGTACCTATGGACTCCTGGTATCACTGCCCGGGAGAGACAAATCTGGCGGACCTACCCTCAAGAGGAATAGGGCTATGCAACACAGTTGATAGCTCGATGTGGTTGAATGGACCCAAGTGGATCGCTGATGACGAATTCGAACCTCAGTACAGTGATACTTCAATTCCAGAGGAATGCCTGTCAGAGATGAAGGTTAAGGATCTTATGGCACACTCCGTTTTGATTACTCAAGGTTGCTGTCAGTACGAACCAGTCATTACCTGTGAGCATTTCAGTACCTTGAGTCATCTCCTGAGGGTGACGGCATATATCCAAAAGTTCATCTCCATTCTCAAGGCCAAGGTCAAGCGCACCAACATTCCTTCCAGTGTTGTAACAGCATTAGACATTGAGAGCGCATTACTGTACTGGGTGAAGCTATCACAAAGGACATTGAATCAAGATGAACAATTCGATGCTTGGCAGAAGCAACTTGGATTATACTGTGACACTGATGGTGTGTGGAGGTGTAAAGGAAGACTGGGCAATGCTGATCTGCAAGAGAACACCAAATACCCTATCTTCCTCAATAGGAAACATCACTTGACAGCATTGGTGGTGCAGGATTGTCACACTAGAGTGATGCACAATGGTGTCAAAGAGACACTAACAGAGTTTCGTTCAAGATACTGGATTGTGCGAGGTCGGCAGTTTGTACAGAGACTTCTGAATGAATGCAGAATTTGCAGGCGACATAACTCAAGACCATTCACTGGTCCACCACCACCTCCTTAACCTGACTATCGTGTGCAGGAATCACCTCCATTTAGTGCAACTGGAGTGGACTATGCAGGCCCGCTATACCTCAAGAATGGTGACAGCAAAGTTTGGATCTGCCTGTTTACCTGTTGTGCCGTGAGGGCTGTGCATTTGGAGTTAGTCCCAGATTTGACCACAAGTGCTTTCATCTGCTGTCTAAGGCGATTTTCTGCTAGACATGGTACCCCTCAAAGGATAGTGTCAGATAATAGCAAGACCTTCAAGTCTGCAAACAAGATTCTTTTGGCTCCACAGAAGGCACCTGAAGTACAGCAGTATCTCAGTGTCTCACACATCGAGTGGACGTTCATTCTCGAAAAGGCTCCATGGTGGGGTGGATTCTATGAAAGGATCATCCAATCAGTGAAGAGATGCATGAAAAAGGTAATTGGGAGAACAAGGTGGACGTATGATGAGTTATTGACAGTTCTGGTTGAAGTTGAAGCTACACTCAACTCCCACCCCATCTCCTACTTGTCAGCGGAAGACTTTGATGAACCATTAACACCATCGCATTTGCTGACTGGCCGTCGATTACTCACCTTGCAGGCTCCAGCAACTTGTGAAGAGGACCCAGAGTTTGGGAGTGGTGACATCAAGGCTGACCTCACCAGACGCATGAGGCATTTGAATCGTGTTATGGAATGTTTCTGGAGAAGGTGGAGATCTGAATATCTCGCCGGACTGAGAGAGTATCATGCCTATGGTGCAAGAGTAAAACCTGCAAGGAGTAAGGTTGCTGCTGGAGACGTTGTGCTGATTTATGATGCTGACCAGCCCAGAACTATGTGGAGAATGGGAAGGGTGGAGTCATTACTACAGAGTTCAGATGGTAATGTAAGGGGAGCCTCTCTTCGTGTTTCATCTGGTTCTAAGTCAACACTATTGAGGCGGACTATCCAGCAACTGTACCCTTTAGAAACTAGTGTGCCAGTCTCATCTGATCCAGTACCCCAACCAGAGACCGCAGTTGCACACACTTCTGAGGTGGAGGAGACTGATACTACTGAAACTGTATCCTGTCCACGCAGAGCAGCTGCTCAACTTGCAAGATACAGACTTGAGGAATTGACTGCTGAAGAAAACGATTGACTTGCAATTACTTTATTGTTGACTAGCGTGGGCTAGTCAAGGGGGAGTGTCAATTATTTGTGTTAGTTATTGTATGCACACGTGATTGATTGAGTGACATTAGAGAGAGAAGTCGTCGCGCACGCTAGCGATAGGATCTAGAGAAATCGCGTTCCACTGTAGTTTTGCACAATATATGTATACCACAAACCTCTTCGTTATGAAAATATCGAGCACGGAATATTTAATTACCGTTGTGACCTTTCATACTATGCATTGATTTACCTTCTTCCTGGTGGGAATGTGTATCATTTTTGAATGATCTGAATACCTGTATCACATTTAACTGTTTGATGAACTTAAAATTATTCATAGGGGTTAACAGGGTTGGCCATTATCACTAAATGTTGGTAAAAATTTTATGGTTTGGAAGTACCATATCTCCAAATGACACCAAAACGGAAGGGTTACTAGTTTGTATCAGGATCACCTTACTTACCAAATCCGGTTCTGGGATTCTTCAGGGTGTGGCCATTACACCTTGCTAAACTCCTGACTTCATCTATTCATCACAATAGAGTTGGCTAATAGTTGACCACAAAGTTTACTTAATGACACACCAAACATGGACATGACAATGTACATACAGTCTATTGTCGTTCTGCTAACAACCTTTTTGCTTCTGTCATTTCTTTCTTTGTTAACGTGTACGTGCGCCCTGTGGCTGTAACAGGGTCAACTTTGCTTAGTATGTCAGAGGGGTCATCATCCATGATATCTGGTGGTTCAGAGTAGATAATGATGGTGATGGGATACATGGATGCAGAAACATCACAGTGACAGTATGTTCCAAGTGATCTACTGATTTGGCATAGCCTAGCCAACATGACCCAATCAGCTGGAGATGGAGAGGGTGGAACACTCAAGAGACTTGCAACCAAAGCGAGTCTTCAGCAGATATACAGTGGCCACATACTTACTCCCAATGACCTGTACAGGTTTGCAGTAGAGGAGATCAGAGGAATGCACTTTGCCTTTGCCACCTGTGTAGAATACGATTGCGAAGCTCAAAATCTGCAGGAGAGGCTTAAGCATAGTAAGACGATTCCTGGCATGCACCAAATCCATTGTGCAAAACCATTGCCTGCTGATATCATGGAAGTGAGGTCATTTTCCACCAGCAGTAATTCCAGACATGAGAAGACTACCTCCATACATCATGCAAACCACATTCAGATAACAGCCATTACAGGATATATAACTGTGAACTACAATGGGTCATGTTGGCTAGGCTATGCCAAATCAGTAGATCACTTGGAACATACTGTCACTGTGATGTTTCTGCATCCATGTATCCCATCACCATCATTTATCTACCCTGAACCAGATATCATGCATGATGACCCCTCTGACATACTAAGCAAAGTTGACCCTGTTACAGCCACAGGGCGCACGTACACGTTAACAAAGAAAGAAATGACAGAAGCAAAAAGGTTGTTAGCAGAACGACAATAGACTGTATGTACATTGTCATGTCCATGTTTGGTGTATCATTAAGTAAACTTTGTGGTCAACTATTAGCCAACTCTGTTGTGATGAATAGATGAAGTCAGGAGTTTAGCAAGGTGTAATGGCCACACCCTGAAGAATCCCAGAACCGGGTTTGGTAAGTAAGGTGATCCTGATACAAACTAGTAACCCTTCCGTTTTGGTGTCATTTGGAGATATGGTACTTCCAAACCATAAAATTTTTACCAACATTTAGTGATAATGGCCAACCCTGTTAACCCCTATGAATAATTTTAAGTTCATCAAACAGTTAAATGTGATACAGGTATTCAGATCATTCAAAAATGATACACATTCCCACCAGGAAGAAGGTAAATCAATGCAAAGTATGAAAGGTCACAACGGTAATTAAATATTCCGTGCTCGATATTTTCATAACGAAGAGGTTTGTGGTATACATATATCAAGTGAAAGTGTACATATCTATAAGGAGAATTGAAAATTTACATTAGTTAATATTGTGTAAAAAAAGAGGGCCCAATTGATGGAGAATGACCCGTCCCCCCCCCTGGCTATGGGCCTGATAAGAGCTTACACATATAGATCTCTAAACTATCTACATGTATGGTAACGTCTGGTACAAACGGTGGAAGCATCAAATGTACAATAGACCTTATTCCATAAAAGATGAATTCCATTACAATACGTATCAATGTACGTGACGTTGTACTAGTTCAATGTATTGGAGGATTTGACTTAGACGATGGTATTGAGTTGCTGCGCTCCAGGTTGTAGAAACAAAAAGAATGCTGGCTCTCCGATCAAATTTTATCGGTTCCCGTTGGATCCTAGTCATAGGATGCTCTGGATCTCCGAAATTCGTTGGCAAAGCTTTGTCCCAACTGACTCGCATATGCTTTGCAGCGATCATTTCATATCAGGTACCGATTTCACGCCAAACAATAGATGCATTATCACACTCTTGGTCGTTACTAGGTCATACTAGTCTCGATCCACTGCATCCTGACTTCGTTCCAAGCATTTTTGATGAAGTGGATGGTCCAAGTAAGGAAAAGCTCAAAAGGGAGCTAAAGAAATATGTACAGACTACAGAAACAAAACGTAAAAGTAGCACATCTGTTGCTTGCACCGCCATGGAAAAGGATAAAACATGTACATATGCATCATCGGCATGGATAACTTAACTGTTTCAATATATGCATTTTTTTGTAGCACTACAAGTAGATGCTATTGCAGCCCAAAGAATATCAAGGTGGATGACATTTCACATCACGTGGAGCCTTCAGTGACAGACGTGCAGGTGCAAGCACATTTTGAAGTTAACCCAGTCACATTTAATGAATCTTCACAGAATGACAAATGTATTCAAGTGGTGCCTTCAGTTAGTGACAATGCAATTCAGGTAGAACTTTTGATGGATGACAACACATTTGGGGGAAAACCTTTGACAAAAGCTGTGATGGTCCAAGCAGATGTGAAATATCCAGCTATGATACATGGCGGTGTTCAGACAGAGGAAACGAATCAATGTTATAGCTGTGTAAACCTGAGGGTTAATAAGCTCAAGCTTCAGGAATGTATAGGACCATTATCAGAACAGCATTTGAAGGATGATGACAAAAAAGTCAACTTTTACACTGGGCTCCCTACATTTTCTATGCTTGACTTCATAGTTAAGTTTGTATCATCAGGAATACCTTTCATAGGCAAACTGAGTCGTTTCCAAGAGATATTGTTGGTTTTGATTAAGCTTAGGCTGAACCTTGAAGAACAGGATCTAGCATACAGATTTTGTGAGTCACAATTAACTGTTTCTAATGTGTTTAGGAAATGGATTTACACCATGGCAGAACAACTCAGTTTCTTGATTCACTGGCCATCTAGGGAGCAAATGATGACAAGTATGCCAATGGTGTTCAGAAAGTTTTTCAAAAACTGCATTTGCATTTTGGACTGCACAGAAGTATTCATTGAGCGTCCAGCAAATCTGCAGGCAAGATCACATACATGGAGTGAATATAAACACCACAACACAATCAAAGTGCTAATTGCAGTAACTCCTCCAGGAACAATTTCCTTTATTTCTGAAGCATGGGGAGGGCGAGCTTCTGACAAATTCATCACAGAACATAGTGGTGTTCTTGATAAACTAGAACATGGTGATCTTGTTCTCGCTGATAGAGGTTTTACAACTGAAGATAGTGTAGGGCTATATTGTGCTACGTTGTGCTGTCCTCCGTTTACGAAAGGGAAGAAGCAATTATCTCGCAATGAAGTGATTATGCACGAGAAATATCTCACGTTAGAATACGTGTTGAGCGAGTAATTGGTCAGATGAAAAAGAAGTATAAGCTTCTTGAAGGTGTTATTCCAATCAGCATGCTTAATGAGAAGACACCCACTGACGACAAAACTTCCATTGATTGTATTTTTACAGTCTGTGCAGCTCTCTGCAATGCTTGCACATCTGTTGTTCTTCTTACCCATGCACATATACAACACACTTGACTCCACACTAAATAACATATGCAACATACTCACATGTAATGCAGTAAACACAAATTACAACTTTCACTTTTTTTTATTTGTACTGTGGTTTGCAATCAGGGCAGTACCATTTGCCCCTTGGAACATAGTCTAACTCTAGACACGCAATGTGATATCATTGAATTGGGCACTGAGGATTGTCACAGCCAACAGTGTGTGATCATAGATAGTATAATACATGGATTGGAAACGAGAAAGATTACGGAGTTTCATGCGCGTTTCGACTTCCGTAAACTATACAGTCTACTGAATGTCTACAGGTGTTATTCGGAGTGCACTTTCCTCTGTATTGGAGGATGAAGGGTTTGGACTAAACACCCCACGACTGAAGTTGGCTAAAGAAATAGCTCGAAAAATTCTTTCTGGGCAGGCCCAGACGAAATTTACGTGGCATTGGTGATCACACAATAGTAGAAGCTGCAATAGAAACGACCGCTTAAATGTTGATATGCCAACTGAACAACTCTAGGGTCATTGTACATCTATACCAAGTAATTTGTAGTTCGTGGATTGTAAAGGTTTCGTCAAAAAAATCACATAAATAGTGACCATTTGTATCACAGAATACGCGTATGCTTGACTCTAACTTCGCGTGCAATCGTTCTCAAGCCTTAAAAATGCCCCAGAGCAATACTTGCTGCTATACAGCAAGTGACAGGACATAAGACGTGTTTTAAAGTTCTTGTGTTCAATGAGGAAAATTACACTACCAAATACATGGGCGGTCTAGGACCGTGTCCTAATATGACACGTAGACATACAATACAAAACACTTACCTTCCTTCTTGTTGGTACCACAGACTATTTGATGTACGTTAAAGTATGACAACACCTAAACGAAACCCTGTTTGACAAAACTCACAACTATTTCAAACACCTCAAAAACGAGTCACGGAGTAGACGCGGTAAGTGACGTCACGTACGTATTAATGTACAGCGTTTCCAATCCATGTATTATACTATCTATGGTGTGATCGAGGCGGCCATGGAACTAGGCTACTCTTCAATGAAGCCTGAACAGGTCAAAGTAGCTGTGACTCTAATTGAAGGCAGGGACGTATTTGCTATTCTACCCACGGGTTTTGGTAAAAGCCTCTGCTTGCCAGTGGCGTTTGATAATTGTCAGAAGAAAGAGCGGGGCTATTCCATTGTCGTTGTAGTTTCCCCTCTAGTGGCCATCATGAAAGACCAGGTAAGATCAGGAAATGGATGCTTTATTTATAAACCATTAAATCATTTTAAAACAGGTTTCTACCTATTCCATTAAAGGCCTAAAAACAACCTATGTCACTGGTGAGGTTACTGACAAGTCAGTTCTTGATGAAGTCTCACAGGGAAATTTCCAGTTGGTGTTTTTCACACCAGAGATGCTCATAGGCAGTAACAGATGGAGGAATATGCGTCATTGAAGAGTAGCCTAGTTCCATGGCCGCCTCGATCACACATTGCACTACTGTTATCTCCATACAACTCTCTTGCAACAGCTGTACATTGAATGAATAAACACTTGTGTATGTTGATTAAGTGATAATTGCCCGCATCGAAATGCTGCATTCTGATTGGACTGCAATCCCTGTTGCAGCCTGTACAAAAACTGTGCGGGTTTGGTACCCGACCTTCCGCCCATACGCGATGGTCGGGCTACGCCTAACTAGCTATAACCATGTCAGTGCAAGTGTCAGTCTGTCTTGCCCTTCAAGCGCCTCGATCCACCTCCGGCCTCCCCGCCCGTATACGAAACCTTTGCCAACTGTTATTAAACAGTGTTATCTACGTGGACAATCTTTCAAAAAGGGGGCGGGGGGGTCCCCCTCTGCGTTTTGCAGTTAGGCGTATCGGTGATGTCATTCATGTGTGGCCTATTTAGGTCTGGACACGAGACAAGGGACCCTTGACGTGCTTTAGGGTCTGAGCACGAGAAGAGAGCGATGACATCATTGATCTTCATCACTGTGACGTCTTTAGGTCTGGGTACAAGACGAGTGACCCTTAATGATGATGTCATTGATCTGCAGCAGTGTGACATATTTAAGGTCTGGGCACGAGATAAGAAGGTCCCAATCTAATTAAGTTTCCTCTTTAATATACGGCACGCTACATGAAAGACTCCGTATCAATTTACTCCGTCACACTATTTAGCGCGTAGCGTAAAAAGAGTGAAAGTCACTCCATTTTTTTTTTCACTCTGAGCCGGAGTGACAAAGAGTGAAAAGCATCACTCTGTTTTTGCTGTGTGCATGTGTGTGTGCATGTGCACACACACACACATGCATACATGAGCCAAAATTTTTCTCCCAAGGTGGACGAAAAGACGAATCCAATAGCACTGTCGTAACTATCCTGCACCTCTTGGCCTGAGCTTGTGGGGCGGGCCCTAAGCATTCACTTCATGCATAGTCTCCATGGAAACAACGATTAATAACCAACAAGACTTCATCTTCTTTGATTGTCCACATGTCAATGCTGTGATTGTATACTTTCACACTTTATACAGTGTGTGTATGTGTGTGTGCATGTGTATGTTTGTGTGTGTGTTGGTTGGTGTGTGTTTGTTGGTGTGTATATAATGATATTCAATGACACTATATCGACGTAACCACAGAATTACGGTAATTTTGTTGTATGATATACGCTAATCCGATCAGCAGTATAGCATCTGGATCAAGATATTCCAAGCACTGACTCAGTTATTAGAACTTAGGCATGTTTGAACATAAATCAACACCTTGCATAGTACAATCAATACACACACACACACACACACAACACATACACACACACACAATGTCTTGAACCTTGGGAGCTGAACGTATCAGATTGCCAGAGTGTTCTAAGACTTTACACAGTTAATGGCAAAACTCTATAACAAAGTACATAAGCACATGACACGCTGTGAGACTAGAGCCTTCCACACATGGACCTGAACACAGTGCTCGGCAAGACAATGTGTTCACATGACCAATCCTCCAAGTGGAAACATGACCAGGAACCACTCTGTTGAATGTTGGAACTGCTCCAAATGGTACTGCTGTGAGGATCCATGCAAAAATGCAGCTGTGATCATTAGCGGTGGGCCATCTCGATGATGTTGGTGTACTTGTTCTCAAATAGTTTGGTGGTCTATAATAAGAGGGCTCTCTCGACAGGGAGGGGAGGCATTATGATAGCACTCAATTTAGCAAACTAGATGCATTGCAAAATGATGTTCTTGTGTGAATTTGTGCCAGAATGGGAACAGTTGATTTTTGTGCAATCAGCAAACATGACTTTGCCTAAAAATAGAATACTAGCCTGATATCGGAGGTACACAGAGATCATAGTGTTCCTTTTCATGTATAATATGTAAGAGAAACCTTTCTTTATGTGACAAACAAGTAGAATTTGAAAATACCGGTTCGTATTGACACCAGGTGTTATGTTCACAAGAGTATACCATTACTTTAGTTTGCATCATTGTTGCAAAAACAACTATTTCAAAGTCTGTTCCATAAGTGTATACAACATTGATGCAACTTTGTTCTATATAATTATGTATTTGATATGTATCTTAGTTTTGGTCCAAAACCAAACCGCTGCTCAAATTGGTGGCTATTGCTTGGTAGTTCCATAAAAACCACAATACTGTTATGCAAATCTAGGTGACTGGATTCAGCCCCAAGAATAAATTTACTCATTGCTCTAAATAAACAATTCCCATCTCATTTTATATGATGACGGCAGAGGGGAGATATTCCTGCTAGTTTTCTACGAATTAACTGTTCTTCATTAATAGAAACTTGTTTACATAAAATATTTGACAAGAAGTTGCTGGAAGCTGTCATCCATGAATGTGTTGGAGTTATGCAATCTGGTTTATGAGGATATGTGTAACATCCTATTATTTCAACATCATCAACTTTAGAACTCACTTGGTCAATGTAATCAACTAAAATTTTCCTAAGATTTCTCAAAATACAACGGACATGATGTGTGCGGAGGATTTGGACATTTGCATAAATGGCAACACTGTTCAGTCAACTTTCATCGTCTTCAATTTCACCATTGCCCTTACTAATCTCTTTATCCACATACTTAATACTACCGTTCCTTTGCTTCTTTATTTCGTTCTTGGTTTGCATTCATGTTCATCTGCATTTTCCTCAATCTCATCGTTGCTCTTATTAACCTCCTCATCCCCGTACATATGGTAAACCTTTCTTCGCTTCATATTTTTTCTCTCATCTTGTTCATAAGTCCTATGTTGTGTCTTCCATCCATTTCTCTTCTGTTTGCACTCAACAGTTTTAATGTAATCAGTCTTTTTTAGCCTAGCAATATTTTCTTTTTGCAAAAACCATGCCATGCCACAAAATATGGGTAACTTCAGTGCTTCATATAAATCAAAATACCAGTGGTAAGCTTCATCAGTATTTATGAGCCGAGTTAAATTGGCATGTATTAATCCCAGATGTGTAGATACCTCATAATGCATGCATGTTAAATGGCTACATTTACTCCTAAATCTAGTTAAAGTGTTAATGCGTGATTCTGTGGCATTTGTCCTCAACTGTCCAAGTGTCGGGTGTATTAATGAGCTCCACTTTGCAGCTATTTGTTTCAGACAGTCTATTTCATACATTAGTTGATGGTATCGACAAGTTAGAATAAAATGACTCTTGTAAGGCTTACTAGTGCATTTGAAGTCCTTATTTTCCCTACACTTTCCACAGCTACACACAAAATGTTCATGGAATACATGTGTAAACATGCACATGCATATATTTGGGCCCTTCCATAATGGCCTTGTCAGGGTCACAGATCAAGATATGCATATTCTAGACTCTCACTGGTTCTATGTTCCTGTTACATTGACCATGTACCCTACATCAGGCTACATGTAGGTAATCTGTGCATCAAGTACGCTGTATCTGTGCTTGACACATGACCAGATGGTTTAGTATTTAACGTTCCTACTCACCCTAACACCAACTCCATCACCTAGTAGTGTCTACTAAACCACATCACACTTATCATGCACACACACACACATACACACACATTTACACACACATACACACACATTTACACACACATACACCACTAACACACGTGTACACACATACACACACTAAAACACATGTGTACACACACATACACACACTAACACACACATACACACACTACCACACACACTTATACACATACACACACATGTGTACATGTGTACACATATACACGTGTACACTAACACATTACTTACCAAGCCTTGTAACTTCCCCAGGCTAAGTAGGTGTGTAGGTGTACGTACCCAGCCCCTAAGCTCCCCAGCTATATGCTTCTGTCAAAACGTGCCCAGTTGACTGATTGGGGGCCAGCGCAAGAACCCCTCTGAGCTGTGATTCTGCCAAACCCGACCTGTTGGCTGTGGGGAACTCCCGTGAGTGACGCTGGTCACCAGTTGGGAGTCCCCGTGGCCAAGCCATGCGTGGCTTGTTAGGTCATTTGGGGGAGACTCAGGGAGACAGGCACCTAATGGTGGCGTTGGCCACCCACTGAGTGACCTGCATACCAAGCCAGGACGCTGGCCCAGGCTTGGGTCCCCGAGTTAGAAGGTCAAGCCTGGTAGGGACCCACCCTGGCTGTATTTAATATTAATAGGCATGACAGTGATTAAGAAATACACAGAAGGGGTACAATGGTGATGCAGGGGTGGAGGGTGGGTGATGCGAACCAACAAGCTCTCCTGAAGCACCGGGGAGTGCTGGGAGGCTGCCGGGGCATACAATGAACACATGCACCAAATGCACACATACATGTTCTCACTGACACACACACACACATGCGCGCACCAGCGCACATGCACACACACACACACACACACACACACACACACACACACACACACACACACACACACACACACACACACACCTTATGTGCGAACACAAACATGTACCACCTAGTGCCACTGATATACACTTAGTAGTACTCAACACTGATGCACACACACCTAGCAACAGTGATGAACACACACCTAGCAACACTGATGTACACACACTTAGCAACACTGATGCACACACACCTAGCAACTGTGATGAACACACACACCTAGCAACATCGATGTACACGCACCTAGCAACACTGATGAACACACACCTAGCAAACACTGATGTACACACACCTAGCAACACTGATGAACACACACCTAGCAACAGTGATGAACACACACCTAGCAACAGTGATGAACACACACCAAGCAACACTGATGCACACACACCTAGCAACACTGATGAACACACACCTAGCAACACTGATGAACACACACCTAGCAACAGTGATGAACACACACCTAGCAACACTGATGCACACACACACCTAGCAACAGTGATGAACACACACCTAGCAACACTGATGTACACACACCAAGCAACTGTGTTGCACACACACCTAGCAACACTGATGCACACACACCTAGCAACATCGATGTACACGCACCTAGCAACACTGATGAACACACACCTAGCAACACTGATGCACACACACCTAGCAAATACTGATGTACACACACCAAGCAACAGTGTTGCACACACACCTAGCAACACTGATGCACACGCACCTAGCAACATCGATGTACACACACCTAGCAACACTGATGTACACACATCTAGCAACACTGATGAACACACACCTAGCAACACTGATGTACACACACCTAGCAACACTGATGCACATGCACACACATAGAAACTACACACTAAGCTACACTGATGTACACACATCTAGCAACACTGATGCACACACACAAACATAGCAACACTGATGCACACACACAGACATACACACCAAGCAACACTGATGTACACACACCTAGCAACACTGATGTACACACACACATAGAAACTACACACTAAGCTACACTGATGTACACACACCAAGCAACACTGATGTACACACACCTAGCAACACTGATGAACACACACCTAGCAACACTGATGTACACACACCTAGCAACACTGATGCACATACACACACATAGAAACTACACACTAAGCTACACTGATGTACACACACCAGGCAACACTGATGTACACACACAGATGCACACACACATACACACCAAGCAACACTGATGCACAAACACCAAGCAACACTGATGTAGACTACTTGAACACTGATACACACAGACTAGCAACATTGCACACATATCAGGCAACACAGACACAGGCAACAATAGATTAAATTGTGCTCTAAATCGAATGCACTTCAGAAAAGCACAAGTACATTGAATCTAGAAAACGGCACACACAAACAACTGACAGGAGCCACAACTGAGATTTTAAGTATCTCACTCTTTCAAAACCACGTAATTATAATCCAAACGACTACTTACGCGCAACGGAACGAGTTTCACCACTCCAAAGTGTCTTCCAACAGTTCTCATCATCTTCAAACTTACATAACGAAAAGTAGAACGCACAAAACACACACAGGATCGAATGACCTTGAAGTGCCTAAAAAATGGCGATTCAAATCGCGCGATCGCAACTAGGAATAATACGATGTTAAAAGAGAAACGAAAGTAAGTAGTTCAACCTCTTACCAAGCGAGAAAAGTAAAGTTGTCCATGCAAAAGTAGATTCGTCTGAACGCAGTTCGCGCGTCTTCACTAACGCTTTTTCAAACGCTTGGAGTCCAAATTCTATTCCTTCATTACGCGTACAATGATTATTTAGAAAGATGGCATTAAATTGTTAATAGCTACAATAGCATTCAACGAATTACGCCCTCGCGGATCGGTAGAATGTAATTAGCATAGTTGTACAAAATGTGATACTTGTATACAGGCGTGTATAACAACCCTTATTTACACTGTGGTTTTTTTATTAGCACACACTGCCGTTATACACAGTTATACACAATTATACGCAATGTGTATAACAAATACTGTATAACTACTTGTATAACAATGTTATACAGGTGAGTATAACAACCCTTTTTACACAGTGGTTGTAGATGGTGGAGATGTCATGTTAACCCTTGAAGTGGGAAGGGCAGGTTTAGTGCCCAATATGAATCTATTACCAATGCCTGGAAACCAATCATTATCAATAGCAGCTGCAAATTGGAACTAATTAAAAACATGATTTCCTTGGAGTACTCTATGAATTTCTCCCACTACATAAGACAGATGTGTTTGTGTACTCAATAGGTGTGAATAGTATATTACCATCTGCACTTCAAGGGTTAATTGTAAGCTACCACAAGGTGTGTAAGTACTTAAACCATGCCTCTGGTATAGTTATTGTATTTATGGCAATGTCTGGAAAGTGGCTAGAACCATTTTCCCAATGTCCCTGAGGCTTTATGTGTTGGCACCAATCTTGTTGTGATGATAGCTTTGTCTAAAAAGCCAGAATCCTTTTCAGAGTGTATCACCCAAGCATACACGCATGTATGCACAAGGCACATTCACCTGTACACACAAGGCACACTACACTGTGTGTGTGTATATTCTGTGTGTGTGTGTGTGTGTGTGTGTGAGTGTGTGTGTGTGTGTGTGTGTGTGTGTGTACTGGCAAAAGGAATGAAAAATGTGTGTGTGGTACTATTTGTAGTAGGTTTTAGTTGTATGGGTGTGTTCAAAAGTTTCTCGCTTTTTGAAGTAGTCATATACTTATGCTTGGTAAGCGTGTGTTGTGTGCATGCCTTGTGTGTACATGGTGAGTGTGCCTTGTGCATACATAGAGGTACTTTTAGTGTGTGCCTTGTGTGTTACTTTTGTGTACATGGTGAGTGTGCCTAGTGCATGGTGAGTGTGTCTTGTGCATGCATGGTGAGTGTGCCTTGTGTGTAGTCATATAGTGGGTGCGTAAAGGTAAGTGTTCAGTGTACATTGGTTGAGAATGCACACGGAAAGTAGGGATGTGATATGCGGTACTGTAATATATACACATGCATGTATATTGTTGGCAAGTATGGCAAGGTGCAGCATTGAGCATGATGCATTGAGAACTTGCAAATCTTAAGAGGTTTAGAGTGGACTTGTAAATAGGCTTACATTTGATTACAGATGTACTTGTATGGAAATCTACATGAAGTTTATTGTGTATTGTGTTTTCTGTTGGTCTTCTGTGTGCTGCATAAACTCCTGCATTAAGTTTTTGTGCATGTTCCTCCAGGTTGTCATGGTACCTGACAGTGCTGATGTGGCAAGTATTTTTGATGTGAGAAATTTTTTATATCTTAGCCTTTGGTCTCCAGAAAAGGATAGGAGCACTGATTTACTGGTTATTTTCTGATGACACTGATATGATACACACATAAAGTGTTAGTGTTGTGCCTTATCAACATGCCCTGTTCTGATGTGCCTTTCCAATACCAGACCCTGCTGCAGAAAGCATTTGGGCCTAATAGTGCTTTTGGAGACTATGTGCTGCAGATCTGGTTAGTTACACCTTTCTTTTCTAAACTGATAGGAGTACTACATGTATGTTTGTATGTGCATGTGGTGTGTGAATGTGTGTGTGGTGTGTGCATATATGTGTAGCAGCGTCTGTATTCATGTAGGTTGTGTTGTGTTAGACATCCGAGGACCTTGTGGCATAAGGAATATCAAATGTGTGCAGTATTGTTTGTAGTAGGTATTGATTGCATGGGTGTGTGCAGGTATGCGTATGTGTGAACGTTTGAGGCTTTTTGAAGTGGTGTGAAGGTTGGTGTAACATACAAGTGCATAGTTTGAGAAGGTTGAGAATGCAAATAGGGACGTGACAGGCAGTACTTATTAATTGCTATGAACTTCCCCTTTGCAAATAGTTTTTAACATTCTCGTATTGGGTACCTTCAGTATAATTGCATAAACAATCCAATGCCCACCATGCCATGTGTCATATGAATTGATAACTACAAGTTCTTCACATGCATACTAATCTGGTTGCCATTATGAAACCTAAGAAAGCTGTTTGTGTAAGTGCAACAGTTTGCTTGCTATTTTACCATATGTGTATATACGACATCATTATTCAATCTCCCCATTCATGTGGAAGTGAATAAATACAGATCTAGACCTGCATTAATTAAACAACCTTATAATTACCTGATGAAGAGATACCATTGCTGCAAAAATCACTTCTCACTCTATTTTATTCACAAAGGCTCTTCCTTCTGCTTTGCTCCTACCTATCTTTCCACCTCCTCCCTCCTCCTTTTTCACCTATTTGTATTTTTGTGATGGTTATCTGTGAGCTTTTGAAAGCCAGCATTGGGTTTTTGTGTGTGTTTGCATTTATTCCTCCAGGTTGTCATGGCACTAGGCAGTGCTGATGTTAAAAGTATTTTGCTGTGTGAGAAAAAGTTTCTCTGTACAAGTACAGTTGCTTAACTCTTTGAACGCCAAGTGCGAACATGCATGCCTGCACACACAACCGTTACACCATTCATGCAGGATTTAGATATTGCGTGCACAAATGTGTTGATCAGTCACAACTCAATGATGCATGCATATGCTTGCTGCATTTGTAACCTTATAAGTCCATGTACAAAGTAATTATGTTTCTTCTGACACTGGCTAAATAACTCCATTATTCAGATGACCTCACTTGACTTCACTAATGCATCACTTCAATACTCCAAGAACAGGAATGCGTAGCCTAGATCAGTGTAGTATATCATATCTGTTCACTCCCTTTTTTGCATGTTTGCATTATGGGTTGTTGCAACAATTGGCCAGCGGGTTATAATGGACACTCAAAATGTACTTACAACCGGGACCACATATGTTCAAACATTTGTATGACTATGGGGTTACATCCATGCCAGTAATGCACTTGCATGCATATTGAAAGTGATTTTGATCAACACATAGTACTGCATGAATGGTGAGGCAGATAATTCTCGTTTTGTGAACATGCATGTTTATATGCACTTGGCGTTCAAAGAGTTAATGAAATACAGTGCAATGAAAGTATACGGATGTTATAGAAATTATATGAAATATAACAGTACCTGTATGTGTGAGATGGTAAATGTATGATATGATGTGATTGTGTGAGTCATAAGTTGCTTGTGAGATATGGCTGTCAGAATAAGTGGAAATATTTAAAGTGTTGTACTGTAGCTTCACACTGGAGTAAATGTAATGGGAATCTGGTCCTAACTGATACAAATGATACGTGACTGTTGATAACTGGATTGCATTTAGCAATTCCCATTTGTATGTAGATTTTTTTGCTTCACTGTTAGTTGCTGCTGTATGAAAATCCTTACCATCCGACCTTTATATTGGAAGTAGCTATGTTTTTGCAAGCAATCTTCTTTGTATGCATGAAGAACTTTAATTATAATGACCCTAGGTTAAGGGGACATGTTTAATTCGGATGTGGGGTGAAGGTACATGTATGTAGAGGGGACTAGTATGTAATCATGTAATGTAGACAGCTTGGATCCGGAGCTCATGCCAACAACATGATCACTTAAAATAGTATGTACAGTAATCATCACTGTGACAAGTATAATAATACCCATTTGTCTTGGAATTTACTACCAACAGCTTTTCAGAGATTAAAACATCTGATTTAGTAGTATAAATTGAATATCAGAGTGCTCATGAATTGTTACATCTATACAGTATCACTAGAATGAGTACTACTGCGTTTCTCTGTAGCCTCATGCAGAGATGGAGATATGAAGTTAGTATCCACGTACAGGAACACCAGTGCTGATTGCTGTCAACCAGGAGACTCCTCCTACAGTATGCAATATTCGTGCACAAAATTTGTCTTAAGTTATCTCCATTTGTCCTGATGCTGTCCAAACTCCATAT
This sequence comes from Ephydatia muelleri, assembly GCA_013339895.1. Taxonomy (NCBI): domain Eukaryota; kingdom Metazoa; phylum Porifera; class Demospongiae; order Spongillida; family Spongillidae; genus Ephydatia; species Ephydatia muelleri. The sequence goes on from JABACO010000020.1 coordinate 7,935,349, forward strand.
CTTGCAGCTTAACTTTGTTTCACTCCATTTTGTTTCACTGAGATTGCAAACTCAATCAACATGCCCTGTGCTGATGCGTCTAAAATACCAGGGCCCAGCTGTATCTGCATGGGCCACGTCGTGGTGGTGGAGACAAAGTGCTGCAATTGTAGTTTGATGCATTTCTTATGTGCATGCGTGTGTGTGTGTGTGTGGGGGGGGGGGGGGGGGGTGGAGGGATTACTGTGTGCACGTGGGTAGGCATCGGAGACACCTATACATGTATAGTGGGATACGTAATATCACAAATTTGTGCGCCGTATTATTTGTAATTGCATAGATGTTTATAGTTTTACGTTTGCGGGATCTTGTGAAGCGTAAAGTGTAACGTGGGAGAGTTGAAGAATGCAGTTTGAATACGACTGAATGCATTCATTACTTCCTCATGATTGTGTATTATTTAAGGCAAAACACTCTGGCTAAGTTCATTGCTAGGCTGCAGCAATATTGAGTATGAAGAAGCAAAACTACTCACTGCTCTGGACCGTCGCCTTTCATTTGACACTGTCCGCGATCTGTGTGACGGCAAACACGCTCTACAGAAAGGACGGAGATGTGGAGCTTTCCATCACTGGTGAAAATGATGGGACGATCGGAAATGAGCTCATCTCTGCGGATTTGGAAGACGAAAACAGCGTTCATGGAGAGTACATTGATCAGGAAAGAGTTTGCCTCATCGATGGTTAGTTTGGGTGCATTGTGCATGCATTACGTACAAAAGTCAGTGCCATGGATGCATAGCGCATGTGAAACTAGCATCATATCTACATTGCGAGCATTGTAACGTGTTTATCGGTGAACTAATTGCTCATTTGACTGTTGCTATGAACGATATTGCACATTTCTCTATATGGCATCATTGTGCCCTTGCTCCCTGCATGGTGCGTGCAAAGCAATAAAAACGTAACAAAGATAAACAGAGCGAACATTTTTAGTAAAATCATGAATTCTGTCAGACGCGTTTATTCCCAGCCGGGGGGACGCACAATTTCGTGGCGCGGTACATACAGGGTTGAGAAGCAAAAATTGTAACCAGCGCCATTATTGATACATGTACTTTAAAAACTATGTATGCGTGTCAGCAGTATACATCATCAGGCGGATTAGGGTATGTAACCTTTAAAAACCAATCGATTTCTCAGCTTTATAGCAACTTAAACAAATCAGTTATTACAAGCAGGAAATGGCGATTAGTGCATAAAAAATTTGCCAGCGATTACATAGATTTTTGAGGTTTTCCGATTTTAATATTAGCACGTAAATCACAGTTACTCAGTTCAGTTTCTTTCTTTCTAGATGCCATTCATTTTTAGTTGATCGGACATGCAGATGTTTAGCCGGCATAATATAAACTAAACCACTTTAGGCATACGATTTATTCTGATAATGAGATTTATATTGTTTGGCTCAACTGACAAGTCGTTACTCGTTAGTGGCTCTTGCCTGTTTCAAATAGCATGCTCCAAAGTGGCAAGAACAGAATCAAACAACCATCATAGGAATGTCAGTACGACAAAGCCGCCAACCAGGACTTGTAGGATATCATAGCCGATCGTCAGGAAAATAGTTAGTCTGGGTACCCGATTGATGGTGGCCGTACCATCAGTCGGGTACCCACACCAGAAAAGGGTGTGCCTAAGTATTTAGTGCGCTGGAAAAGATTTGGGCCTGAAGATGACACCTGGGAACCTATAGAACACTTATATGTACAGGAAGCTCGTTTCGTTGAGGAATGGAAAGTTTTAACGTGAGCTTGCAAACATCTACTACATATACCCTGGTCGAACTAATGTGCCATGCCCGTGCACCCATGCTTGTTAAGTATTGATTGTTTTTCTTTGATTGCGTTAAACCTGCTATATTAATTGCCGTATATCTGAGAAAAACGAAGGGCGTGTAAAGTTATTCTAATTTTCTGCATAGGAATATCCATTAATCGCAACTAAGAAAAACATAATCGGTTATCTCGACTAAATCGGTAATCTGCTATTCTGCTAAATGCATAGGCGACCGAATAGATGTACATGTAGGAACTAAAAAAAGGATACACAGCCTAATGCAGGGGCGTATAACACCCAATCGATTTTGGCATTTTTAATTTGCCAGCGATTACCTAGGTATTAGAGGTTTTTCCACTTTTTATATATATGCATCCGGTCTTATCTACATGTAATTGTTACTGTATACTGCCGTAAAAACACCCGTATCTACATGTGTATCAAAACTCAAATCATGCACCAGAAGTTCGCAGGAAAAAAAAAGAACAGTGATTTATGTCATACTGTATCGGTCAATAAAAACATCTAAGTTTGTACGAAGATATGGCTTCCTGTTTTATGTTATGTTATGTGTTTATGTTTTGTTTTTTAAGAATATAAAACAGACACAGTACTGAACATGTATGTGTGCTTTAATTTCAATAGTGATGCCATGGTGTATAGCGATCATTGTAAGTTAGTGGTACAGTGTCTGCATTAGCTTCCTCAATTTCATCACCATTTTTTTCCCGCAGAGACCTTCGCAGCGTCATTTATTATGCTTATTAAAACTAAGATATGCATGCGTGCGCAAGAACGATGCTTACACTACGTTCCTACACTATTAACACATGAAGGTGCCGATGGTCGGCTTCGTCTTAAAAATTAGTTCTGTTCAGTGCGACCATCGTAGTACGAAGACAAACGGAGATGTTTTTATTGACCGATACTGTAAATATATAAGCTTTACTCATCATACATAGGTCTAAATAAGAGTCTTGGATAATTGGATTTGCTCATACAAATTGTTCGACTACGATTTCAGGGTCTACCAGTTAATGCAAGGACACTAGTAATTATGAGCCAACGATGTTGTAAGCCTAGCTCCGAAGAACGTTCCGCTTCTAAACCATTGCGTTAAGTAACCTCTCGCATGCACTAATCGAGTCTACGGTACAACTAGTGTACGGCAGATGTACAACAGCGAATAAAATCATTAAGTACATAATACAGCAGGTTTCAATCATTAGAAATACAACGAGGGATTTAATTGGACAAGTGCTTAATTTGTCCGATAGTTTAGTCTGTTACGTGCTAGCTACGATGATAAAATTTGCATTGCTTAATCAAGAAATGCAATTTTTAATTCTTGTTTTGCGCGTCACTTTAAAAAACGAGTACACCTATGTACTTTTTGATGTGTTTTCCGCGTGAGAGATTTTATTCCAGAGCTTTGTGCCACACTAGTCTCGTCCCCAGACCTGTAAAGAATTATGCTTTAATGCTTGCGTAAGCTGATTTGGGGACGAGAGTATCAACTTTTTGTGGTAGCTGATAGATTATAATCTTCTAGATGTTAGAATAGTTTGGAATGATAACCCATGCAGTTTGTGTGGTGAATGGAATTGTAATGGGGTTGTATACTGATCCTGGAGTAACTATTCTACAGTGGGATCGAAAGTATTACAGTGGGATAAAAATGTTGAGGTTTTTTTTTTTGCCGATGGTTTAAAGCTTCTGAAACTAATAGTCGCATGAAAGGGCACCATAACGGTGGAAATGTTTGTTTTGCTTGAAAGACAAATAGTTGTTATTGTGCCCAATTGATGATGTGGGATCCCTATTTCACTATCGGGTATCCAAATCGCTAGTAAAGTGGGGCATGCGGGGGGCCCAATTCCCTTGCGGTATTAGGCCGGCCGGAGCCCCAAATTGCTAGGGGAAATGGGTTCGTGAGGGGGATCTGTTTTAAAGGGGGGGGGGGGGGGGGGGGGGGGGGGGGGGGGAAGTATATGTCGCTACCATACCGGTAAGCGCGGGCAAGGACAAAGTTTATCGGTAGTTGACCCTATACCGGTATGTACATGTATACGTTGAACGTTTTAGATCTAAAATGGCAATTATAAGAGTTTGTTGCGTGGGTCGAAAGTACACCACTCAATCTAGTTATGTTACTTTTGAACTGCACTCATCGTCCCATGCTATAACACGTCTTGGCATTTGTCATGCATGTATATCTGAGATTTGGTATCACTTGAATGACTGCTTTCTCTTTTTCAATGCAGCTTATCGTCAATGCAGGAATGCAAATAGAAACATAGGTGTGTACGGGATGGTATGAACATACTTGTACTTTTGTGCGCATATGCATGGCGCTGGAGATGCATGATGCTGACTTATGTATGCACCTGCCTTTATATATCCATTCCCCAACACGGGCGTCTACACGGCCGGCTCTTTGTCTGGTGATTTCAAACAAAAGCAAGTTTCCTACCTGCTAGTCCTGTATTGGCTCGTGGCAATCTAATAGGTGTGCTCCATGGAACGACTGGCAACTACAAGCTTTCATTTGATATTGTCCCCAGAAGTACCGTTTCTGGTTGGGGCAACATTTTTCATTTTACTACTGGCAATGGAGGCCAAACTTTTGGAATCCATGCTCCAGGTTTGTGGTTTTTTCCTGGTACTACCAAACTGCACTGCTTCATAGGCGATTCGTCTGACAATTACCGGAACTTTGCCATTAACCCACATCATGAACTACCTCTTAACGTCCATACCAAGGTGACACTGGAGTGCAATGGACCTAGTGTAAAGCTGACTGTGGGAGGACATGTATACACTGCAGTGCAACCTAATCATCGTTTTGCGGGCAAGCTTCTGGTCTATGCTGGTAATACTTATGAACAGAATGCAAACGCGGAGATAAATGGTTTCGAATACGAGATCCTCCCTGCGACCAAAGCTAAAGCTGGTACGTGTACAGATGTGCAAACTGTGTTACACATATACTGCACAGTATTACACCAAGCATGGAAGGTCACAAACATATTACATGCATTCATGCATGCCAATGATTGCGTGCTAATTTCTATGTCTACATCAGTTGTGCCATCATGCATTCATTATGCATCACACGTTTCTTTTTTCTCTTTTTGTTCAAGATGTCGCTTTACTGAGTGACATGCAAGTACAGACTCCAAAGGACGAGACGAGCATACTTCACCGTGAGAACGAGGACAACTGAACTGTGATGCGACTTGACATCTACGTGGTCCAGTAGTTGTATTGCTGTATCTAGTAGACCCTAGCTCTTTCGTTGTTGATAGTATAGATTACGTCCCAGTGCACTGAAATGTACGGTCTCGTGGGTGGATATTGCTGCGTGCTGATATGCATCTGTAAGTAGAACACTTACATCTTCACTCATCTATCATTCGTGCTGAACGCCCGGTTGCATAATAATAATTTCCAGTCAAATCGCGAGTTCTTTTCTAGCTGAGTCTCAACGGCCAACGCGAGGGTTTTGACCTGCTGATGCAAATCAATAAAGTTGTTTTTTGTTTATCAAAGTGATGGTTTAATGTGTATGTTTTCTGATTTGATCAGGACTTCCCTCTCATGCACTGATGTTCCAGATATACAAATTCAGGCAGTGGATGACACAATTGATGTGCGGGCATGAATAATTTTTGCAATCCATTGTCTGCGACTACACACGAATTGCAATTGCCCAAGGTATTACACACAAAATGCATGCATGGAATAGTAAAACTCTTCCAAATTGAGCTCTGTATGAAATCACACAGCAGTAGAGTGAAAAATCCAAGGATACACATCAATACATTGATATGCCAAGCCTCAAAGTAAATCACTATGAATAGATTGTTGAAAAAGTTCAACGAGCATTGGTACCCTCAAGAAAAGAGAGCTCACGTACTGAAAGGCATTAACTTGCAAAAATATGTATTACTCACAAATAACACTACAGCTAGCTGCATACATGCACCACTGCACCATTGTAAAGCATATCATTGAGATATGTATAACTAAACTCTGCATTCCCAATTAAGCAACACGCTAGCAGCATAACCTGGTAATGAATTCTCTGCTGCTGATTTGTTATAGCATTTAATTAGTGTATCAATCTCCACCCCAGAGGATGCTGGTGTGAATGGTATTCATTCTGGCTAAGTTCATAAAAAGCCAAAGCATACATGATAGAAGCAAAACTCTTTGCTGCTCTGGATAGTGCATAATATGTGACACTGTCACGATCCTTGTGACCGCGAACACGCTTTTCAGATATGTGAAGGCTTCATCTAACAAAGCTCTTCTCTACGGACTAGCACATGACTTCTATATGCCACCACCTGTTCTTGTCCAAGGGGAGAGACACTACCATGCAAGATCACTGGCATCTGTATCCAATATGAATGGCAATGTATAAGGCTAGAATCGGTGCCCTTGTCAGTCAACTACGAAGATTTTTGAAAGCTTATTGACACTTGCAGTCCATTGAAGTTTACAACATGTTCCGTTTTAGCGATGCAGTGGCTGAGCTACTTCAGCAAATCCCTGAATGAACCTTAATTCTGCATGTTATTATTTGCAAAGCTGCTGGACTTGCTGAGCAGATTGAGGCACAGCAACTTTTCCCACTTTGTCAGGATCTACTTGCAATCCATCGACTTCTACCAGGTGACCAATGGTAAGCAAAGCTGAGCAAAATTACAGAGTTACATGTAGAAGAGAGTTACTAGCAGTTGTAACCTTCACCCACGACACTTTCCCCTTTCGGCCTTATCTCTTGGGTAGACAATTCATGCACCATCCGGACAGATCATAGCTCCCTTCAATGGCTTCAAAACTTTAAAGAACAACTTGCATGCAAGATGGCTGGAGCAGTTACAGGAGTATAAAAACGAAGTTATATTCACCGAAAAAGAAAGAAATCACAGCAACGCATATTAGACTTCCTGAGGAGATGAAGAGTGATAGTCCTAAAAGTAGCAACATCATGCACAGTTGTAAGCATTGATGGACCAGCAGATGAGAAGAGGAAGGAGATGAAGGAAAAGCAACATAAGGATGATGCTGTCGGACCTGTGTTGAAGGCTAAAAAAAGTGATCTGTTACCTACAAAAGATGTGTTGAAACCATTTTCAGTTGGAACTCGTCATCTATTTTAACTCTGGGACCAACTGAAAGTTAAGAAGTCCTATATTGCAAAACTAAGGACTAATTTCCCAAAGAAGTACTGCGTGGCAAGCAGTGTTCAGTAAAAACGTTGATACGACTGCTATTCGTGGTTTGACCTGTATACATACTGTGGTGCCGTATTTCTTGCTGAGTGCTCTGCTACGTGGGTTTGGATGATTTAGCCAGGTGTGTACGCCATGTATACTGCATGGTTGTGAGTTGCAGCTCCCCGCCAAAGTATAGCCAATTTGGAAAAGCGACTTTAGGACTTTAAAAACCGCGAGTCAGCCCTTACTATAATGTTTTGTCTCCCTCCCATGTTGCTACTACCTCTGCTGTTATTTTAGTCGCGGGTATATAATGATTTTGACAAATCAGTGAATGAAGCGTTTTCTGACCAGGAAACAGATTAACCCTAGTTATTTCAGGTACAAATCACCAGATCAAGATGTCCGCTTAGTTAAAAAATTGTTTTCTTACCTTGGCAAAAAAGACATGGTGTTATTGACTGCTTCAGACTGGGAAAAACCCGACTGGGTCACTAGTTCCGCATCCAAACCACGCTTGCTCAAGGTCCGTCTTGTTAACTCAAACCAAAGGACAACTATTTTAAAGAAAGCAAAGTTGTTACCAAGTAACACGTTTGGTGAACAAAAACTCATTAATAGTCTTTATAGTACACTCCAAAGCAAGCAATGCAAAAGGAAGCTGGAGTTAACCATTTTCATAGATCGTATAAGGGACCTGTCAACCTTTGGGTAGGATATACCAGGGTAGGACGAACTGTACTACTGGATATTCTAGCATGACGAAAAATAATAATTGCCACTTACAGGGTATTCACTTTTATGCAGTAAACAATTGCTTATTAAATAATCTGTAAATTAGAAAGAGAAAGGATCAATCTTCATGGTAGGATCTTGTTGGTTTCACCGAGTGAGTAGTGAAATCTTGGCATTTGAGTATGACCCGATCACCTGTTTTCAGCATATAATTGCAACGATTTAAGCATACTATAGGCTTGGTATTGGAAAAGTTCCTTTATGTACAAGAGTGACCTATACTAGTGGCTACATATAAGTTAGTTTACTATGTCATATGCTGGGCATGGTTCAAGGTCCTCCTCCTTCAAGGAAAGTACAAACGTCTTAATTCCCTGGTATGCACGGTTCTGTTCCAATTCAATTTCATTGCCATTCATTTTACCTTTAAAGAAATTCATATCAAGTTGATGTTGTGATGCTCAGATAAGCACATTACCTTTAAGTTTACATTTGATGTACACATATGCACAGACCACAGCCACAACTGCTGACATCATCACTGCTGATGCTCCACTGACAGTTCCATATACTGCATAATAAGAATATGATCATGTACATAACTATAGCATAAAAGCACTTTCCGGGGTCCCCAAACAATATGTGCCAAATGTCATAAATAACCACTTCTTACTTATTGTGCTTGAAATAACTTGTGTTTGATTGATGTAGTCCATTCGAGTTTATGTAGAAGTAGCTATGTGCATCACAGTTGTGGCAGTGATGAGAAGCTTTGTTAAGAATTCTGTACAAACACACATCAAATATGGACCTTAAATTCATGCTATGAAATGTACAGCAACTTAAATAGAAATAATGTCATAACCTGTTGGTGTCTTCTGTTGCAGAACATACGTAGCTGCATTCCCATTTCCAGCTCCATTGACAACAGAGAACTTAAACTCCACTGCTCCATTGCCATCTAATATATTTGTATTTCCCCTTCCATCAGATCCAACACTTGTAAAGAAAGGGTCCCAGAGGCCAAGAGTGTAGTTACATAATGCCAAAGGGGCACATGTGGCTGGAGTATTGAATGTATTTGTGTTATTTGTTAGGTTGTGACTGAGGACATAATGACAAATAGTAGGAGGGGTCGACAATTGAAGAGAATATGGTACTACCCAGGAGAGGGTGACAATATTGTTTGAGATAGTGATTTGAAATTGCTGTGGTGGAGGTAATATGCCTAAGTAATTCAGTGAAACTATACCTCCAAGGTACAGTGCCCATATTTAGGCATGCTGAATCATTGATCAATGTTAGACACTGTAGAATTATACTGTGTTTATAATCTATAGACAAGTTTTCATGCATATATAGCTTTCTCATTTCTTTAAAGAGCATGTTATTTCATCCAATTAACTGCAACACTTATGTCTTCACATGCATGTGACTGTGGGAATAATGCATGATGAATTCTGCACTATACAGATCACTGTAATGTTGTTGTTAGCTTTGGTGGTTGGAACAATGAGCTGAGAGGACACAATTCCATTTGGTGATACAATGAAGTGTGTAGGGCTTATGCTCTTGTTGAGTACATATGATGTGCTAGTAAAGTATCCATCCACTGTCCAGAAGAGTAATGTTCCTTTTCCAGAGCAGTTGAATGTAAAGTTTGATGCATTGTTCACAAATATTGTGTAGTCATGAGATGGGGAAATGACAACACTGGCATCTATACAAGGAATGAATGAATTAAAATCAGAAATAAGTTTACATTGGAATAAATACATGCATTATGCTACACAATACAAGCATGAAAAGCTGTGATGGTAATAAAGGATAGCAGGTTTATAGCAAAAAAGATGCATTTCAATCAGGGTATTGCATCCTACTTATACATTAATTTATGTGCATCATCATCACATACTACTGAACACAATGTGTTCAGTACACAGTATCTGTTTCTGTTTATTGTATAAATTATTTACAATACACCAAAAAAGTGCATAACAACAAAATCATTTGTTATAAATGTACAACAGTCACTGACTTGCTATGACAAAGCTATGGTTTTTGTAACTACTGAGAATTGCATTGTGCGTGTGCCTTTGTTTACAAATGTGTTCACCTTACTAGATACGAAATTATTTCTTGAAAAAAACTTTTTAATGGTTTTGACACTAATGTACATTCTAATGCCAGTTGAACACATCAAAATGCATCCACAGGTCACACTGATGTCAATCAACAGTATCTTGGAACTGATTAACCCAGTGATGCTTTGTGCTCAACTGTATGGATTTCCCGCCCGCATCATGATCCCTATCGAGAAGGAATTATGCAATACAACTTACTACATGTAGCAGATCGACCGTATGACATGATAGCGATCAGGAAATACAAAGAGTGATTCGCCATCTTGCTATTCATCTCTTCTATTTAGGTATCGCAAAGGATCTGAAGCAATTGGTGATGTCACGTGACAACCAAAGTTGTCCCAAAATGGTCTTATCTGTACATGTAAGGGGCAAATGGTGCGCTTTTCCGTTTTAGTCACACCAATACTCCTTGGTCATACAGACAAAAACAGGCTTGCTAAATTTCGTCTTAGGACCAAATAGCAGCGTGTTTTTGGTCCTACTGGACCAATTATTGACTAAAACGAGAAGTTCCGGGACCAAAAAGCGCGCCCACTTTGATCCTACGGACCAAAGAAGGTTTGCATCACTAACGATTGTTGTCCAATGATCTCAGTCACAAAGAAAAGGCTCGAAATATTACGAATCTGTGAGAATTTTTATCCATGGCCGTATTACGGTCAATGATGGGAAGATTATCAACACCATGCACAAAAATAAATTATAACATTAAATATACGAAGTAAGGTAATGCTAAAGACCCTGCATTTTACCTTTTATGCAGCTCGATAGGACGATGTATTTATAGGGAAGGGGGGGGGGGGGGGGGGGGGGGGGGGGAAGGACAAGATATGCATTTCACTAGCTTCAAAAGCTAATTAATAAATGACAAGGTCAATTGATGAATTGAAGCAATCATCCACAAATAAAAGGACCTGCTCTCTTATTATAACAGCGTTCTGAGTCTACAAGCAAACGCGATTTACAATGACGATACGCACGCGAAAGTGCAATTAATTATGCTGATTTGGGGCATTCATTGTTTTACTGTACTAGGTTTGTATCAATACAGGGGTGTCCCACAATCAAAGAAAATTCGATAAAAATTCAACACATATATTTACATTAGTGGATATTGATAATTATTGATCAAATATGGAAGAAATGCTGATAATATTATTTACACTAATGGTTTAATAGAAATAACTGTAAATATGCAAAACTACTCATAATCAAGTGCCCGAAAATCAAATGTTCGACCGTTAATAACTCTGCAGTGAAATAAGTTAATTAACTTTAGGTTACAAATCAAGCCAAGTAAGGTCACTTGTACTTGATGATTGCTTTGAATTAAAAACTTCATGAAACGTAGCATTCTAGTTACTAATTAAAACCCTAATTATCAAATTTTGATTTTAGTTAATTGCATGCAGAAAATATTAATGCCATAATTTCTTCCTCAGTTATCCATGACTTTACAAATTAATTTTAGTTAGGATGCTATGCTTATTTTTAAACTTGATTGTGGGACACCCTGTATTCGGCACATACATACTTGGTAGAACGACGCAAGCCAGAAGAAGTACATGTTTTTTACATCTCACCTCAAACATGGATAACGCACATGGAACGCATTGTGTGGATTACAGTACACAAAAGAGCTACAGTAATTTACTCGTTGCAAATGAAGCATTCGCGTCAGATCATTCATGTACATAGGCTTCAACGCATGCTATCACGTTACCATGCAAGCACATTCTGTACTATAAGACCTGATGACATGTACCTCCCTTCATGCCTTCGCGGTCATGTACTGCCATCAACCAAAAGCAGTTTCTAAATGGCCACGTACTTTTTTTTCTGTTAGCATTTGTACAGGCAGGTGTTTTCATTGATGGTATGTACAAATGATTACAACAAACATTTCATGTTATTAGAGAACGCTGCTGGAGTAACTGGAAAATGTCCATTACAAGTAGACAACTGCTTTGGTAATGTTAGTTCACTCTACACAAGTACTCTTCACAGGTACAACCCTTCAGGAGCCCCTTCATTCTTTTGGTACAGAACGTTGTCCTTTGCCTTTCTGAAATCCTCACTTGTCACTTTCATACGTCTTTCACGCAATGCCAAAAGCCCTAATTCTGTGCAAATTGCCTAAGATAACAAAATTTACAGCACACGCTTAAGGACATATTAGTCATATGCAATACACCTGTAATTCATCACATGGTAATACATCAACTTTCAATAATTTAGAGAAAACATTATTTCACAAAAATGAATGTGAGCTGTCTTCACACATGCACTGAGCAAGCATGCACAATAATAAATTTGCATATGAATTATTATGATTCCAAGCAAAGTAGTAGACAGTGTAGATGCTAACCTTAATGTCTGCCCCTGAAAGGTCATCTTTAGCTGTACATGATGTACTCTTCCAGGTCCAAGTCACTGGCCAATGTCATTTACTTGTGTGGTTCTGAAAAATCCTACAACGTGTTTTTTCATCAGGTAGTGGGAATTCTATCTTCCTATTAATGCAACCTGTTGACAACAACATGAATTAGATTCATATTGAACAACTGGAGCTAAAGCAGTTTCACAACCCCCTAGATGCTGCATATCAAATTTATTAACTTAACATTACACTATGGGCTTTCTTTCAAGCATAGACTTCCAGAGTCTCTTTTTGTGTCGTTTATAATATGCACTTGTACACCATCCTTGACTTGTGAATATGTGTACCCATATTTATACCCGAAACCGTCAACTGTATAGTACAGTACAAAAAACAATTGAAGTCCGATTGTAGTCTGACTAGCATCACTTTTTGCAATACAACGCATGCACAGTATATATAAAATAAAACATGTTTTAGAAAAATGGAATGCACACACACAATTACCCATGTACAGTACCTGGTCGAATCAAAGCTGGATCCAGAGTTTCAATACGGTTAATTGCCATGATAACCTATTCAAGAAAACAAATACTCACATGTATAAAATAAAAAACAACTTCATTCATAAATTCTGAACTTATTAGAATTCATTTTCATTTTTTAAGATTATAGTATTGAGACAATTCATTTAACTACTCTAGTCAATTTTTTTTTGCACACCTGTACATGTAAGTTGCAGTTTACACTTTTTATTCATGTCATGAACCTCTGTACACCCACATGCACACTGTATATGCCCTACAGCTGCTGCATTTGTACCTTCATGCATTACGTCTCCACGGGAATCAAATCCATTCAGCTGGTTCAATAGCTTCAACATGGTACGCTGTATCTATATGTAGAAATGCTGACATGCAGCTGGTGATAATAGGAGGCACAACCCTTGAACAATCATTGCATAACCTTTGTGCATGACCCCTGCATGTGGCAGACAGATGAACTGATAGAACATTCTAGATTGTGATACATGACATAAATGAGTGTGTGTACATGTATTTGCACTGCGCCACAGCATTTAGTATGCAGAGCTGTGCAGAGTCTGCATACCAACCATATGCAGATGAGTATCATTGAAGTGTTCATATGCAGACGTCTGCATATGAACACTTCAATGATACTCATCTGCATATGGTTAGTATGCAGACTCTGCACAACCCTGCATACTAAATGCTGTGGCGCAGTGTTGGTAATCAGGGTTGTCGTGTGCTATTACATATTATGACTATTGAGTCAAGAGAATAGTTGCTACGTTTAAGTCAGGAGTATAGTATTTACATTGGTAGCAGAGAATGGTTAGCAACCACGTCAGCCTACCCAAACCTTTCGCATCGGGCAACATCTCTAAGTGGTTCACAAAGTTCGATATCTGCTGTGACGCTAACGAATGGGACGACGACAAGAGAGCTACAAAGCTACTGACATTGCTGAAGAGAAGAAAAGCTACACAAAATCCAAAGAGATGCTTGTCGCGCGGATCACGCCAAACACGTTCATGACGATAGAGCAGTTCCGGCAGAGAAAGCTCGTTCCGGGCGAGGCATTGTCGCTGTTCCTTCATGATCTGAAGCAACTACTGGACCTAGCGATGCCGAAGCTTGATGCTGGAGCAAAGGAGCAATTGATAATACACCAGTTTTTAGCGGCACTTCCTAACATTGTTAGAAAACAGTTACGAGCTGCAGGAGACACTACCAGGCTTCGCTGTAAAAAAGTTGTGTGCTGAGCACACCAAATTTGGTGTGCTACGCTGGTATCAGAGGGCACACCAATATTAGAGTGTTTAGCACTCCATTAATAGGAGTGTGACCATCACACCTTAGATAGTGTGTTTTGCACACCTCCTTCAGTGTGTTTTACACACCTCCTTCAGTGTGTTTTACACTCTCCTTTACCTATGTGTGCAAAGCACACCCTACTTCACCTACACATCATTACACATAAGTTGGAATACTAAATAAAAATACAAACTTTACACAATGCTGCACACAGAAGTTCAGTTTCAGTCATGGTTTAGGAAGTGTTGCTAAAAAGTTTTTAACAGACACATTAATGGAAATCTGCGGCTCTTGTGACCTAAGCAAAATAACTTCCAAAAAACAATATAAATTATGGCAACCTGTAGGATAACAAATGTTAAAGATATAGAAAGCTGCTATTAAATATCATCAATGGGCAGTCGCATTGAAGGTGACCAGCTTGTCCGCAACTCCAACATCTCCTCTGCCTTCCTTGCGGTGGCTTCCTATGGTCCTTTGATCAAGCAGTTCATTCAGCTACTGTCTTTGTCAACTGCTCCACTTGTAATGACAGTTTCTCTATCGAGGAAAAAGACGCTACTGCACGTGAGTTACCTGGTTCCTCCGATTTATCCCTCTAAACGCCTTTCTGCCGTCCACGAAGGATATGCTTTATCAGCCAGTGAGCGCAGTCTGCCAGAAAACTCCAATATAGTCTCCGAGGCTCTCTGGCTACCCCCGTGTACTTTCGTCTGCCACTCTAGCTCTAGCCCGGCCGGAGCAAACTAGGCAAGTCTTGACTGCGTCGTAGTGTACCGTACTGTCTCCCAAAAGACCCAGTTGACTCACCATTCGAAACGGCTCGTCTTCCAACAGGGAGACAAGCTCCTGACCCATCTTACCCTCGGAAATTCCTGCCTCCCGCATGTACAGCTCCACCCTTTGTATCCACAGCCTGAAGTCCATTCCCGCGGCATATCGGGGTGGAGGGCGAGCGCTGAATCAGATAGGCCGTCGTTCCGAGTCCATCCCACTTCTGACACCAAATGTAGCGAGAACAGTACAGCTGATAAAGAGCCCAATATCTTACAGGGAATGCACTTATATACCTAAAGATAAGGAACTACGCATGCGCACACAAACACACTACAGTAGCAAAGCCTGACATTGAAAAGGAAGACATGAATGCTGCTGATGAGTGTAATGATGCACTGCGAAGCCCCAGACTAGGCTGTGTAACCTCCCCTTCATAATGAAAATAGATTTTTCCGAAAACTTTAACAACACTAATCGATTTTTCAGGTTTTTGTGGATCTGAAAATCGATTTTTCCGAATAGCTTAAAAAACAAAATCGATTTTTCCGAATAGGTTTTGCCAAATTTACTGCCGAATACCTAGGTTATTCAGGTTAGGTGCTTGTGTAGTGCACTGAGAAGATAAATGATTTATTTTATGTCTACACAAAATCTACCTGGTCTTGCAAAGCTATGCATATCAGTTGAAAAGAAAGAGCCACAAAGGTTTACAGTAGCATGTGCTTGTCAAACAATTTAATAAATTGCATGTCTTTATTGTGCACATGTAGATATCAATAGTAATGTAAACCTTCAATAATTATACTGGTCCCCCGGCTGCTAAGAAATTTGCATAAATACGTCTCACAACGCGTTGCAACGGTTAATTTTTCACCCGGGTGGTTTAAACTTTACCCACAGCAGATAAACATTCACTTCAGAAATGCCAAACAAGACTTGGAAGTCCCGCACCCACCAGCTGTGGGTCTTTCATGTCTCTTCAAACGATACAAAGCCTTGCCTCTTGCCATTATGTTTATCAATAGCATTGAAGTTTGAGCGATAGATCTCATGAATATGCCACTGTTCTAAATGTACTGTCCTGGTTTGCCAATCGCCATTACTGTGTCTCACTGTAAAGTTTCAGACAAGTGTTTTTCCCATGTTAGTAGTTCCAGCCATCCCATAAGGGACATTGGTTGCTTGTCTTTATCCAGAGCAGCCAATGCCTCCCACTGCTGACCATTTACAGTGAAAGCATGTGTTGCACAAGCACACTCCCCCCTCTCTGTCACCTGGCTATTTAATCAACCTTTTGGAAAGGCTGTATGTGCAGTTTTTACATTACCAACCATG
The DNA here is from genome assembly GCA_013339895.1 of Ephydatia muelleri. NCBI lineage: Eukaryota > Metazoa > Porifera > Demospongiae > Spongillida > Spongillidae > Ephydatia > Ephydatia muelleri. The sequence continues at coordinate 7,951,606 of JABACO010000020.1, forward strand.
TACAGCCCTGAACCTGCTAAGGCTTTGGCAGCCTTCGCTTGCAAAAGCACTATCCAAGATTACTGTACAACCTGTATGTGCTCAGGGTGCAGTGAGTCTCAAAGCTGCTGCTGTACCTGCACCAAGTTCTCTGACATGCTTTTTGTCAGCCATAAGTGTTTCGCCTTCATATATTTCAAAGTTGATGATACACCCAGTGGGCTTTCTAGCAACAAACATCAGCCCTGGCATCCCTTTCCCTATCCACTTCCCCATACTTTCATCAACAACAAGAATGGGGCCAGGAGAAATACAGCGTTGCATAGCTTGGTTCCACTCATTTACAAAACGTCTGATCACTGAGAAAGGATCAGTCTGACGTTCAGAATACTGGGGTAGCGTAAAAGCTTGCAGCAATCTGCGGAATCTGCTGTAGCTGAGTCCAAACTTGCCCAGGTCATGCTTGACAAAACTAGCACATGCCCCATATTTTGTTGAGAGGGGTCCTTCACAGTAGTCTTGGATAGGGAGTTCAATGGGATGGCATAACATGTACATAAGATAACCCATGAAGAGCCAGTATTCCCCCAAGGAAACACTAAATGAGACTCCTTTTCGATGTTCCTGGCCTTTTGTGGTCATCAAACAGCAAATAATATCACAAGGTTACTGGAAAACAAGACATAAAGTACTCAAATTCTGTGGCTTCAGCAGCATTATAGAGATGGAACTGTGCATGCATGCTGAGAGTACCCATGTGTTGCTGCTGGGCATAAAGCACGACCTACATTCTTTATCCATCCCACATCATGAACAAACACATGTGTTACATCTTCTCTATGAGGTGGCAATGGATCCTCTTCTATCTCAATGTCGGATTCATCCTCATCAATATTTCTTTCTCTATCATTTGGGATTTCCTCTACAATAGCACTGTGTCTCTGTGCCGCCCTGCCACATCCTACAGCTTGAGAACCACGACTTACTGCCCTACTGCCCTGCCACGTCCTACTGCCCTGCCACGTCCTACAGCTTGTGAACCACAACTTACTGCCCTGCCACGTCCTACTGCCCTGCCACGTCCTACTGCCCTGCCACGTCCTACAGCTTGTGAACCACAACTTACTGCCCTGCCACGTCCTACAGCTTGTGAACCTGTTTGCGGTCCCTGGCTGACTGCTGTGGTGCCGTTTTCAATCTGGCACTGCCGTTTAACACCCACAGAATAGCCAGCACTTTGTGTAAAAGTGATAATTGAATTCGTTAACACGCCACTTAGAAACGAAGCAAACGATCGTCACCTGGTGCGACGGGTCCTAAGAACTCCATATTTATTTATGAATGTCACGTGCGCGCAATTTTTGGGTAGTTTTTGCGGCTGAGAAACTGCGAGTGTATTGTATAGTTTCTAATGTTCTGTATTTCCCCGCATTCTACAATAATTAATCTTTAAAATGGTGCACAATATGGTAAAAATAAGAAAAAAATGAAAGTGTAAATAAAGTGTGCACACCTGTACATACACCTGTGCACACGGGAGCAAATAGACAATACGTTCTCGCAGTTGTTAAAACACCACACTGACGTCATACGTTTCGCTGATACATATATAGGTGGTCAAAGTTCTCCATAACGGTGTCGGAGGCATGGCTGTCCCCCTGGAAAAAGTGTCCCCCCGGACATTGGTGCTTAGGCACGATTGTCCCGGACATTGGTGCCTAGGAATAAATGTCCCCCTCTTGTAATTATTGTCCCCCCATGCCGGACATTTTTTCCTAGGCACAGCTGTCCCCCCCCCCCCCCCCCCCCCCACCCACCCCGTGTATAAACTAATGTGCACACGTGGAGAGAGTTTCTTTTTAGAGTAGACGAGTGCTGCCGGTCATAGACTATTTAACTTCTTATTGAAAGGAAGGTATCCAGTAGGATTTTCAAAAGATCAGAAACGTTGTTTCAGACGCAAAGCGTGTGGAAATTACAAGATTGAGAGCGGCGCTCTGTATTATGCTAAACGTTGTTTAAAGGATATGAGTGGCGATCGGCAGTGGAAGCGTGTGATCAAATCTAAAGAAGAGCAGGAAAGAATAATGATAGCTTGCCACGCTTCACCAGAAGGTAAATCGTCAGGTCAGGATTTCAAAGTGGGGGTTTCCAACTTAGAACGTCAATCGAAAGGAAGTGATCCACTATGCTATAGGCCAAATACGAGCGGGGAAGGGGAAAGTATACCAAATACCAGCGGGGAAGGAAATGATAGGCCATATACGACCGGGGAAGAAGCGCGGGGGGTCTTGACCTCGATATACAATGTCCGAATTTTGATTATTTAACACATGTACCAGCTATTAATAGCGGTTAAATAATTGCGCTCAATGTGGGGAGGGGGGAGGGTTCTGGCAACACGGAAAACTCTATGGATACGCTCCTGATCGTTGTAATACATATTTATCTTTTATTGTTAAACTGAAGGGGGAGCACATCTTGGACGAGACAAAACTGAAGAAAAGATCATTGCAAGATTTCATTGGAAGGATATGGTTAATGAGATTCGTGACTTTGTGAAAACTTGTGATGCATGCCGGAGAAACAATGATGTTAAGTTCATCAAAGCTGACACAGCCCTCCATCCAATCCCTGTCAAATCAAAAGTTTGGTATCAGGTACATAACTGCATTGATTTCCTAATAACGGTATGTGGATTGATGTATTTCCATAGGTTGGTACACTGTTAAAAAAAATTGGCCAAGGGGTGTTATATTTGAGGGGTGTTACAACCTTGAGAGTGCTATGGTAACACACAAGGGTGTGTAGCTGACATTTATGAGTGTTGGTAGACTATGCTAGGGGTGTTAGCTGCGTATGGGGTGTTAGATAACACTCATTGGTGTGTTATCATAATACTGATTTACCGCATTACACTCTAATACTAGTCACGTACCCAGACCCGTAACGGGACGTCTAGATGGTTACATCACCACTTCATATACGAATTGACGTAATTCCATCCGGTATGTACAAGGGGGCGTGGTTTGCACAAACTTATTAATAGTTTCGTGGTCTCGCGATATAGCGATATAGCAGTAACGTGAAGCCAGAAGATAATGCTCTCATTTGCAAGAATAATGGTATGCATGCAGTCACATATTGAACGTAGCTTGTTTTTAAGCACGTGACTTTCTTTTAACGTGCAACAACTGTTTCGCGTGCGTACATGGCCCGTTCGAAGGCTTGCACATGTACAGTGTACTAGCTTTTAACGATATGTGCACAGTGGTGTTAATGCTCATCGTTTTGGTTTACCAGGGCTGGTGAGAAGAGGGGTCATGATGTCATGGCAATATGCAGAATATGGTAGCCCCAAACGCTCTTGGTTCTCACTGGCCCTGCGGTTATAGTTAGCTATAGTCATATGCTTCAAGCGAGCACACTTGTCCATCTTGCATGCCACTGCATGACGGCCAAGTAGCACAACTTCATAGGCGTATAGGAACCGAGCCGTGGGGGTGGGGGGTGGGGAGGGGGGAGCGGGTGGGAGGGGGGAGCGGGTGGGGAGGGGGGAGCGAGTGGGGAGGGGGAGCGGGTGGGAGGGGGAGCGGGTGGGGAGGGGGAGCGGGTGGGGAGGGGGAGCGGGTGGGGAGGGGGAGCAGGTGGGGAGGGGGAGCGGATGGGGAGGGGGGTGGGGGCGGGTTATCCAGCTTCCTACACCTATGGACTTGTATGTTTATACCCCATCTGGATTCTATTTAGACCACACCCTAGTGAAGTGACATGCATAGAATCAGCTACAATCCCCAGTTGTGAATGACATATGCATATTCTCACTTGTAGAGCTCAAGAAGGCAGCATCAGGAGTACATTTTAATGCAGTGGCTACTATCTGAAGTGGATGTACGCTGACATTCAACCTGCACTGGTATGTAAACAGCTAAATATTGTAGTGTGCTACATAGATGCTGTTGCTATTATCTCAATTTCAGTACTCACATAGCATATTTTTGACTTCTTCATGTATTTCATCATTTTGGTCATTGGGCCTAGAAGGGCCGACAGCATTTTATTTGAAGTAGCATTTCAAGCATATATGAAGTCACTAGTGCTCTGACTTTTTGATGGTCCCGTTTGAACCTGAGAAATTGCCCTAAAAAAAGCAGTTTCCTTCACCTTAATCCTTATTGTCATCTTTGGTGCTTGCATAAAACCAATGCAAGATGGTTTATTAGAATGCTTCTAACTTTCATGATGAAGTTTCAGACCCATCTAGCCCTTTGCCACTCTTGACAAACTGGTTGATATTCAAAAAATGGATATAATGATGTTACAGCTTGGGGAATTGTCATTTTGTAGCTTATCTGTGTCGAAATACGATATCTTTGATGATGGTCCATCAGAAACTGCACTAATTGTAGCACCATCTCTTGACATTTCACTTTTATTGTCTGTACCATCAACTCCATTAATTGCAGCATCATCTCTCGACATTTCACCTTTATTCTCTGCACCATATACTTCATTAATTGAAGCATCATCTCTTGGCAGTTCACCTTTATTCTCGATACCATTAATTGTAGCATAATCTCTTTGGTGATACAACTTGAGATATGCCATATTGTATTTTTGAGCAACTGGTTTTGACAAGTTACACTGCTATTAGCAAGTTCTCATAACTTCCAACGACGAACTTAAATCGTATTGTAATTAATGTTTCCCCACCCTGACACATCGCTCTTATCCCATGCTGTTGTTATTATCTGCCTTATTAAAATTTCATCTTTCCTAACTCAAGTTGCATGGAGTATAGCATCAACATGGGAGCCTTGTAACGATTCCATATACTAAGCCCGCTTACAAATGTACAGTGTGCAGAGGAATTAAATAGTCATGCAGAGTTAAAGACCTGGTGTCTACAGCTGCATGACTAAAGTAAACACGATTTGCTGCTCATGCATATCTGTAGTGCTGCCTCATATATGATAGAGCACTATATAGAACCATGAGCAAGTACATGAGTAAATACATATCATTTCCCATAAAAAATGTCTGCAGGTGTATGCATTAAATAGTTCGTACTGGATCTAAGGATAGCATACAAACTAAAAAAATCAACTCTGAACTGTTCCAGAGATATGATGCTTCATCACCACCAATCTGTCACCATTTGGACACGTTCTAGCATGCATGTGGAGTGGAAAAGACTGTGCAACATTTTGAGGGAAATGATCCTCGTAGAAGTGGAATTTATCAATATGTAGCCATGGTAATGCATGTTGAATGCAAGTGTTGTCATTACAGTCACAATTGCCATTGGTTATGTGGTATCAATCATGTACACTGTCTTGACTTGCCCTAACACAGGGTAGTCTTCATCTACAACTTGAACCAACACCTATATTAAGGTGGGGAAAGATGGTAGAAGAGGGTAGGAGGATTGGATTTGGTGTACGGAGGATGGGATAGTGTAGAGGAAGATGTGTGTGGGATGGGAAGGGTGTAAGGAGGGTGGGGGTGGTGTAAGGAGGATGCGGTAGAGTGTAGAGAGATGGGGAAGAGGTAGTAATGAATGTACAACAATGTTATGTTGTTACTATATCATACAACGATTTGTTGACAAACATTGAATTCGTTTCTATGCACAGTCGTTACTCAGTATTTTATTTACACTTTAGCTCTGGAGGGAATTAGTGGCTATTGTTGGCACTATTGATGAGGAAGAAGAGGTTCATGACAGGTGGAAAATGATGATTCCCAAAGTGTACAGACTGACAAAAAACGAGGCTGAAAGTCGGAAGAGTATATCTACAATACTTGGTGCGCAGCTAAATGAATTACAAAACTGCACAATTGAAGAAGGTATTATTATGTATGGACTCCCCAATCCCCCGCCTTCCCTCACAACACATACACACTTTGCAACATTTATTGTTTTAAATTTATACAACCTGTACATGTATGAAGGGTAACTTGTTTTCTTTCTTTTCTTTCAATGTGTCCATGGACAGCAAATACTCTAAATGAACTTCACTCATTGGAACTTCTCTATGCGCTACTGACACCCAAAAAATATGTGCTAAGAGACAGGGTGGTACTCTGAATGCCTGTGAGTTTTCTAAGTATTAATAGCTTTTAGGGAGGGGGTGAGGTATGAAGAAGGAAGGGGGAGGAGAGATATAAAATTTGTTTTCCTCACATTTTCTGACAGATAAGCACTCATCTGGAACAGGCCACTGAAATTGTTGGTCAAAACTGGCCCTACATACTCATGATTGTGCACCTCCTCAAATGTTTGTTGTCACGGAGCAACAAGTACTAGTTGAGAAGACAACATGCTGGGAAGCGATCAAGTCTCTGTTTGGAGCATACTTCACCTTCAACATAGAATATCCTAAGCAATGCTTAGCATTTTTCACATTTGGACAAGCATGTATTTTAGGCATTGAGATAGTACAAAACTACCTAACCTTGCTGTTTGTATCAAGTCAGCATTGAATCGACTACAATAGTAGCACACGTACCGATTGCTCATTATTCTCTTTGTTGATGGCAACCGTTTTTATTATAATTATTATTATTATTATTGTGTTTATTCTTAATTTTCACAAAAATATTACACAACAATATTGACAAACAAAATACACAAGAACATGACCAAAGCTAAATAACACCTCAGAAAGAATTTAGAGGGCAATATCGGGACATTATAGCCCTCACATTAGCCCTTACTAGGTTCAGATTGAGCCGGCCATACAGCTCTGATAGAACAGCAGATTTAGGCCTTGATGATGTTATGGCTAGGCGAGAGGCTAGACTCGAAAATGACTCCATAGCCTCTTTCCCCCATGCACCATATGACTCAACTACAAGAGGGATACATAACCAACCTAACTCGCTGCACTTCACATCGTTGGCCTCATGCTTTCTGAGCTCAGTGGCTTGCGCAGCTGCTCCAGCAGTTACTCCTGCTTCAGACATAATGTTTGAGTTCAGCGAAGAGGTAACTGATATGTCGCAGGCAGCCGTTTTCCCCAGAACCCAGTTGGAAATGAGGACATCTGCAGGACGAGAGTGGCTGTGATCTGGTGTAAGGTTGCAGCCAGCTTCTACTTGAACACTTAAGTGGGCTCGCCTACATGTTTCTGTATTATTTTAATCGATTTTAAATGTATGAGGTCATATTTGATTGCGCATGCGTGACCTTTCGAAGCACGTTACGAACGGTGTGCAATGAGTTTCTCGTAGTAAAGATACTACTGATACAGCAATCGCTACTGCTAGGCTACCAATTCTACCACCACGCTATCCAGCTACTATACACGCTATAATGGGCCGTTGTGAAAGAAAAAAATCTGTAAGTTACTTTTCCTAAATAAAGCCCTACCTCACTTAACAATTTTAAGCATCGCTTCGGTATGACTAACGTCAGCGTGAGACCTAAAAGGACACGCTATTGATCATTGAAGGGTAGGCTTAGCAGTCAGTAAGGTTGTGAGTCATTGACAGTGTCTGTTTCTTTTACAGTATAGCACGGTCATCTGCTTCGTGAACATGACGGTATCGCTGCGCTGCCAATTCTACAACTATGCTGCCAAGCTACTGTACTTACTAGAGATAACGCCTGGGCCACTTCGAAAGGAAAAGCGTTTCTCGTTAAAATATTGATAGCATCGCTTCAGTATGACAAACACCGGCGTGGGTCTACTACACCTTTACAAGGAACGTAGCGTGTACTTTACCAGACATGCTACCAATCTTTCGAGGTAAGCTTTAGCAGTCAGTACGATTGGGTCATTGACGTTGTTATAGCTGGTTCATTTATTTCGTGAACAACGACGGATCGCTAAATTTGTGGCAGTTAAGGTAAGTCATGTCTCTTATTGGAACTTGCCTTTATGTATTTTCTTCATTTGTTTAGTGTCTGCAGCAAAGAAGCACTAGTACTCCGTTCGATCTTCATGTGGCGACTATCGAGACTTGCTAGTTTATTGATTTATCCAATGTTGTTGTATGCAGTATATTGTTAATTTTCAACACTTCTATTAAAATTAAAATCAATTGGATGTGAACCTACCTGTGGTTGTTGTGTAGGTTATTAATTTTAATTGGTTATTGATGCGTTAGTTTACGGTGCATGCACGAGACTCTGATACCTGTGTGAGCACATCAGAGGGTGTAAGGACTACACTTGATGAGTGTTGCCTTTACACCACATGAGTGTTAGCTACTACACTCCGCAGCGTGTTATTCCTAAACAGGCGTACAGACACCCCTAGGGGTGTTACGGTAACACCTTTTTTTAACAGTGTATCGATCTAATTGGGCCTCTCCCAGTAACCACTCAGGGAAATAAGTATATTGCTACTTTGATGGACTATTTCTCTAAATGGCCAGAAGCAGAGGCAATAAAGGATAAAAGTGCTAACAGTGTTGCCATTTCTTGTACAAGACCATTTGCAGGTATAATATACATTGCATGTGTACTTTCTATGATAAGACATTAAAAATATTTACTGTGCACTTTATTCTAACAGGTCTTATTTAATAATCATATTGTGATGCATGGATATTTCTTGCATATCTTGCATATAGATTTGGGGCACCAAAGGTCATAATCAGTGATCAAAGGAGGGAAAATGTGAACTCCGTGTGCAAGAAGCTCTTCAAACTTACCAAAGTTAATCACAAAATCTCATCTGCTTACCATCCCCAAACTAATGGTTTAATAGAAAGGTACAACCAAACACTGCAACGATCTTTGGTGAAACTTGTCAATAAAGAACAGGACAATTGGGACATATATTTGGAAGGGTAATGTTTGGCCGGTAAGGAAAACATATTCACGAATTAAAAATTTTACTTTATGCCTAATTTTTTTAGGACAGCAATACTACCCATAGAAACAGAATACCAGTGTTCCAGAAGTTCTCTCATTGAACACAGTGGTAGTGATGATTTGGATACTGCAATGAAAAAAATGACAAATGTGAAAAAGAGAATGCACCAATTGGCCCATGAAAATATTTTATCTGCACAAGAGCGTTACAAGAGAGATTATGATAAAAAGCATTGTAAAGGCAAAGGAAGATGTTAAATGTATAAATGGAATTTTTTAATTATACACATTTATCGACAGGCTCTTGATGTTGGGTCCATGGTGTTGCTTAGGAATTCTCAGCGTGATGGAAGGAAAGGTGGGAAATTGCAACAGCGTTGGCTTGGACCATACAGAGTACAAATTTTAAATGTGGCATCAAGTCACTGGATAACGGTCTCAACAATTGCATGGTTGTTGTTTTGGAGAGATCAATATTTTTGACAGTATGTTGCACAAAGACTTGCCAGATAGAACAAAGGAGAAAATAGCATCTCTTCTTTATTCTCCATTGAATAAAATAAGCCTTAAATTCCATCCAGTGCAGAGACAGAGAGGTTCAAATGATTGTGGTCTTTTTGCCTTGGCTTTTCCCTTTGCAATGGAACCTGTCCCACAGAGATGATGTGCACACAGAAGTCCATGAGAACCCACATGTTGGATTGTCTAGTTAATCGCAAAATGTCTACATTTCCTGGAAGGGCAAGAGCGCCCAGGATGAATGAATTATCTGTTGTGCATGTTTACCTGGTATGCAAGTGCTGACTGCCTGAGGAGGGGAAGATGGCACAATGTGGTCTTTGCAATGAACGATTTCATCAAACGTGTGAGAGCATCCCAGATGGAGTTTGGATGGATAATGATAAATGGTACTGCACTGCATGCAGCAAATACCTGTCTGACACATGAAGTTTTTTGTGATATCATGTTACCAATCATTATTCCTGAACACACGGATAAGCTAAATCATATACTTGCACATGAATGTTAATTAATTCATACATCTTTACATTTTAAATTTACACAAGGATATGCCTTGCATTGAAATGAGAGCCTTATAGAAACTAATTAGCCTGCTCTGCACATTATGTAACTGCCCAAATATAGTTTTGTACACTTGTAACAATCAGATTTACAGATGAAATGCAAGGACGAGCGGGCACGCACATACATGTACATAGCATGATGTTTGCAAATACATGCACATCAAGCGTGTAACGATTTCATTGCATTAAATGTATATGTCAGGCCTGTATTTATAAAGGGTAGGACATTCTATCCCTAGGCACCAGTGTCCCCCATGGGGGGACACATTTATGCCTAGGCATAAATGTCCCCTACGGACATATATGCCTAGGCATAATTGTCCGGGGGACAATGGTGCCTAGGCATGAATGTCCAGGGGGACATTCTGTGGGGGGGACAACCATGCCTACGACAACGGTACGTTCCTTGAACTACAGTCCTCACACCATACAACGGCAACAGCGTTCGAGTAAATATGAAGTTTTATTTGACCACTACTGTGCACTGATATTGGGTCTCCATGCCAGTCCCTATACTCTGATTCGGTTCTGGCTTTTTAACAAAGCTGTCATGGCAACAAGACTGGTGACTGCACACAACGCTTCAGTGACATTGGGAGATGTCCTGATCATTTTCCTGACATTGCCATCAATGCAATAACTCTACCAGAGGCATGGCCTATACATGTAAGTTCTTACACAGTCTTTAGTGCCTTGTGGCAGCTTACAGTCAACATGACATCTCCAACATCTAAAACTTTTTCAGTACATTGGGAGAATGGTCCTGATCATTTTCCTGACATTGCCATCAATACAAACAGCAAAATATCTGTCTGAGACACACACATAAACAAACAGAAAATAGATACATGCAGTGGCAACACTAGTGATAAATGTATGTGGTCCCGGTGAAGTACATTATGCCGTTTGCGACGGGTTTGTCCATTATACGCAGTAACCCATAGTACGAACAAGACTACAATGATGTTAGTTCCACATTCCTGTTCTTGGGGAGTTAGTGATTTGCAGTCATCTGAGTGATGGAGGAGTTCACTATTGTATGAAACATATCTATCTATATAGCTACAAATGCAGCAAATATTTGCATGCACTCAACACTTTTACAGCCACATGCATGCAAGATGTATACCATGCATGAATAGTGTAATGTTTATGTGTGCATATGTATGCACATTTGCATGGCAACCAAAGAGTTAGGTTTTTGTGTGTATTTGTACAGGCTGTCATGGCACTTTATCAGTGCATACATGGCAAACATTTTGTTGTAAGAAATGTTGCTCTATCTCATAACTTTGTTTCACTGAGATTGCAAACTCAATCAACATGCCCTGTGCTGATGCGTCTATAATACCAGGGCCCAGCTGTATCTGCATGGGCCACGTCGTGGTGGTGGAGACAAAAGCGCTGCAGTTCTAGTTCTTAGTACTACTTTCATTCAATGCTACGATTAAATTGAAGTCACATCGGGCCAACAGGTGTTATACCGATGCTTAGATTGTGCAAGACTTGAATCGATGTACTGAAATTCAGTATCCATTTTTGGGGCACTTCTTCAGTTTCAGTACCACAGCTGTGAAGAGATAGACTACTTTTCAAGGGATTTTAGTACTACTTTCATTCAATACATCCAACGTAACGAAGTCACATCGGGCCAACAGGTGTTATACCGATGCTTTCATTGTGCAAGACTTGAATCGATGTACTGAAATTCAGTATCTACTTTTGGGGCACTTCTTCATTTTCAGTACCACAGCTGTGAAGAGATAGTCTACTTTTCAAGGGATGTTTGTACTACTTTCATTAAATGCATTCATTAAATTGAAGTCACATCGGGCCAACAGGTGTTATCCCGATGCTTTCATAGTGCAAGACTTGAATCGATGTACTGAAATTCAGTATACACTTTTGGGGCACTTCTTTAATGTCAGTACCACAGCTGTGAAGAGATAGTCTACTTTTCAAGGGATTTTAGTACTACTTTCATTCAATGCATCGATTAAATTGAAGTCACATCGGGCCAACAGGTGTTATACCGATGCTTTCATTGTGCAAGACTTGAATCGATGTACTGAAATTCAGTATCCACTTTTGGGGCACTTCTTCAATTTCAGTACCACAGCTGTGAAGAGATAGTCTACTTTTCAAGGGATTTTAGTACTACTTTCATTCAATGCATCGATTAAATTGAAGTCACATCGGGCCAACAGGTGTTATACCGATGCTTTCATTGTGCAAGACTTGAATCGATGTACTGAAATTCAGTATCCACTTTTGGGGCACTTCTTCAATTTCAGTACCACAGCTGTGAAGAGATAGTCTACTTTTCAAGGGATTTTAGTACTACTTTCATTCAATACATCCAACGTAACGAAGTCACATCGGGCCAACAGGTGTTATACCGATGCTTTCATTGTGCAAGACTTGAATCGATGTACTGAAATTCAGTATCCACTTTTGGGGCACTTCTTCATTTTCAGTACCACAACTGTGAAGAGATAGTCTACTTTTCAAGGGATTTTGTACTACTTTCATTAAATGCATCCATTAAATTGAAGTCACATCGGGCCAACAGGTGTTATCCCGATGCTTTCATTGTGCAAGACTTGAATCGTTGTACTGAAATTCAGTATCCACTTTTGGGGCACTTCTTCATTTTCAGTACCACAGCTGTGAAGAGATAGTCTACTTTTCAAGGGATTTTAGTACTACTTTCATTCAATACATCCTACGTAACGAAGTCACATTCGGACAAACAGGTGTTATACCGATGCTTTCATTGTGCAAGACTTGAATCGATGTACTGAAATTCAGTATACACTTTTGGGGCACTTCTTTAATGTCAGTACCACAGCTGTGAAGAGATAGTCTACTTTTCAAGGGATTTTAGTACTACTTTCATTCAATACATCCAACGTAACGAAGTCACATCGGGCAAACAGGTGTTATACCGATGCTTTCATTGTGCAAGACTTGAATCGATGTACTGAAATTCAGTATCCACTTTTGGGGCACTTCTTCAGTTTCAGTACCACAGCTGTGAAGAGATAGACTACTTTTCAAGGGATTTTAGTACTACTTTCATTCAATACATCCAACGTAACGAAGTCACATCGGGCCAACAGGTGTTATACCGATGCTTTCATTGTGCAAGACTTGAATCGATGTACTGAAATTCAGTATCCACTTTTGGGGCACTTCTTCATTTTCAGTACCACAGCTGTGAAGAGATAGTCTACTTTTCAAGGGATGTTTGTACTACTTTCATTAAATGCATTCATTAAATTGAAGTCACATCGGGCCAACAGGTGTTATCCCGATGCTTTCATAGTGCAAGACTTGAATCGATGTACTGAAATTCAGTATACACTTTTGGGGCACTTCTTCAGTTTCAGTACCACAACTGTGAAGAGATAGTCTACTTTTCAAGGGATTTTTGTACTACTTTCATTAAATGCATCCATTAAATTGAAGTCACATCGGGCCAACAGGTGTTATCCCGATGCTTTCATTGTGCAAGACTTGAATCGTTGTACTGAAATTCAGTATCCACTTTTGGGGCACTTCTTCATTTTCAGTACCACAGCTGTGAAGAGATAGTCTACTTTTCAAGGGATGTTTAGTACTACTTTCATTAAATGCATCCATTAAATTGAAGTCACATCGGGCCAACAGGTGTTATCCCGATGCTTTCATAGTGCAAGACTTGAATCGATGTACTGAAATTCAGTATACACTTTTGGGGCACTTCTTAATGTCAGTACCACAGCTGTGAAGAGATAGTCTACTTTTCAAGGGATTTTAGTACTACTTTCATTCAATGCATCGATTAAATTGAAGTCACATCGGGCCAACAGGTGTTATACCGATGCTTTCATTGTGCAAGACTTGAATCGATGTACTGAAATTCAGTATCCACTTTTGGGGCACTTCTTCAATTTCAGTACCACAGCTGTGAAGAGATAGTCTACTTTTCAAGGGATTTTAGTACTACTTTCATTCAATGCATCCATTAAATTGAAGTCACATCGGGCCAACAGGTGTTATACCGATGCTTTCATTGTGCAAGACTTGAATCGATGTACTGAAATTCAGTATCCACTTTTGGGGCACTTCTTCAATTTCAGTACCACAGCTGTGAAGAGATAGTCTACTTTTCAAGGGATTTTAGTACTACTTTCATTCAATACATCCAACGTAACGAAGTCACATCGGGCCAACAGGTGTTATACCGATGCTTTCATTGTGCAAGACTTGAATCGATGTACTGAAATTCAGTATCCACTTTTGGGGCACTTCTTCATTTTCAGTACCACAGCTGTGAAGAGATAGTCTACTTTTCAAGGGATTTTAGTACTACTTTCATTCAATGCATCCATTAAATTGAAGTCACATCGGGCCAACAGGTGTTATCCCGATGCTTTCATTGTGCAAGACTTGAATCGATGTACTGAAATTCAGTATCCACTTTTGGGGCACTTCTTCATTTTCAGTACCACAGCTGTGAAGAGATAGTCTACTTTTCAAGGGATTTTAGTACTACTTTCATTCAATACATCCTACGTAACGAAGTCACATCGGGCCAACAGGTGTTATACCGATGCTTTCATTGTGCAAGACTTGAATCGATGTACTGAAATTCAGTATCCACTTTTGGGGCACTTCTTCATTTTCAGTACCACAAGCTGTGAAGAGATAGTCTACTTTTCAAGGGATTTTAGTACTACTTTCATTCAATGCATCCATTAAATTGAAGTCACATCGGGCCAACAGGTGTTATCCCGATGCTTTCATTGTGCAAGACTTGAATCGATGTACTGAAATTCAGTATCCACTTTTGGGGCACTTCTTCATTTTCAGTACCACAGCTGTGAAGAGATAGTCTACTTTTCAAGGGATTTTAGTACTACTTTCATTCAATACATCCTACGTAACGAAGTCACATTCGGGCCAACAGGTGTTATACCGATGCTTTCATTGTGCAAGACTTGAATCGATGTACTGAAATTCAGTATACACTTTTGGGGCACTTCTTCATTTCAGTACCACAGCTGTGAAGAGATAGTCTACTTTTCAAGGGATTTTAGTACTACTTTCATTCAATACATCCAACGTAACTGAAGTCACATCGGGCCAACAGGTGTTATACCGATGCTTTCATTGTGCAAGACTTGAATCGATGTACTGAAATTCAGTATCCACTTTTGGGGCACTTCTTCAGTTTCAGTACCACAGCTGTGAAGAGATAGTCTACTTTTCAAGGGATTTTAGTACTACTTTCATTCAATACATCCAACGTAACGAAGTCACATCGGGCCAACAGGTGTTATACCGATGCTTTCATTGTGCAAGACTTGAATCGATGTACTGAAATTCAGTATCCACTTTTGGGGCACTTCTTCATTTTCAGTACCACAGCTGTGAAGAGATAGTCTACTTTTCAAGGGATGTTTAGTACTACTTTCATTCAATGCATCCATTAAATTGAAGTCACATCGGGCCAACAGGTGTTATCCCGATGCTTTCATTGTGCAAGACTTGAATCGATGTACTGAAATTCAGTATACACTTTTGGGGCACTTCTTCAGTTTCAGTACCACAGCTGTGAAGAGATAGTCTACTTTTCAAGGGATTTTAGTACTACTTTCATTCAATACATCCAACGTAACGAAGTCACATCGGGCCAACAGGTGTTATACCGATGCTTTCATTGTGCAAGACTTGAATCGATGTACTGAAATTCAGTATCCACTTTTGGGGCACTTCTTCAGTTTCAGTACCACAGCTGTGAAGAGATAGTCTACTTTTCAAGGGATTTTAGTACTACTTTCATTCAATACATCCAACGTAACGAAGTCACATCGGGCCAACAGGTGTTATACCGATGCTTTCATTGTGCAAGACTTGAATCGATGTACTGAAATTCAGTATCCACTTTTGGGGCACTTCTTCATTTTCAGTACCACAGCTGTGAAGAGATAGTCTACTTTTCAAGGGATTTTAGTACTACTTTCATTCAATGCATCCATTAAATTGAAGTCACATCGGGCCAACAGGTGTTATCCCGATGCTTTCATTGTGCAAGACTTGAATCGATGTACTGAAATTCAGTATACACTTTTGGGGCACTTCTTCATTTCAGTACCACAGCTGTGAAGAGATAGTCTACTTTTCAAGGGATTTTAGTACTACTTTCATTCAATACATCCAACGTAACGAAGTCACATCGGGCCAACAGGTGTTATACCGATGCTTTCATTGTGCAAGACTTGAATCGATGTACTGAAATTCAGTATCCACTTTTGGGGCACTTCTTCAGTTTCAGTACCACAGCTGTGAAGAGATAGTCTACTTTTCAAGGGATTTTAGTACTACTTTCATTCAATACATCCATTAAATTGAAGTCACATCGGGCCAACAGGTGTTATCCCGATGCTTTCATTGTGCAAGACTTGAATCGATGTACTGAAATTCAGTATACACTTTTGGGGCACTTCTTCAGTTTCAGTACCACAGCTGTGAAGAGATAGTCTACTTTTCAAGGGATTTTAGTACTACTTTCATTCAATACATCCAACGTAACGAAGTCACATCGGGCCAACAGGTGTTATACCGATGCTTTCATTGTGCAAGACTTGAATCGATGTACTGAAATTCAGTATACACTTTTGGGGCACTTCTTCAGTTTCAGTACCACAGCTGTGAAGAGATAGTCTACTTTTCAAGGGATTTTAGTACTACTTTCATTCAATACATCCAACGTAACGAAGTCACATCGGGCCAACAGGTGTTATACCGATGCTTTCATTGTGCAAGACTTGAATCGATGTACTGAAATTCAGTATCCACTTTTGGGGCACTTCTTCATTTTCAGTACCACAGCTGTGAAGAGATAGTCTACTTTTCAAGGGATTTTAGTACTACTTTCATTCAATGCATCCATTAAATTGAAGTCACATCGGGCCAACAGGTGTTATCCCGATGCTTTCATTGTGCAAGACTTGAATCGATGTACTGAAATTCAGTATACACTTTTGGGGCACTTCTTCAGTTTCAGTACCACAGCTGTGAAGAGATAGTCTACTTTTCAAGGGATTTTAGTACTACTTTCATTCAATACATCCAACGTAACGAAGTCACATCGGGCCAACAGGTGTTATACCGATGCTTTCATTGTGCAAGACTTGAATCGATGTACTGAAATTCAGTATCCACTTTTGGGGCACTTCTTCAGTTTCAGTACCACAGCTGTGAAGAGATAGTCTACTTTTCAAGGGATTTTAGTACTACTTTCATTCAATACATCCAACGTAACTGAAGTCACATCGGGCCAACAGGTGTTATACCGATGCTTTCATTGTGCAAGACTTGAATCGATGTACTGAAATTCAGTATCCACTTTTGGGGCACTTCTTCATTTTCAGTACCACAGCTGTGAAGAGATAGTCTACTTTTCAAGGGATTTTAGTACTACTTTCATTCAATGCATCCATTAAATTGAAGTCACATCGGGCCAACAGGTGTTATCCCGATGCTTTCATTGTGCAAGACTTGAATCGATGTACTGAAATTCAGTATACACTTTTGGGGCACTTCTTCAGTTTCAGTACCACAGCTGTGAAGAGATAGTCTACTTTTCAAGGGATTTTAGTACTACTTTCATTCAATACATCCACGTAACTGAAGTCACATCGGGCCAACAGGTGTTATCCCGATGCTTTCATAGTGCAAGACTTGAATCGATGTACTGAAATTCAGTATACACTTTTGGGGCACTTCTTCATGTTCAGTACCACAGCTGTGAAGAGATAGTCTACTTTTCAAGGGATTTTAGTACTACTTTCATTCAATACATCCAACGTAACGAAGTCACATCGGGCCAACAGGTGTTATACCGATGCTTTCATTGTGCAAGACTTGAATCGATGTACTGAAATTCAGTATCCACTTTTGGGGCACTTCTTCAGTTTCAGTACCACAGCTGTGAAGAGATAGTCTACTTTTCAAGGGATTTTAGTACTACTTTCATTCAATACATCCATTAAATTGAAGTCACATCGGGCCAACAGGTGTTATCCCGATGCTTTCATTGTGCAAGACTTGAATCGATGTACTGAAATTCAGTATACTCTTTTGGGGCACTTCTTCAGTTTCAGTACCACAGCTGTGAAGAGATAGTCTACTTTTCAAGGGATTTTAGTACTACTTTCATTCAATACATCCAACGTAACGAAGTCACATCGGGCCAACAGGTGTTATACCGATGCTTTCATTGTGCAAGACTTGAATCGATGTACTGAAATTCAGTATACACTTTTGGGGCACTTCTTCAGTTTCAGTACCACAGCTGTGAAGAGATAGTCTACTTTTCAAGGGATTTTAGTACTACTTTCATTCAATACATCCAACGTAACGAAGTCACATCGGGCCAACAGGTGTTATACCGATGCTTTCATTGTGCAAGACTTGAATCGATGTACTGAAATTCAGTATCCACTTTTGGGGCACTTCTTCATTTTCAGTACCACAGCTGTGAAGAGATAGTCTACTTTTCAAGGGATTTTAGTACTACTTTCATTCAATGCATCCATTAAATTGAAGTCACATCGGGCCAACAGGTGTTATCCCGATGCTTTCATTGTGCAAGACTTGAATCGATGTACTGAAATTCAGTATACACTTTTGGGGCACTTCTTCAGTTTCAGTACCACAGCTGTGAAGAGATAGTCTACTTTTCAAGGGATTTTAGTACTACTTTCATTCAATACATCCAACGTAACGAAGTCACATCGGGCCAACAGGTGTTATACCGATGCTTTCATTGTGCAAGACTTGAATCGATGTACTGAAATTCAGTATCCACTTTTGGGGCACTTCTTCAGTTTCAGTACCACAGCTGTGAAGAGATAGTACTACTTTTCAAGGGATTTTAGTACTACTTTCATTCAATACATCCAACGTAACGAAGTCACATCGGGCCAACAGGTGTTATACCGATGCTTTCATTGTGCAAGACTTGAATCGATGTACTGAAATTCAGTATCCACTTTTGGGGCACTTCTTCATTTTCAGTACCACAGCTGTGAAGAGATAGTCTACTTTTCAAGGGATGTTTAGTACTACTTTCATTAAATGCATCATTAAATTGAAGTCACATCGGGCCAACAGGTGTTATCCCGATGCTTTCATTAGTGCAAGACTTGAATCGATGTACTGAAATTCAGTATACACTTTTGGGGCACTTCTTCAGTTTCAGTACCACAGCTGTGAAGAGATAGTCTACTTTTCAAGGGATTTTAGTACTACTTTCATTCAATACATCCAACGTAACGAAGTCACATCGGGCCAACAGGTGTTATACCGATGCTTTCATTGTGCAAGACTTGAATCGATGTACTGAAATTCAGTATCCACTTTTGGGGCACTTCTTCAGTTTCAGTACCACAGCTGTGAAGAGATAGACTACTTTTCAAGGGATTTTAGTACTACTTTCATTCAATACATCCAACGTAACGAAGTCACATCGGGCCAACAGGTGTTATACCGATGCTTTCATTGTGCAAGACTTGAATCGATGTACTGAAATTCAGTATCTACTTTTGGGGCACTTCTTCATTTTCAGTACCACAGCTGTGAAGAGATAGTCTACTTTTCAAGGGATTTTAGTACTACTTTCATTCAATGCATCCATTAAATTGAAGTCACATCGGGCCAACAGGTGTTATCCCGATGCTTTCATTGTGCAAGACTTGAATCGATGTACTGAAATTCAGTATACACTTTTGGGGCACTTCTTCATTTCAGTACCACAGCTGTGAAGAGATAGTCTACTTTTCAAGGGATTTTAGTACTACTTTCATTCAATACATCCAACGTAACGAAGTCACATCGGGCCAACAGGTGTTATACCGATGCTTTCATTGTGCAAGACTTGAATCGATGTACTGAAATTCAGTATCCACTTTTGGGGCACTTCTTCAGTTTCAGTACCACAGCTGTGAAGAGATAGTCTACTTTTCAAGGGATTTTAGTACTACTTTCATTCAATACATCCATTAAATTGAAGTCACATCGGGCCAACAGGTGTTATACCGATGCTTTCATTGTGCAAGACTTGAATCGATGTACTGAAATTCAGTATCCACTTTTGGGGCACTTCTTCAGTTTCAGTACCACAGCTGTGAAGAGATAGTCTACTTTTCAAGGGATTTTAGTACTACTTTCATTCAATACATCCAACGTAACGAAGTCACATCGGGCCAACAGGTGTTATACCGATGCTTTCATTGTGCAAGACTTGAATCGATGTACTGAAATTCAGTATACACTTTTGGGGCACTTCTTCAGTTTCAGTACCACAGCTGTGAAGAGATAGTCTACTTTTCAAGGGATTTTAGTACTACTTTCATTCAATACATCCAACGTAACGAAGTCACATCGGGCCAACAGGTGTTATACCGATGCTTTCATTGTGCAAGACTTG
Organism: Ephydatia muelleri; assembly: GCA_013339895.1. Lineage (NCBI taxonomy): Eukaryota > Metazoa > Porifera > Demospongiae > Spongillida > Spongillidae > Ephydatia > Ephydatia muelleri. The sequence goes on from JABACO010000020.1 coordinate 7,971,974, forward strand.
AATCGATGTACTGAAATTCAGTATCCACTTTTGGGGCACTTCTTCAATTTCAGTACCACAGCTGTGAAGAGATAGTCTACTTTTCAAGGGATTTTAGTACTACTTTCATTCAATGCATCCATTAAATTGAAGTCACATCGGGCCAACAGGTGTTATCCCGATGCTTTCATTGTGCAAGACTTGAATCGATTGTACTGAAATTCAGTATACACTTTTGGGGCACTTCTTCAGTTTCAGTACCACAGCTGTGAAGAGATAGTCTACTTTTCAAGGGATTTTAGTACTACTTTCATTCAATACATCCAACGTAACGAAGTCACATCGGGCCAACAGGTGTTATACCGATGCTTTCATTGTGCAAGACTTGAATCGATGTACTGAAATTCAGTATCCACTTTTGGGGCACTTCTTCAGTTTCAGTACCACAGCTGTGAAGAGATAGTACTACTTTTCAAGGGATTTTAGTACTACTTTCATTCAATACATCCAACGTAACGAAGTCACATCGGGCCAACAGGTGTTATACCGATGCTTTCATTGTGCAAGACTTGAATCGATGTACTGAAATTCAGTATCCACTTTTGGGGCACTTCTTCATTTTCAGTACCACAGCTGTGAAGAGATAGTCTACTTTTCAAGGGATTTTAGTACTACTTTCATTCAATGCATCCATTAAATTGAAGTCACATCGGGCCAACAGGTGTTATCCCGATGCTTTCATTGTGCAAGACTTGAATCGATGTACTGAAATTCAGTATACACTTTTGGGGCACTTCTTCATTTCAGTACCACAGCTGTGAAGAGATAGTCTACTTTTCAAGGGATTTTAGTACTACTTTCATTCAATACATCCAACGTAACGAAGTCACATCGGGCCAACAGGTGTTATACCGATGCTTTCATTGTGCAAGACTTGAATCGATGTACTGAAATTCAGTATACACTTTTGGGGCACTTCTTCAGTTTCAGTACCACAGCTGTGAAGAGATAGTCTACTTTTCAAGGGATTTTAGTACTACTTTCATTCAATACATCCAACGTAACGAAGTCACATCGGGCCAACAGGTGTTATACCGATGCTTTCATTGTGCAAGACTTGAATCGATGTACTGAAATTCAGTATCCACTTTTGGGGCACTTCTTCAGTT
>JABACO010000021.1:0-209218 GCA_013339895.1 Ephydatia muelleri
AAGAGGTGTTATACCGATGCTTGCATTGTGCAAGACTTGAATCGAAGTACTGAAATTCAGTATGCATTTATGGGGCACATCTTCAATTTCAGTACCTCAGCTGTGAAGAGATAGTCTACTTTTCTAGGGATTTTAGTGCTACTTTCATTCAATACATCCAACATAACGAAGTCACATCGGGCCAACAGGTGTTATACCGATACTTTCATTGTGCTAGACTTGAATCGAAGTACTGAAATTCGGTATGCATTTATGGGCAGTACCACCAGCCGTGCAACCATCATTTTACCGTCAGAAATATTTTGAATCCTGTGACCTTTTAGTTCAAGAATTAAACGATCGGTTTTTTCAACGCGATGTTAAACCAATCATTATCTTGGAGTCACTGTTAATGAAGTCTGCCAATGGAGATAGTTGCGTGCAGGAACTTTCAGATATGAAAGAATCCAGTTTTAGCACCGACGTTTGTATGGATAAGCTTGAGAACCAGTTAAGAATTGTAGTAGATGTGATTCGTGTGGAACTACTCGAAGTTAAGAAAGTTACCTGCATTAGAACCATTTGCGATGCCATGGCACAGCATGGCACAGCATGTGAACAAGGATCTTTTATCTGAGGTGCATTTGCTACTTCGACTGTACCTCACATTCCCCATAACATCAAGCACCTCAGAAAGGAGTTTTTCAGCACTAAGACGACTTTTTACTTATCTTAGATCGAGCATGAGTGAGAATAGATTGAACCAATGTTTCTTGTTGCATGTTCAAAAACAGCTCATGACAGAAACCCTGAATGTGGAAGAGATAGCGCGAGAGTTCATTGAAACAAACGACGAACGAATGAGATACTTTGGCAAATTTTGAACAACTTGCAAGTGTACTTGATATGACAGTAATGTATGTGTACATGTATGTGTTTAAAGGAGGAGACGCCACGTAAATAGTGGCGCAGGCCGTCCTCAAACTCCCGTATAAAAGGCGCTTGGATCCAACCGGAAATCACGTGAGCTCAACATCCTCAGAATGGCGTAGTTTTGTAAGCTGTTAGGATTCTCACCCACACTTGCTGGCTACATCGTTTTTACGTTGTTAAGACGGGCAGATCAAGTACTTCTTAGTACTCTATCGCGCGCGTTTATTTGTTCTCGAAACAGACTCGCATTGTGTTTCAGTTTATACTGGAGAGTGCATTGATAACTGTTACAAGCTCTGCGAGGCTTTACGTGAGTTTCAAAGGTGAGCGTGGCTGCATGAGCATTTGCGTGAGCAAAACAAAATATCAGCATTTGCGTGAGCAAACAAAGCAATAAAATGGAGAAAATTTTTGAAACCCCTGATTCCAGCTGTCTCATTTACTGGAAATCAAAAACCACATCTCCACGTGCTGAAATTTTTAGCAGGAGGTTTTCTGTGAAATATGCATGTCTTCCGAACCTAGCGCCGTTCCTAGAATAAAGGTAAGGTTATGTTGTCAGGCACACGATTCAGCAAACGAATTAGTCAAATAAGTAACACAGGTAATATAAAGCTTATATTATATGCAATTAGTAAACAAGCCAGTACTGTACATATATAGACATACACAAGCCAGAATCAGCCACATTCCTACTCATCTGTAGTTCAATTGTACCAGCTAGTGATCACCCACATTCCTACACACTCATTTATGCAAGGTTGTGGTTGAATGTACCACTGGATGCCTGCCTGCGACCTTTGTGGCTGACCTAAGACAAGTCATAGACCATCACAACGCAGGAGGGGTGGATAATGTATGCATAGAAATAACATGCCAAGATACCTGTCAAGTGCCAGCCACCAACTCCAGTTGTAGAGGGCTCCAAGATATCTTACAAGTGCCAGCCAGTTCAGAAACTTGTACAGTGCAGTGCCCACGAGGTAAATTGCTTGGTTGTCATAGAAACAATACCCCATTTATACACTTTGTGGGCTTCCTACATCAGGTTACTCAGGAGGAGACCCACCAGTGCTGAATGGTACTCCAAATGAACCTTGTTGTCCACACTGCCTGTTTGGGCCTTGCATAATCCGTCGGCCACCTGTGTTCCTCACTGGGAGAGCTGTCCCATCCTTAGCCAATGACAGAAAGCGGTACAAACTTTACCAGCAATTCTGGAAGCTTTTGAAAGACCTGGGGTTGTGGGACCACCCAACATACCTGGCGAGGAAGGGATTGGTGACGCACCCATTGGACAGAAGAGAGATAATGCCAAAATGTGTACAAAATGTGAATGATCCAACCTTCGTATTAGAAAGTGTACTTATAATCTCTTTGCTACATAGGAAATCAGAAGCAGGTATCCAAATCCAGTGGGCATTCCTTACACTAACTACAGATCATCGTTTTTGTAACAAGTTACTTAGTATTGTATGTGTTGCTGACCAGTACCTCTGACTCATGAATGTGTGTGTATTCATATTGCTGCCTGTTCATTTGATTATCCCATTATGCACAGATAGCATTAGGGGGCATTCATCCATGCTATGGGAAAGATGTGGAAATGAATGAACTGAATGGTTTCCAATACTGTTTTAGCTGAAATAGCTCAATCAATATAGAAAACATGTACATTTGCTTTCCTACAGTATTTCATGCAGATGAGAGATACGACTTTGCCAAGCCTTATCAATCCCATGTTTAGGCTTACAAAGGGCATCACTAGTAGCCTCCAGTCCATTCAAGACACACATTTCACCAAGTTCCAAGTGTCTATGTGCAGGCTTCGGGGTTGTCCTCAGGCAGGTCATGGACCACCAGAACGTGGAAGGATGTACATGTAGTTTAGTAGTCACACGAGTCCATCAAGTGCCAGCTGCAGCCACGGTTCAAGATCTGCAAGGAAAATGAGACGAAATTGATTTGCTTTCATAATGTACATACACCATTGGCTGTCAGATGCCGATCTGACAAAGTAAATCTGTTGTTCGTACTGGTAGTTCTAAAAAGAACTGTTTTGAGATAAAGACAGGGATATCAATTCAGAAAATGAGACCTGTGGCTGACAAAAGACATCTGGGCATAAAAATTATGTAAATATAGTAAATCACCTACAGCCACAGAACTTCAGTTATCTTCTTCCTCATCATCCCCACCATCCTCTGAACAAACATAGTCATCATCCTCACTGTCCACATAGTCTCCATCATACATAGCTGCATCATCTGGCAACACCATATCATCATCATCATCTTCATCATCCTGAAGTATCCTAAAAAGTACTTGTCTTACAACAATTATTAGGCATCACTGATCGTCACATACTGTTGAGACGTGATGTTCCTGAGAACGTACATACTCCAGATGTTGTTTACAAAACGATATGTTTTCTTGACCAACACATTGTATGTGGAGTGATGGTCTGGTCGGCGAACATCTGTGTATTCGTGGTGACTTGTTGCCATCCTTTGACAGTTTTCATTCTGATCGATGTGGTTGCATAAATCTCATCACACATACAGAACAAGCAGAACACTCACCCAATCCATCACAACCAAGTTCATACGCATTTCAAATGTCTTGGTGTGGAAGTGAATTCTCTTTGGGAGGTAGGTGAGCAGTTGATGGTTAAACGACTCAACCCAGTAGGTATCCCGACACTGGAAGAACACAAATATGTATATTCACACGATATGTTGTTCATGTTACATACCAGATGGCACGAATCAGCGTTTTTGTAGATGAGGGTTTTTCGTAGTGCAGCCTCATATGCACTAATGGCTGCCGGCATAGTGAGAGGCTTCCTTTTTGGAACGTAACCTGGCTGTTGACAGGGACTCTCAGAAGAGCAACTTTGGTGATCACCCTGAATCACAGACAGGGATGCATATCACGTATGGAATGCACTAATGCACATAAAAGACACACAATCACACACATTCACATCACATACACAGACATACACACATGCACACCCACCCACTATGTAAATACAAACCTGAAAGTGCTTGCTGATGTTCATGATCATTGCACGTAGACGGACAGTTCCTCATGCACCAATACAAGTGCACCTTGGTGCACCTTGCTGAATAGCCAGATATTCCATTTTTAATCAATATGTCCAAAAAGTACATACCCTTATCAGAAAGTTCAGTGAACCACGTCCTATCCCTTGTACGGACCGTACCGGCACAGATACGACGCAGCTGCTTCACCACATTCTTAGTGCCTGCAATAACTCCAATCAATTCACCAATGAAAACCTATAGGATACCTTACCATGCCAAGTGTCGTAGGAATTGACCATCCTGAGTTGTCGTACATACAGCTTTATAGTAGCCTGGTAGTCATGGGCTACCTCTGTGATGTTTAACCCTTTGTTAGAAAGAAAATGTGAAATTGTAAAAAGTTGGGACACAAGAGCAAACCTCGGGCAATAACTTGAGGCAAGACGATCTTAGTGCATGCCACCTCCCTGGTCTGAGCAACTCTGTGCTGCTGTCGGGAAAGAGTGGAAATTCCAACAATCCTGTGTGTACAGAAATGGACGATACGCTGATAAACATGGGCATTTAGAACTTATGTGCATACCTTCCAGCCAGACAAGGTACCGTTGAGTGGTATGCATTTGACGTAGAATCGTGACGTGCATCAGTTATAACCCACTATATATTATTAAACTTTTTTTTTGTGGCACTCTAACCTCTCCACTTGTAGCATGGTGAGGGCTTTCCTTCACACGTTCAACAGCAGCTTTCATGGACTCTTCTGCTACATCTGCCACCACTTGCTGGTAAAGTTGGTTTAGATAAACTGAATGAACATGGATTAGAACAGGATGTAAAATAATATAAATCGATCATCTCAGCCCACCTGAACTGCTGCTTCACTACACCCATACCAGCAAATAAAGCAAAATTCATGTACTGGCGAGGCAACATGCCAGCACAGGTGAAAGCATGGACCAGTCTGCAAAAAGAATCACATTTACATTGATATTACTAAATCCAAATGGTACTCTTACTTGTGATTAGCAAGGTAATGACCAGCCAGCACTCTGGAACTAGCCCAGACACGTGACTGCTTGCAGTGTGGGCAAACAAACTGGACCCTAGCTACATGTCCCCTCTAAAGTGAGTAGTAAATGAGTTTTATACAGAGAATTGAACAGAATTACTTATACTCATACCTTTATGAAAGAAGCTATAGTCCAAGATGGGTTGGAGAGACAGCCACACTGCTGGACAAGGCCCGAACAAAGACTCTTGAAGGTCTTACGCTCGACCACAAAGAGGTCTCACTGGCGTCTTCGTCTCCCGTATAGATCCCTAAGTAAGTTAGTAAACCCAATTTTGTATAACCGAACGTACATGTATATATCCATCCAACTAACCTGCAGAATCCAACATCATTTCATTCCTAGAATAGGATGTTCTGCTATTTGAGGCCTGAACATTCTCGGGTTGTGTCAATACACGGTCCAGCAAAGTATTCAACACGCTGATAGTAGCGTTCCGCTTGCAACCGGGTGCAAGTAGTTGCTATCGCTTGCCTCAAATCTACGCAGAAAGTTTCCCTTTTTCCTCTCAAGAGGAAAAGGACCCCTTGCAGATGCAGTCCGAAACCTAGAGTAAGTATCTTCGGGTGATAAAAATAGGTCGCCATTATACGAAACATGTGATCCAGTTTGTTAACTTAGTGTTATTAACTTCAGAAATGGTATTGTTGCCTGAAATGGTCATTCAAACACATGCCTGCGTGCTTGAACTTGTACGCTGTAACTGTTTGTTGCCAAGCCTGTAGCTCTATGTATAGTGAAGCCACTCATTTTTAATCTAAAACAGCAGCACGGCCGTGTTGAAATTTGTGGATCCAAGCTCCTTTTTTATACGGCAACTCCTGCTTTAATTAAAACTATATGAATATCATTAACCGAATTCGCCAGCCCCCCCCCCCCCCCCCCCCCCCCCCCCCATTTAAAATTAGCTTCCGCCGCCCCTGTGACTTAAAGAGCCATCAATTAGAAGTTATTCTGGCTTTCATCGATCGCTGGCAATGATGTTTTTGCAGTCCTTCTCAACAACAACTCCTCGTGTACCATGGACCGCCAAGCATGAAGTACACGTACTTTGCTCTCTGAAGGTCTTTCACCAGAAAAACTTCGTCTTTCAGTTCTCACTCCTAGTCCTATGTCCTTCCCACACGCGAAGCAGTTTACCATCATCTCTGAATAAGGCCCACAAAAAGTCTGGGGACCTTGCTGAATGAATATAACCATAGATTATTTAGAGAGGGATTGGAAGCTAGGCCAATTAACACAATGTAACACCTACACTCCTCGATACGGCGGGAAGCATACCGGAAGTAGCTTATTCAGGGTTATTAAGGTGTAATACGCGTGCGGCTTTGAAATCATGAATCCCTGTGACCATATCCTTCGTGGCTTTGAGTGCGTCTTAAACGATGAAGACGTTAAGATTAACAGTCCAAAGGCTAGGTGCGCTATTGAAACGGCACAAAGTTTGATGTCGTGGTCATCGAGAGAAGAAAACGTCAAAGTACGCGTATCAATGCTACAAATACAAAGCTACGCACCATCAAAACTGAAGCATTATCTTAAAAACTAATTACACAGTGGTACGCAGCGTAGACCACGCTACACGAACATATCTTTTAAAACAAACAGACGTATAGGATGGCTGAGATCACGGGATAGTAGTGAATTGACTCCTCGCAACTTCTCGCGACACCTTCTGAAGGTTCAATTATGTGTTTTACATCAACGGAAGGTCACCCATTAATAAAAAATACATCATGGCACGCAGAAATCATTAACCTAACAAGAACAACTTCAAAAAACGCGTATCTCAAACTGTTAAGGACTTGGAGGGATAGTAGTGCTGCAAGGTTTGAAAATACGCCGCTTATCGTGTAAATGATACTTGAACAACAACAAAAAGGATGGCAAAACTCTCACTGCTTTCGAGGTTATGTAGAAGAAATGATAAAACGCTTACAAGTAGTAGATCGCTAGAACAAGAATTCCGCCTCTTTTTGTCAAAATTGAAGGTGTGAACAACCGTATCACGGAGTGTCTGCTATAGAACCATGCGCTCACGTGACATGCTTCCACTCCCTCTCTAAATAATCTACGATATAACCACTAAACTACATTATAAATTCATAACATTCGATATTCCAGAGGAACTAGTTCGATATGCGCGGTTGTTCCCAGACTGATAGTACAACCATCAGTCTGGTCCCCAGACTATAGTGACCCATGCCTCAGAGGTGCAAGCGGTCCACAGAGCATGTGGCCGTGACGCACGATCGAACTTACTGGTTACGCTGACGTACACTTCGTCAGCTGACGTCTTTGCTGTCACTCGGTATCAGACCCGAAGGAATGCGGAAGGTTATTGGGTCTTTTGAAGGTCCTAGCTGTGCAGATATCTGAACCAATGCAAAGCTCTGATTGTGCGCATCATTGACATCAATGCTGAAATTGGCTATCCGCGGCGCGCATGAGCCAGGAGGTTGCATGTATTGCGTTATATAAAGATACAAATGATTGCACTTTTGGTGATGATTATTCTATCCAATGCCCTACCTGGATGTTTAGGATAAGATCTGTATCATTGCTGGCTCCCTTAAGCAGGGTAATCCAAGCTTTCATGTCACCACGAGGACAGTGGCGTAGCGTGAGTGTTGTGCGCCCGGAGACATAATGTTCTTCGAGCCCCGGGGGGGAGGGGGTACCTAGCGGAAAAGAGGGAAGGGGAGGAGCCTTATATTATATGAAAGGGTTTACAACTGCCCCCCCCCCCATGCGTTTGTGAGTTCTCGTTGACGCGATAATTAATTATCTCTCGTCTATTTCGGCGCCCCCTCAACCCTGCGCCCGGGGACATATGTCCCCCCCCCCCCCCCCCCTCGCTACGCCACTCAACGAGGAGCTACAGTACATGCAGTAAATAAATGTAAGCATCCATTACACAATGCAGTGTGACTTTAGTGAAATTGTGACGTCAGCCCATTGTTAGGAAGTACTTTCCGTTTGGGACACTGGTCAGTCTATATTTCAGTAGGGGATAACCTGGGTTTCAGGGATTACATGGGGTGGGAGGTCTTGGGGTAGTGGAAGCTCTATTTCAGTAGGGGATAAAAAGGTCAGAGGGGTTACATGGGATGATAGGGTCCGGGGCGGTGGGAGAGAGGATAGCCAACTCCTTTAGGGGTTAGCTTGGTTTCAGGGATTACATGGGGTAGGAAGTCTTGGGGTAGTGGAAGGTGAGGGTTCTTTATTCCAGCAGGGGATAAAAGGATCAGAGGGGTAACATGGAATGGCAGGGTCCTGGGGTAGTGGGAGAATGATATTGTGTACTCTGTCAGAGGTTGGATTTCATGGGATGGGAGGTCCTGGGGTGGTGGGAGGGGAGGGTCCTTGACTCCATTTGGGGTTAGCTGGGTTTCAGGGATTACATGGGGTGGGGGATCTCAGTGCATTGTAAAATTGAAGTTCTTAGCAGTGGTTGGGTTTGCCTGGACTAGACTGGTCTTGGGGTGGTGGGGGAGTTGGGGTTCTTGACTTTGGCTGGGGTTTCCTGGATTGGACAATTTATATGAGATGGGATGTCTTATAAAGTACAAAAATGATTTCAAAAAAAGATAACTGTGATCTTCAATTATACATTTTTGTCCATATGTTTGAAGTATAGAACGGATATTCGTTTAGTAAAGAGCCAGAATTCTCAGAATGTGTGGCGGACTGAACAGTTTATGTTGTAATGGGGATTTTCCCCACGGCCCAATTGTTGTATTGTGCGCGGGCCGAAGACACCCCGCGGTGTAGCGCAGCGGGGGGGGACGCTTTGTCCTAGCCGCATTATTGTGCACACCTATATATGTGTATGGCGTGTGTATTGAGTATGCTTGTGCAGTATTACTGTTCAGAGTTGCCGTTTCCCTGTCATTGAGGTATTTACTTGGTCGGGTCGTGCGTTCAGTCCTTTACAAGTGGTGGCAAGCGGCGGGATCGTCTTCAGTCGGATACTGTACGAACCGAGCTAGCGAGTTAGTGGATGACCACACGATCTGGGCGTAAATATAACAGTGTCGTAGCACAACCTCAACGAGAGACAGCGGATATGGGTGAAACGTCGGAGGCAATTGCAGCAATGCAAGAACTCTTCAGGAACCTTCTTGATGAGAGAAAGAAGCGAGAAGAGGAGGAGGCGCGCCGACGTGAGCAGGAGCGACTAGAGCGCGAAGAAGAGAGGAAAAGACTAGAGGCACAGTGGGAGAGAGAACGTCAGGAGCACATAGCGGAAAAGGAACGTGAGAGGCAGAGAAGAGAGGAAGACTTAAGGATTCGTGACCAGGAGCTACGGGCTCAGATGGAGCTGTTTGCAAAGATGGTCGAGTCCAAGAAGGCTGAATCGTCGTCGGGAGCAAGTAGCCGTGCTGCGGATGGGGAACTCCGCGTGGTGAAACTCGCCGATCGGGATGATAATGAAGCTTACCTCACCACGTTCGAGCGTTTAATGTCGGCGTACAACATCCCGAAGGATCGATGGATCTTCAAACTGGCGCCTCAACTGTCTGGTAAGGCACAACAGGCCTATGCAGCGCTGACCACGGAGGATGCATTGGAATACGACGGGGTGAAAGCAGCGATCCTGAGGCGGTATGACATCACCGAGGAGACGTACCGTCAGCGTTTCAGGGAAATCACCAAGAATGTGGTTGAGTCACATCGAGATGTGTCTATTCGTTTGGGGGACCTGGCTAACAAATGGCTCAAGGGTTTGACTACTGTGGAGCAGGTCAAGGAAGCTATTGTCCTGGAACAGCTACTCTATACCCTGGGTCCCTCTGTTCGAGTGTGGGTTAAAGAGCGGAAGCCGAAGACAGCTCTGGAGGCAGGACAACTGGCAGATGACTACTCTGAGGCCAGGAAGCAGACTGCCAAGGAGAGTAGACCAGGGGTGGATCTGGCTTCACCAGCTTCCAGTGAGAAACCCACTCGTCATGATCAGGAGCAGCCTGACAAGGAGGAAGGCGACAAGAGGTCAGCAAAGGAGAGGCACTACTCTAGGTCTGGGTACCAAAACAAGGATCACCACTCCCACGTGACCTGTTACAATTGTGGTAGGCAGGGGCACTTTGCTTCAAGATGTCCTGAAAAGGCCATGTATTGTGGTGATAGCCTACGTCACAAAGCAGCTCTGCAGAAGGCTGGCGTGGTTGAAGGACAGATGGTGGAGGACATTGTTCTGGACACAGGATGCTCAAAGACCCTCATCCACCATGCCCTGGTACCTCGGAAAAAGATGTTGCAAGGAGAGGCGGTCACCATTCGGTGTGCTCATGGGGACAACGCACTGTACCCACTTGCAATGGTTGATCTGGTGGTGGATGGAGTCCCACTGACGGTGGAGGCAGCAGTATCCAAAACACTTCCAGTGTCGGTTTTGCTGGGCACAGATGTACCCGAACTTGTGCGATTTTTGAGAACCGACTCCAAAGACAGTAGGAACTTTGGAGGGTGTGAGGCACTGATGATGGTAACACGAGCAGGAGCAAAGAAGCGAGAAGCGGAGAAAGAAATCCAACGGCAGAAGGAGGAAGAATCAGAAGTGAGACCAACACCAATAGCGAGTGAACTGGCAGAGGAGGTGCAGAGGGAAGAGGAACTCCCAATAGAGGTGAACCCAGAGCGGTGTTCCTTGGATGAGGAACTATTTAGTGGAGGGCGGCCCAGAGTTAAGTTGACCAGAAGCCAGAAGAGGATGCAGAGGAGACAACACCAGCGGGACATACCAGTGGGAGCACTTGACATGTCGGCAGTAGAACTCCAGAAGCTGCAGGAGACAGACCCTTCACTGGCTCAGGTCAGATCTATGTGTGGCACCAGGAAGCCACAAGAGTCGGAGTCACACTACCTTAACTCTGAGGGGTTATTGTTTCGGCGATGGATCCAGAGGCGGGGGAAACCAGAATCTGCAGTGGAACAGCTGGTACTACCCACGCAGTGTCGTAAGGCAGTACTGCAGCTGGCACATGAGGTGCCCCTTGCAGCGCACTTGGGCAAAAACAAGACAGCGAAGAGGATCCTCAGGCGTTTCTACTGGCCTACTCTGTATAGGGACGTGGAGGAGTTCTGCAAGTGCTGTCGTATCTGCCAGAAAGCATCAAGGCTGAAGGGAAGCAAGGCTCCCCTCATTCCAGTGACTGAGCCTTTCCGACGGGTGGCAATGGATATTGTTGGACCACTGCCCAGAACGAAGTTGGGAAATCGCTACATATTAGTGATGAGCGATTATGCCACACGCTATCCGGAAGCAGTCCCGGTGAAAGCTATAGACGCGGAGCATATCGCAGAGGAGCTGGTGAAGATCTTTGCAAGGGTTGGCATACCTGAGGAGATCTTGACGGACCAGGGAAGCAACTTCACATCGCAGCTACTGGCAGAGATCTACCAACTGCTACATGTGCACCCAATACGGACTACTCCTTACCATCCACAGACGGACGGGCTGGTGGAGAGGTTCAACAAGACCTTAAAGGAGATGCTGAGGAAGGTGGCTGCAGATGACGGGGCAAACTGGGACAAGTGGGTGCCGTACCTACTATTTGCCTATCGAGAAGTCCCCCAGGATTCCACGGGTTTTTCCCCCTTTGAGCTTCTGTATGGTCGTGCAGTACGCTGACCATTAGACATACTGAAGGAGTCATGGAAGGAACCAAATAAGTGCGGTGATAATGTGGTCTCCTATGTGTTGGCAATGCAGGACAAGCTGGCAACAATGGCTGAGATGGTTAAGGGCAACTTGGAGAGAGCACAGCAAAAGCAGAAATTATGGTACGATCAAAACGCCCGACAGAGGGAACTGAAACCAGGTGATCTTGTGCTGGTGCTACTCCCGACCTCCAGCAGCTCATTGACGGCCCAGTGGAAGGGGCCTTATCCTGTTCTGCACAAAGCCAGCAGTGTCAACTATGTGGTGGACATGCATGATACTCGGAAGAGGGAGAGGACCTTCCACATCAATATGCTTAAAAAGTGGAATACACCTACCTATGGGAACTACTGGGCTGATGTGGATGACGAAGAAAGTTCGGAGGATGATATCCCAGAGTGGAGAGGTAGTGAGAAAGGTGAACCAACTGTGGGGGATCAGTTATCAGCAGTCCAGAAGTCTCAGCTGAACAAGGTGTTAGAGACATTCTCAGATGTGATGAGCAGTATCCCAGGACGTACCACAGAGATGGAACACCAAGTGACTACCACAGGGACAAGGCCAGTCAGACTACCACCATACCGGTTACCTCACGCTTACCGAGACCTGGTAGAAAAGGAGATAAAGGAGATGCTCGTGGCAGGAGTCATAGAACCTTCTTCTAGTGAGTGGGCATCACCCATTGTACTGGTGGGCAAGAAGGATGGCACTCTTCATTTTTGTATTGACTACCGCAGGCTGAACAGCGAGTCACTGGCTGATGCGTACCCCATGCCGAGGATTGACGATTTGATTGATCGGTTGAGAAAGGCAAGGTACATCAGTACCCTAGACCTCACTCGTGGGTACTGGCAGGTACCAATGGCAAAGGCATCGAGGCACCTAACAGCGTTCACAACGCCTTTTGGCCTCTTCCAGTTTAGGGTGATGCCTTTTGGCCTTCAGGGGGCTCCAGCAACATTTCAGCGGCTCATGGACAAGGTCCTGCAAGGTCTGGAGGACTATGCAGCTGCTTACATTGATGACCTTGTGATACACAGTACCACTTGGGAGGAACACTTGACACAGATACAGACAGTGTTCCAGCACCTACGACTGGCGGGGCTCACGGCAAAGCCCCAGAAGTGCCAGTTAGGAATGTCAAGATGTGTGTATCTTGGACATGTGGTGGGCAGTGGCCTGGTACAACCTGAGAGGAGTAAGATGCAAGGTGTGGAGTCTTTTCCCACTCCTACTACTAAGAAGCAGGTTCGGTGTTTCCTTGGAATGACTGGCTACTACAGAAAGTTCATCCCGGACTATGCCAGTATTGCAGCACCTCTAACAGACCTCACAAAGAATGCGGCACCGAATCAGGTGGTGTGGACAGACAGATGCGAGGGCTCATTTCAGAAGCTCAAGAGCCTACTGTGCAGAGAACCTGTCCTGCGTAGCCCTGATTTCACTAAGGAGTTTGTTCTGCAAACTGACGCCTCAGATGTGGGTGTAGGTGCAGTTCTGAGTCAGCTGGATGAGGAAGGGCCAGACCACCCAGTGGCCTACTACAGCAGGAAACTACTCGCCAGAGAACAGAAATACGCTACCATAGAGAAAGAGTGTCTGGCCATTAAATTGGCCACACAGGCATTTAGAGTATATCTGCTGGGAAGACCCTTCATAATCCAGACAGACCATCGAGCACTAGAATGGCTGGACCGACTTAGAGAGAACAATGCGAAACTCTCAAGGTGGAGCATTGCATTGCAACCCTTCAAGTTCCAAGTCCGCCATCGGCCTGGAAAGGACAACGGCAATGCCGACTGCCTTTCCCGACTCCCGACAGAATGACTTCTGTCGAGGAGAAGGGGGAGGGAATGTGGCGGACTGAACAGTTTATGTTGTAATGGGGATTTTCCCCACGGCCCAATTGTTGTATTGTGCGCGGGCGAAGACACCCCGCGGTGTAGCGCAGCGGGGGGGGCGCTTTGTCCTAGCCGCATTATTGTGCACACCTATATATGTGTATGGCGTGTGTATTGAGTATGCTTGTGCAGTATTACTGTTCAGAGTTGCCGTTTCCCTGTCATTGAGGGTATTTACTTGGTCGGGTCGTGCGTTCAGTCCTTTACAGAATGAGAATTGCAGTGTTCACAACAACAGATGAGTCTGACCATTACTGCAAGACTCCTCTACAGAAGATACTGTAAACACGAGGACCAGATTTAACCTTCCCTCTTTCGAAGAACAAATTTAACCTGCCATCATATAGAGCAGAAATGGCTTGGGACTTGTGGAAAGCACATTCTGGTTCTTTGGTAAGTCATCAATGGAAGTGGTATCTGCTCGGCTATTAAAGATATCTGAGGAATGAAGGTGGAGCCTGACACTGCAAAAGAAGCTGCATCGGCTGCTGAGATGCCCACTGGAATTCCAGAGGAAAGCAACACCGCCCAAGGGAATTCCAGAGGAAAGCAACACCAAAGAGAGAAGTAGAACGAGATCTTCTCTGTGATTTGACACAGACAATGGCCTCACCATGACTCACTAATAGCAATGGGTCGGAGGACTGGGAGAATGCCAGATTTATTTTTGTACAAGGCTGTTAATTTACCGCCAGCAAAGATAAATGCACAATACGGGGGGACCACATGGTGCTGACTTAAGACAAAAACAAATGAAGCTTCACAAAGTAAAAGGAGAGTACTTGCAGTATTGGATGAGATCCATCAAATCAATAGGAATAAATATATATGCTACCTACACAGAACATGTATCGGCACTGCTAATGGGTCGGAGGACTGGGAGAATGCCAGATTTATTTTTGTACAAGGCTGTTAATTTACCGCCAGCAAAGATAAATGCACAATCCGGGGGGACCACATGGTGCTGACTTAAGACAAAAACAAATGAAGCTTCACAAAGTAAAAGGAGAGTACTTGCAGTATTGGATGAGATCCATCAAATCAATAGGAATAAATATATATGCTACCTACACAGAACATGTATCGGCACTGCTTGATATGTCACACAACAAACGGGAAGAGAAAAGCGAACGGTGGGCTAATAAAATGCTTTTATTGCCACCCATCATGACACGTGAACACAGAGAGAGAATACCACCAGTTCCCCAAGGTTGGGGGGGAAACTTAAAGGGCTTAGGTCCAAATGTTTGTGTGAACAAAGAAAGTTCATGAGTGGGTGTAGCTGGAGGGACATGAAGGTAGGGTAGGGATTCTATGGCTCTAGTCTGGATGTGTGGTGACTGTTACAAGCTACATGTAGTCTAGGTGGTGCTTGCAGTGTTTAACTTGGTCTTTCGGCTTGTGTGTGGAGCTGGGTGGCACCCGGGCGGCTTTGGGGATTTGATTATTGGGTTTTTGTGCAGCTGGTTTCCAGTCTTGTGCATGGCTTTGGGTCTCAGATAGGCAACTGGATACACTTCTCCATTTCTGTTTTTGTGGATGGTCACTGCCAATTTCTGTCTTGGGATAGTGGGAGGGGTGGGTCCTCGACACCATTAGGGGTTTGATGGGTTTCAGGGTTACATGGGGTGGTAGGTCTTGGGGAAGTGGAGGGGGAGGGTTCTCTATTTCAGTAGGGGATAAATGGGTCAGAGGGGTTACATGGGATGGTAGGGTCCTGGGGTGGTTGGAGAGAGGGTTGTCGACTCCATTAGGGGTTAGCTGGGTTTCAGGGATTAGATGGAGTAGTGGGAGAGGAGTAGTGGGAGGGGAGAGGAGGGTTCTTTATTCCAGCAGGCGATGAAAGGTTCAGAGGTGTTACATGGGATGGTGGGTCCTGGGGTGGTGGGAGAGGGGTGGTGAGAGAGAGGTGGTGGGAGAGGGGTAGTGGAAGAGGAGGGTTCTTCATTCCAGTAGGGGATAAATGGGTCAGAGGGGTTACATGGGATGGTGGGTCCTGGGGTGGTGGGAGAATGATATTGTCTACTCTGTCAGAGGTTGGAAGGATCTCATGGGATGGGGAGGTCTTGTGGTAGTGGAAGGGATGGGGAGGTCTTGGGGTAGTGGAGGGGGAGTGTCCTGGACTCCATCAGGGGTTAGCTTGGTGTCGAGGAATACATGGGGTGGGGGTAGGGGTGTTGGGGTAGTGGGAAAGGAGACTCCTCAACTCCATTTGGGGTTAGCTGGGTTTCAGGGATTACATGGGGTGGGGGATCTCGGTGCGTTGTAAGATTGAAGTTCTTACCAGTGGTTGGGTTTGCCTGGACTAGACTGGCTATGGGGTGGTAGATGGGGGGGGGGGGGGGGGGGGGGGGGGGGGGGTTGGGGCTTGACTTTGGCTGGGGTTTCCTGGATTGGAGGATTTATATGAGATGGGATGTCTCGGGGTGGTAGAATTGTTGGATTGGTAGGGCTACCCAGGGTGATTGTTGGGTTATCCTCATGGTTGGTAACAGTGGATTGGGGGTGGCAAGTTTGTGGGGCATGTTTTTGCAGAGTTTTCAGCAGGAGAGGCTGATGGGTGTTCTGAGGTGGAGGGGTTTATCATTATACTTAGTCCATGTCTCATGTGGAGGTGAGGTATTGGCCACATAACTTTTTTTCATCAGCTGCTGTGTGGTGGGTGGGGTAACTTCCATGATAATAATAACATCAAAAACTCCGTGTTTGTTAAACTGTTCATACAGGACCCTTCTAGGTAGGTCGTTAGATGTGTAATTTTCGCAATGCTGCTTCATTTAGTCCCTCAACGTAGATCTCATTTGTCCTACGTACTACATTTTGCAGACATTGCATTCAAGGATATACTGTACATGATGCTTTGCTGTCGCAACCCAATCTACCTCTGATGTAGATGCATTGTTTGGTGGTATTTCAGATGTAACAGGTGTAGGTGTTTTATGGGGACTTTGGGAGAGGTGGCACATCCCCAGATGTTGCACCTGGTTGCGAGACAGGGTATGTATAACTTCTTGGTGGTGTCAGGGATGTTGGTTTTGTCATGTCTGTGTCAGTCAAAGGAGCCCTACACAATGGGAACTACATCAGCAGATACACCACCAATCAGTAGCAGTCAAAAATCTTGTATCACCAGCGATTCTATAGGTATGGACTTCATGCCAATGCACATTGGGTACTTAACATATTAGCTGAGCCAGTAGTTATTCAATTTTGTAACAGTTCAACCAAAACCGACAACTTTTTACTACCGAGTTGTTCAGACACATTGGTAATGACTACCATCAATAAGTGACCTATTCAGAAATTGTGCTGACAAATTGAGCTAGCCAAACACTATGTCCCTATGAGAGGAAAGCCAGTTTTGGTGCCATTGAACAAACAACAGGTGAAAGACAAGTACCCACTTCTCTCAGTTAATCAAGTTCAGAATAGCCCATCAAGATGTACAATATTCTCCACACTAGACCTACAAGTAGGGTATTGGCAACTTCCAGATCCAGATATCCAGCAGAAACACATATACCATCCATACTATATGTACTACCTGGACTAGGATTAGCCAGATGTCATTTAGATTCACAGAAGCCCCACAATATTTACCGAGACTAATGAACAAGACATTTCGTGAGTTTTCAGATAATGAAACTCACACCATCCATTTAGAACAGAATGTTTCAGAGAATCACGGATTGCTATTAAAAAAATCAACTGTCAATTTGGAAATGAAAAAGTGATAATCTGGGCCACATCTTTTTAGCAGGTAAAATGAGCCTTGATGAGAACGTTGCTGCAGCGAGACCTCCAATGATGCTTATGAATTTCGTCAGTTTTTAGGACTGCCATGCTATTATTGATGGTGTGTACTAAGGTTTGCATTTCCTCTGAATAACCTGATACAGAAGGGATAGAGTACCATACTCTTGGTACAGTGACTTTGGAAAGGCATTGTTGACTGTTCTTGCTTACTCTAAATTTGGAGCTGATGAAGGTGTTTACACTTGCAAGTGCAGTAAGTATTGGAGCTGTACTCCCTCCAGTCTGTTGCTCATGCGAGTCAGGCACTGAAGAAATGCTTAGCAAAATTATAGTGTCATGTTTGGCAATTGTCTATGCCACAAAGTACCTACTTGGATGGCTGTTTGATTTTCTGTGCTGAAAGCCGTTGAAGTGGGGCAAGGTCTTTCAGAATGACAAAGGGCTGCTGTGCAGGTGGGCTCTGGCATTCCAAGAACACGATTTCACTATCTAAATATCATAATGAAGTCATCGCAGGACATTGTGTTCCTAGCTGTATGGATGGCAATGGTGGTCATGCATTGGAGCTTCAGTTTGTTATCTTCCTTTGTTGCTGAATGCATTTGATTATGAAGAGGGAGCTCACCCTTAAAAAGGTGAACCTATGAAGAGGGAGCTTACCCAAGTGATGCATTTGCGTATGTCTACTTATAAAAAGTGTCCATTACAGAGAGGTAGTGTAGATCTACAGTAGTGACCAGGTGAACTATTCCATCATTATTTGAGTCAAAACTATCAGAGGCAGTGGTCATGTCACATGCTACTCTACTACATCAAGGATTGTGGAAGAAGTAATCAGCTACCTCAAGTGATGACTACCCTAGATTGATGTTAACACCTCAACTGTGGAGGGCTTGGGGGTGATCTATTACTACAGTGGTGTAAAGCTGATGAGAATTACATACCAAAAGAATTAAGAACTCCTAAATATATAAATGCAATGTGCACGCATGCACAGCCTGACCACCGGTCATACAGAAATACTTGAAGTAGTCATCAGGTACAATTTGATGGTGTGGGCTGAGGAGAATGCGTTCACATGACCCATGCAAGCAGACTAACTGGTTGTACCCTTCCGGGATGACATACAGAATATGCCTTTTGTTTTCTAGCTCTTGGCGATGGGAGTTGAAAGTTCCTGTCCGTCTACACTAACTAACCCCTTCCACCTGTACTCTTAGGTGTCCGACAAACTCACCTCCTCATCCACCTCGTCATCCACCATTAATGAGTGAATCGTGACTGAGAGCCAAGTCTGGGGGTCCAAGACACTACATCCTCCTCTCATTTTAATACGCAAGTTATCTGTCACATATGCTAGATACATGTAAATAATTTCTGCATGACGTAATCATTTCACTCGTAAAGAATCAGCTGTGTGCTTCATATTTCAAAGTTAGAAATAGCTGTCGTTCCTCTACCAGTGAGAAGACGGGACATACGTGCCAAATAGCAATAACTGTCTTCCTCCCTCTCTCTTGCATTTCCGACATCCCCCTCCCAAACAATAATACTTCGCGCACTGCCTCATGCAGCCTCTTACAAGACGGCAGCTGAAAGAAACACTCCTATCCATGTTCGACCAGGGAGACGCAGACAGCCTCTGCTGTTTCCAGTGCCACGGGACGTTTACGCAGGTGAATGTGCATGCACAGGCGTACCGAGGCGTTTCTGCTGGTTGAATAACCGGGATTTATTTTACATTCTTGTTTTCCTCAGGGTACTAGAGCATCCGTGCTCAATGCCCTGTCACCCCGTGGCGCTGTGCAGAGGCGCTGCGTCTCCCAAGCTCAGCGGTACTACAAGCATGTACAGCGCGCCCATGGTCAGTGTATAAGACAACTGAAGAAAAGAATAGAGCACAGCACGAGGTATATAGAAAAGGATATTCGTTTAGTAAAGAGCCAGAAATCTCAGAATCAGAATTGCAATGTTCACAACAACAGTTGAGTCTTGACTGTTACTGCAAGACACCTCTACAGAAGATACTGTTAACATGAGGACCAGATTTAACCTGCCCTTATAAGAGGACCAGATTTAACCTGCCATCATATAGCAGAAATTGCTTGGAACTTGTGGAAAGCAAATTCTGGTGTGGAAAGCACATTCTGGTTCTTTGGTAAGTCATCAATGGAAGTGGAATCTGCTGGAGAAGCACAGCTATTAAAGATATCTGAGGAATGAAGGTGGAGCCTGACACTGCACAAGAAGCTGCATCAGCTGCTGAGATGCCCACTGTAATTCCAGAGGAAAGCAACACCACCCACTGGAATTCCAGAGGAAAGCAACACCAAAGAGAGAAGTAGAATGAGATCTTCTCTGTGATTTGACACAGACACTGGCCTTACCATGAGGGAATGCCAGGTTTATTTTTGTACAAGGCTGTTAATTTACTGCCAGCAATGTTGGGGACCAATTATAAACGCTTCCTGCAGCCAGGTGGTTCTAAGGGATGAAGAGTGACGAAGAATTCAAGCAACATCAAGCAAATGCTAAATGCACAATCCAGAGGGACCACATGCTGCTGACTTGGGAAACAACACCAGGTCTGACAAAATGTCAAAGTTATAAGGTAGGATAGGAGGGCAATGTTGTAGTGATTGCCCATTTCACAACATATGACCAATCTAGTGGCATGATGTGTCAAACCTACGCATCTCTTCTGAACAGCTAGAATGAGGATTTTGACTCCAGCCATTAATGTAAGACTCCTACTGTATAGAATATATACATACTGTGTTTATCTATGAATCCTCCAAAAATGAGACAGAAATAGGTGACAGCATCCAGAAGTACCAAAGGCTGATTGCACAAATCAAGACAAAAGAAACGAAATGTCAAAAAGAAGAAAAAAAAAGGATAGTACTTGAAGTACTGGATGAGGTCCATCGAATCAATAGGAATAAATGTATATGCTACCTACACAGAACATGTATCGGCACTGCTTGATATGTCACACAACAAACGGGAAGAGAAAGGCGAACGGTGAAACAATTAAATGCTTTACTGCTACCCAACAAGATATGTGTACAGAGTTGGCCTGTCCGAAATGTCGCCAGCCCATGGTTAGGAAGTACTTTCCATTTGGGACACTGGTCAGTCTATATTTCAGTAGGGGATAACCTGGGTTTCAGGGATTACATGGGGTGGGAGGTCTTGGAGTAGTGTAAGCTCTATTTCAGTAAGGAATAAAAAAGGTCAGAGGGGTTACATGGGATGGCAGGGTCCTGGGGCGGTGGGAGAGAGGATAGCCAACTCCTTTAGGGGTTAGCTGGGTTTCAGGGATTACATGGGGTAGGAAGTCTTGGGGTAGTTGAAGGGGAAGCTTCTTTATACCAGCAGGGGATAAAAGGATCAGAGGGGTAACATGGGATGGCGGGGTCCTCGGGTAGTGGGAGAAAGATATTGTCTACTCTGTCAGAGGTTGGAAGGATTTTATGGGGTGGGAGGTTCTGGGGTGGTAGGAGGGGAGGGTTATCGACTCCATTTGGGGTTGGCTGGGTTTCAGGGATTACATGGGGTGGGAGGTCTCGGGGCATTGTGAGATTGAAGTTCTTAGCAGTGGTTGGATTTGTCTGGACTAGAGTGGTCTTGGGGTGGTGGGGGAGTTGGGGTTCTTGACTTTGGCTGGGGTTTCCTGGATTGGAGAATTTATATGAGATGGGATGTCTTATAAAGTACAAAAAACGATTCAAAAAAAGATAACTGTGATCTTCAATTATACATTTGTTTGAAGTATAGAACGGATATTTGTTTAATAAAGAGCCAGAATTCTCAGAATGAGAATTGCAATGTTCACAACAACAGATGAGTCTGACCATTACTGCAAGACTCCTCTACAGAAGATACTGTAAACACGAGGACCAGATTTAACCTGCCCTCTTACGAAGACCAAATTTAACCTGCCATCATATAAAGCAGAAATGGCTTGGGACTTGTGGAAAGCACATTCTGGTTCTTTGGTTAGTCATCAATGGAAGTGGTATCTGCTCGGCTATTAAAGATATCTGAGGAATGAAGGTGGAACCTTACACTGCAAAGATCATGCCAGGTTTATTTTTGTTCAAGGCTGTTAATTAACTGCCAGCAAAGAATTTGGAGACCAAATTACAAACACT
The DNA here is from genome assembly GCA_013339895.1 of Ephydatia muelleri. Taxonomy (NCBI): domain Eukaryota; kingdom Metazoa; phylum Porifera; class Demospongiae; order Spongillida; family Spongillidae; genus Ephydatia; species Ephydatia muelleri. The sequence goes on from JABACO010000021.1 coordinate 21,511, forward strand.
TCCTGCAGCCAGGTGGTTCTAAGGGCATGACGAAATATATGACTGAAGAACTTGAGCAGCATTAAGCAAATGCTAAATGCACAATCCGGAGGGACCACATGTTGCTACTTAAGACAAAAAAAAATGAAACTTCACAAAGAAAAAAAGAAAAAAAAGTTAGTATTTGCAGTATTGGATGAGGTCCATCAAATCAATAGGCATATGCTACCTACACACAACATGTATCGGCACTGCTTGATATGTCACACAACAAACGGGAAGAGATAGGCGAACGGTGGACCGATTAATGCTTTTACTGCCACCCATCATGACACGTGAACACAGAGGGACTGCCCAAAATGACGTCAGCCCATGGTTAGGAGGTGCTTTATGTTTGGGAACACTGCCAATGACAACTGGGTACCTGCACAATGTCAGGGCAGCGGGTGCTTCGGTCACCAATGAGCCATGATGGTTGTTTCCTGTATGTCTCTGGGGGTAGTGGTAATTCCACCAGAGAATACCACCAGGTCCCCAAGGTTGGGGGTGAAACTTAAAGGATTCATGTCCAACTGTTTGTGTGACAAAAAGATTCATAAGTGGGTGTAACTGGAGGGACATGAAGGTAGGGTAGGGATTCTGTGCTCTAGTCTGGATGTGTGGTGACTGTTACAAGCTACATGTAGCCTAGGTGGTGCTTGCAAGTGTGTAACTTGGTATTTCGGCTTGTGTGTGGAGCTGGCCAATTTGGGTGGCACCTGGGTGGTTTGTGTGCAGCTGGTTTCCAGTCCTGTGCATGGCTTTGGGTCTCAAACAGGCAACCGAATACACTTCTCCATTTCTGTTTTTGTGGATGGTCACCGCCAATTTCTGTCTTGGGATAGTGGGAGGGGAGGGTTAGCTGGGTATCAGGAGAGTCCTTAACTCCATTTGGGGTTAGCTGGGTTTCAGGGATTACATGGGGTGGGGGATCTCGGAGCGTTGTAAGATTGAAGTTGTTACCAGTGGTTGGGTTTGCCTGGACTAGACTGGCTATGGGGTGGTAGGGGGAGTTGGGGTTCTTGACTTTGGCTGGGGTTTCCTGGATTGGAGGATTTATATGAGATGGGATGTCTTGGGGTGGTAGAATTGTTGGATTGGTAGGGTGTTTGTCATGGTTGGTAACAGTGGATTGGGGTGGCAAGTTTGTGGGGCATGTTTTCGCAGAGTTTTCAGCAGGAGAGGCTGATGGGTGTTCTGAGGTGGAGGGGTTTATAAATATACTTAGTCCATGTCTCATATGGAGGTGTGATATTGGCCACATAGATGTTTAGTGGTTGTTCGTATACCATGTGGCGTTTTCATTAGCTACTGTGTGGTGGTCGGGGTAACTTGATAACAATAACATCAAAAACTCCGTGTTTGTCAAATTGTTCATACAGGACCCTTCTAGGTAGGTCGTAAGATGTATAATTTCTATGATGTTGCTTCATTTAGTCCCTCAACATAGATCTCATTTGTCCTACATACTGCATTTTGCAGACATTGCATTCAAGGATATACTGTACATGATGCTTTGCTGTCGCAACCCAATCTACCTCTGATGTAGATGCATTGCTTGGTGGTATTTCAAATGTAACAGGTGTAGGTGTTTTATGGGGAGTTTGCGAGAGACGGCACATCCCCAGATGTTGCACCTGGTTGCGAGACAGGGTATGTATAACTTCTTGGTGGAGTCAGGGATGTTGGTTTTGTCATGTCTGTGTCAGTTAAAGGAGCCGTACACAATAAGAACTACATCAGCAGATACACCACCAATCAGTAGCAGTCAGAAATCTTGTATCACCAGCGATTCTATAGCTATGAACTTCATACCAAGGCACATTGGGGTACTTAACATATTTGCTGAGCCAGTAGTTATTTAATTTCGTAACAGTTCAATTAAAAACCAACAACTTGCAACTCTCACAAGATATGGTCAAACAAAGGATAGTAAATAACTGTTTGAAGTACTTCCGGTCAGAATATGACTCTACATTCATGTGATGATGCTGCTTTGCTCTTGAGATCAACATCTGCAATCTCCACACAGCCTGAATTGAAGTGAAATACATACAATTCCAATAGCAGTGAGGCACATTGTCTCTGGAATTCGAGGTCCAGCTACAAGGATTTCCAATTACCTTGTTCACTTCCTAAAAGCAAGCAAAATCCCTACTTATGTCAGAGATTCCGACACAACATGGTTAGAACTATCTCCAACATTAGACTAAGAAATTCAGACAGCTTATTTTTGGTAACCATTGATGTGAAAAGCCTCTATACAATTATACTGCAATATAGAGGCATGTCTTAGATACAATGACCTCATTAGCTTACCAAAACGTGTAACTTGAACCTTGTCCTAAAAAACAATTTCTTTTTTTAATGTACAAACAACTGGGGGAGTAGCAATAGGTACTCCTTGGCCCCAACTCTTGCCAATTTGTTTATGGCTACCCTCGAAGAAGACTTCTTATGCATCAGCAACTTAAGCCACAGTTATATGAAAAAGGTGCAATGATAGTATCGTGATTATATGGCCCACTTTAAACAAGAATTTGAAAGGTTCTTCGCTAGACTTAAATTTGAATATTACTATATCAGATACGTCTGTCCAGTACTAGGATTTGACTATGTATCAAGATGTTGACACCAACAGATTGCACACAAAAACCTTCCATAAACCTACCTACACATTTCAATATATCGATTACCATAGCCACCATCCTCACCCCCACGGCATGGTAGCTCAGGTAACGCTTTTCACCTTTGCCAGTAAGTTTAGAAGTGAGTATGGCATGACAAAACCAGTACTGGGGTGTCTAACAAACTCCAATTTCTGTGCATGACTAATAGTAGAGCCAGTGTATCTCTCCTTTCAGTTTGTGTCTGGAGGCAATATTAGAGACTCACTTGGAATCAGCATCCCTGTTAATATTGGAGTCTCACTTGAAATCATCAACATGTAATTTGAACGTGTGCTGCTCTTAAAATCCAGTAATCGCAGGTTTGCTACCAGAGGGAGGCATTTCATATGAATGGGGGGGGGGGAGGGGGGGACCACATCATTTCGTGGAGCCAACAACATCGGAGAGGTGTGCACAATTCCTAGTATTGTAGATGATGTCACTGTAGTACTACCTAGCTAGTCAGACACATTGGTAATGACTACCATCAAAAAGTGACCTATTCAGAAATTGTGCTGACAAACTGAGCTAGCCAATTACTCTGTCCCTATCAGAGGAAAGCCAGTTTGGGTGCCATTGAACAAACAAAAGGTGAAAGATAAGTACCCACTTCCCTCAGTTAATCATAGATTGATCAGGTGCTTACTTAAGTAAGAATTTGCTTACTTATGTCAGCAATCTTTAGCCCAATACTCCCATAGCGTGTAATGTTTATAAAGTGATTTTAGTATTACAGAAGACAATGTCCTGCGATGACTTCATTATGATATTTGGATAGTTTCATCACCTCTTGACCCTGGTTCAAACAGAGCTTGTATGCGTCTGCTTTTGCGTGGGGAAAAAAGTTACACGCTATAATGATGTGATGTAGGTACATGTAAGTACTACAAAATGCGTTTATTTTACGCTGTACACCTACAAACTCACTCTGAGCAGGCAAACATTAACTCCCGATGCATATTGAAGCCAAGAAAACGAGTACAGTGTTCTTTGACCCGCAAGTCAAGTTCAGAATATCCCATGAAGATGTACAATATTCTCTACACTAGATCTACAAGTAGGGTATTGGCAACTTCCAGTTCCAGATATCCAGCAGAAACACATATACCACCCATACTATATGTACTACCTGGACTAGGATTAGCCAGTTTCGGTGTATGCCATTTGGATTCACAGAAGCACCACAACCTTTTCACAGACTAATGAACAAAACATGTCGTGAGTTGTCAGATAATAAAGATACTCACACGATCCATTTAGAACAGGCGTTTCAGAGAATCACGGATTACTCTTAAAAGAATCAACTGTCAATTTGGAAATTTTTAGAATGAGCCTTGATGAGAACATTGCTGCAGCAAGACCTCCAATGATGCTTATGAATTTCATCGGTTTTTAGGACTGCCATGCTATTATTGATGGTATGTACTGAGGTTTGTATCTCTTCTGAATAACCTGATACAGAAGGGATAGAGTACCATACTCTTGGAACAGTGACTTTGGAAAGCCATTGTTGACACTGAAAGAAATTCTAACGGTTCTTGTTTACCCTAAATTTGGAGCTGATGAAGGTGTTTACACTTGCAAGTGCAGTAAGTATTTGGAGCTGTACTCCCTCCAGTCTGTTGCTCATGTGAGTCAGGCACTGAAGAAATGCTTAGCAAAATTATAGTGTCATTTGGCAATTGTCTTTGCCACAAAAACCCCATCAGTACCTACTTGGATGGCTGTTTGATTTTCTGTGCTGAATGCTGCTGAAGTGGGGCAAGGTCTTTCAGAATGACAAAGGGCTGCTGTGCAGGTGGGCTCTGGCATTCCAAGAATACGATTTCACTATCCAAATATCATAATGAAGTCATCGCAGGACATTGTGTTCCTAGCTCTATGGATGGCAATGGCGGTCATGCATTGTAGCTTCAGTTTGTTCTCTTCCTTTGTTGCTGAATGCATGTGGTTACAAAGAGGGAGCTCACCCTTAAAAAGGTGAACTTACGAAGAGGGAGCTCACCAAAGTGATGCATTTGCGTGTGTCTACTTATAAAAGTGTACATTACAGAGAGGTGGTGTAGATCTACATACGTGACCTGGTGAACTATTCCATCATTATTTCAGTCGGACTATCGGAGGCAGTGGTCATGTCACCTACTACCAAAGATTGTGGTAGAAGTAATCAGCTACCTCAAGTGATGGCTACCCTTGATTAATGTTAACACCTCAACTGTGGAGGGCTTGGGGGTGATCTATTACTACAGAGGTGTAGAGCTGGTGACAATTACAGACCAAAAGAATTAAGAACTCCTACTCATATCAGCAATATGTTAATGCAATGCGCACGCATGCATAGCCTGACACAATATAACCACCGGTCATACAGAAATGCTTGAAGTAAACATCCGCTACGATTTGTGGTGTGGGCTGAAGAGAATGCGCTCACATGAATCATGCAAGCAGACTAACTGGTTGTACCCTTCTGGGATGACATACACATCACATGGGGGAATATGCCTTTTGTTTCAGAGCTCCTGGCACCTCCCATGATGGGAGTTGAAAGTTCCTGTCCGTCTACACAAACCCCTTCAACCTGTACTCTTAGGTGTCCAACAACCTCACCTCCTCATCCACCTCATCATCCACCTTCATCCCCTCCTCTCATTTTAATACGCAAGTTATCTGTACTGTAAAACTTATTATCAGATAGATCATGGCTATCAGTGTGTTGTAAAGCAAATTGTTTAGCTGAAAATGATCTCAGCAAGATCATACATCAGAGGTTTGTAGAAAAAGGTTTCTTTTTTGAGGAAGGATGGGCTTATCACTGAAATGCCTTCATGAACAAGTACCGCAAGTCAATCACACAGTTGAAGACAAAACAGAAATCAAGAAATAATTTTCATATTTTGTTGTGACTGGATGAAAAATGTTTACTTCTTGAGGAAGGATGGGCACACTACCAAAATGCCTTCAAGGAGTCGATCACACACTTGAATACAAAAAAGAAATGAAGAAATAATTTGTCGTGAGCGTACTTGCAGATCACAGCAACGTGTGGGCCCTTAGAACTCTTTAGTCGCACCTTATCATATGCCTTTCTAGCACACACATAAAGAACGCAAATCTGTGCTATATATTCTTGCATTGCCTTTCTTCACATTTACTTTCCTCATGCACAAGAGGTATAAGAAATTTATTGCATTGGTTGAAAAACAGATTATATGAGCTGGAGAATTACAACCACCATTCACTGTACTGTTATATTATAGAATCGGACCTGGAATGGTAACCAGTCATTGACAACAAATGGTTGACACTGGGGACGACTCCTCTGATTGTGATATTTTATGCACTGTGCACGATATTCCTTTTGGTTCCAACATTCTATAACTCGTTCAGTGCAACATATCCATAATTAGTTACTCACAGCTAAATGTAACCAAATAAGTGACCACATCAAAGGATTGACCAGAGTAATCCATTCCATGGCACCTCCCACATTCCTGACCACCTGCCCAAACCTCTTCCTCCTGTACACCTAGTGTCCCACAACTTCACCTCCTCCTCATCATCCACCTTCATCTCCTCCTCTCATTTTAATACCAAAGTTTATGACTATTAATTTATACCAGAGAGTAAAGAATATATAATCGGATACAGAACTACCAGTGTGTGTTCAGTAGTATGAATAACTAAACATGAAACTCCCCCAAATCATATGATAGCTTTCATTTATTTCTGAAAATAGGTCTACTACTCGCTGAGGGATGGACCCCACTGCACTGTTGCATTGGGAAGTACTCAAGTCGATCACATATTTTGACAAATAAAACATGGAAATAAAGAATAATTTTCATTTTGTTGTTGCGACTGTACTTGCAGTACAGAAATTGAATGTGTCACCAAATGTATCTAGGAACAGATATGTATCTTTCACCTACATCAATATCAAAAGTGATACTACTGGTAGAAAGCCTGCCGTTACATAGAGATGCAACTCATCGAGCCCAAATGATGCATATGCAGACCCTGTGACCGCTTTTAGAAAAAGGTTTACTTTCTGAGGAAGGATAGGCACATAACTGTTCATGAGCAAGTACCGCAAGTCAATCACACAGTTGAAGACAAAACAGAAATCAAGAAATAATTTTCGTATTCTGTTGTGACTGTATGAAAAAGTTTAGGAAGGATGAGCACACTACCAAAATGCCTTCAGAGGAAGTACCTCAAGTCGATCACACACTTGAAAACAAAAAAGAAATGAAGAAATAATTTGTCGTGAGTGTACTTGCAGATCACAGCAACGTGTGGGCCCTTAGAACTCTATAGTCGCACCTTATCATATGCATTTCTAGCACACACATGGAAAACGAAAATCTGTAATATATATACTTGCATTGCCTTTCTTCACATTTACTTTCCTCAGACACAACAGGAATAAGAAAATTATTGCATGGGATGAAATACAGACTATTTGATGTGGAGAATTATTGAAACCACCATTCAGTGTACTATTCAAACATAGATTTGAACCTGGAACGGTAACCGGTAATTGGGAAGTACTCAAGTCGATCGCATATTTTGACAAATAAAACAATGAAAAAAAGAATTTTCATTTTGTTGTTGCAATTGTACTTGCAGTACAGAATGTATCACCAAATCCATTGGATAGGTACACTGTATCTAGGAACAGATATGTATCTTTCACCAACATGAATATCAAAAGTGATACTACAGGTAGCAAGCCTGACGTTACATAGAGATGTAACTCATCGAGCCCAAATGAGAAATTTATGCATATGCAGAGCCTGTGACCGCTTTATTTAAACAATTCAATTGGAGACTGTTGTATCTCCTAGAGGTAAGTGCATCAAATCGATTGCATGGTACTGTATGATGCTACTATATACTGATAACTGACATTTCTGCAATGGCTGTTCGATTTCCTGGCAAAGGGAGATGGCCATTATGCAACATGGTGCATGGCTTATATAAATGAGCATTAATGCAATCTTGAGATGAGTATAATTGTCCAGTATGATGTGCTTTCTGTGATTGCAGTAGTGCTGGTTCCATTCTGATTCAAATGTTCCCACAAGTGTTTCACACACACTCCACATGAACGACACTACTGGTAAGCATTATTGCAAGTTGGTCACAAACGGTTCTAGACAGTTTGCTCATTTTGTTCGAGAATGATACTTGAAGCTCAGAAATCACATCGCCAGATTGTCCATTCAGTACAAAGAGAGCATGATGTGATTTATGTGATGAACACCTCTCCCAGAGCCAGAATGGGGTTGCAATGTACATTAAATACATCTCGAGTGTAGTGCAAGGCTCCGCTGAAGAAGATATTCATCTCAGGGGGAGTACAGTTGTGTTAACAGTGGGAAGCAAATTAAGTTGATTACAAGAAACAAGATGAGAAAAAGGAAAACAAAAAGAAATACCAAGTGAAAAATAAAAAAGGAAATGTGTGTCCTTGTGTATTTTACTTGTAGTCGATAGGTCACACTCAATAGGTATAGCCCTGGCATGGGTGTCCTGGAGGATATATAGACACTCATGCCAGTACAGCATCTGGGGCTGTGCCTGTCTGGAAATGATGATAGGGGAACATGTCATTCCTAATACAGAGGCCTCAGTAACTCTCCCACATCACACACAGTGGGAGTTGGGATTTCCTGTCAAGCCCGGTCAAATCCCTTTCCTCCTGCACTCTTATTGTCCAACCACTTCACCTCCTCCTCATCCACCTCATCATCCACCTCATCATCCACCTCATCATCCACCTTCATCTCCTCCAATTTCAATAACTAGACATTCACTGGAAATGACTGGAAATGAACTGACGCACTCAATACACCATGTCTACTTCATGAGGAAGGATGAACCACCTCACTGAAATACCTCTGGTATGGCATTTTAGATAATTGGTATACAAGAGGTTCAATCAAATTTGCCATTCTATAGTCCCTACAAGAGGCAAAGGACTGGAAGGTGGCTCATTAGAGGTAGAGGTGACCTCAGTGTGATTACCAATAAAGAGATGAACCTACACAGATGCATCATTGGTAACCCATATGACACCAAACTGATGCATTTGAAGGTGTCTATTGAGGCAATAGATTTTCCACGGCATTCAGTAGGGTTGATCACATATCCTTATGAAGTGACCACCCACCTGAAGTGATGGACTCCACTATCCAGTGTTCAACACCAAAGGAGGTGACCCATTACAGAGGTGACCTAGCGCGCGCAGGTGACCCAGTATCACAAACAAAAATCTGTAATTGCTAACCCTTTATGGTAGAATTTGATCTCTCCAACATATTGTGTTATTATAGCAGCGCCTATCTCATACTGTACTCAATTCTCACCATAGACAGATTCCAATTCTTCTCTTTGGGTGTAGACGTTCTGACGTGAAACAATTATTGTTCTATTATTCATTTTGATATCACATGGTGCCTTTCAATTCTTACCACAAGCAGCAGCCAGAATGCATGACTGCCATTGCTATCCATAACGATATCCACACAACACTACAGTGATCAAAAGAGTCAGTCAGGTCACACTAATTATTACCACATGCTATGATTAAATGGTAAATTCTTACCAAATGCATTCAGCAACAAAGGAAGATGCCCATATGAGATATAAAATGCCACTGCAGATAGCAAAGTAGTCAATACACATAGGTGACATGTTCTTATTATCAACATCTTACCAACTTCTACACTGTGCTTGGGTGCCATCCTCCAAATAACTTATGCACTGCAGAATGCAAAACATTCAGATCAGTACATAGTATACAGCTATCAGAAGTTTTGATCTTTATTTTTTACGTCATGCTGGTAGTTTCTTAGGCTGTCATGCCTACATGCACTGATCTCTACATTCCTCCATATGCCTTTCATCATTACAAAACTACAATTGTGTTTTTGGTGTTCACGAATTGTTTTCAAGTCGTATAGGAGGGAACTAGACTACGAAGGGAATACACAATGTACACAAAATGTTAATTATAGCTACACTACATTACATTGATGGATATTCATTACAGCAAGCACAGGTAATGGCATGTGTTTTAGAAACTAATGGACCATGTGATACATGATGATAAACGCAGAAACATGAACATGGAACCACTAAGTATTAATAAAGACTCACCATGTGATCTTTCTTGCTGTGCATCTCAGAGAGTTCCATCCACAGAGGAGAAGATAATTTTGGGTCAAGATGCGCAAGTGCGGGTGTGAACCTGACTGACTGGTGCTCCACCATTACCTGAACACAAGGTACAGACGAGGAAACACACTGAAACTCAGTTGTCCATTGTGAATACATATTGACTGCATCTATCTCATACCGTACTCAATTCTCACCATAGACAGATTTCCGATTCTTCTCTTTGGGTGTAGAAGTTCTGACGTGAAACAATTATTGTTCTATCATGCATTTTGATATCTCATGGTGCCTTTCAATTCTTACCACAAGCTGCAGCCACCATGCATGACTTCCATTGCTATAACGACATCCACACAACACTACAGTAATCGAAAACGTAAGGTCACACTAAACATGACCACATGCCATGATTAAATGCTAAATTCTTACCAAATTCATTCAGCAACAAAGGAAGACGACCATATGAGATTTAAAATGCCACTGCAGATAGCAAAGTAGTCAATACACAAAGGTGACATGTTCTCATCATCAGCATCTTACCAACTTCTTCACTGTGCTTGGGTGCCATTCTCCAAATAACTTATGCACTGCAGAATACAAAACATTCAGATCAGTACATATATCACAAGTTTTGATCTTTATTTTTTACATCATGCTGTTAGTTTCCAATGCTGTCATGCGACTGATCTCTATATTCCTCCATATGCCTTTCATCATTAGAAACTACAATTATGTTTTTGGTGTTCACGAAATGTTTTCAAGTCATATAAGAGGTAACTAGACTACAAAGGGAATACACAATGTACACTATACATGTAGCTACACTACATTACATTGATGGATAAAGACTCACCATGTGATCTTTCTTGCTGTGCATCTCAGAGAGTTCCATAGGTGAAAAGTCAAGATGCAAGTGCGGGTGTGAACCTGGCTGAATGGTGCTCCACCACTACCTGAACACAAGGTACAGACGAGGAAACACACTGAAACTCAGTTGTCCGTTGTGAGTACATATTGACTGCATCTATCTTATACTGTACTCAATTCTCACCATAGACAGATTCCAATTCTTCTCTTTGGGTGTAGAAGTTCTTTGTTCTATTATTCATTTTGATTGATATCACATGGTCCCTTTCAATTCTTACCACAAGCTGCAGCCACAATGCATGACTGCCATTGCTATCCATAACGATATCCACACAGCACTACAGTAATCAAAAGGGTCAGATCACACTAAACATGACCACATGTCATGATTAATGCTTCATTCTTACCAAAAGCATTCAGCAACAAAGCAAGAGGACTCATTTGTCATATGAGATGTAAAAAGCCTCTGCAGATAACAAAGCAGTCAGTACACAGAGGTGACATGTTCTCAACATCTTCACTGTGCGTGGGTGCCATTCTTCAAATAAAACATGCACTGCAAATGCAAAACAACCAGATCAGTACATAGTATACAACTATCACAAGTTTAGAACTTTAGTTTTTTCAATCATGCTGTTAGTTTCCTATGCTGTCATGCCTCCGTGCACTGATCTCTATATTCCTCCATATGCCTTTCATCATTACAGTTATGTTTTAGGTGTTCACAAATTGCTTTCAAGTCGTATAGGAAGTAACTAGACTACAAAGGGAATACACAATGTACACAAAATTTTAATCATAGCTACATTGATGGATATTCATTGCAGCAAGCACAGGTAATGGCATGTGTTTTAGAAACTATTGGACCATGTGATACATGGTGATAACGCAGAAACATGAACATGGAACCACTAAGTATTAATAAAGACTCACCATGTGATCTTCCTTGCTGTGCATCTCAGAGAGTTCCATCCACAGAGGTGAAGATACTTTTGGGTCAAGATGCAAGTGTGGGTGTGAACCTGGCTGAATGGTGCTCCACCACTACCTGAACACAAGGTACAGACGAGGAAACACACTGAAACTCAGTTCTCTGTTGTGAGTACATATTGACTGCATCTATCCTTTACTGTACTCAATTCTCACCATAGACAGATTTCCGATTCTTCTCTTTGGGTGTAGAAGTTCTAACGTGAAACTATTACTCATTTTGATATCACATGGTGCCTTTCAATTCTTACCACAAGCTGCAGCCACAACGCATGACTGCCATTGCTATCCATAACGATATCCACACACCACTACAGTAATCAAAAGAGTCAGGCGACACTAAACATGACCACGTGCCATGATTAAATGCTAAATTCTTACCAATAGCATTCAGCAACAAAGGAAGACGACCATATGAGATTTAAAATGCCACTGCAGATAGCAAAGTAGTCAATACACAAAGGTGACATGTTCTCATTATCAGCATCTTACCAACTTCTTCATTGTGCTTGGGTGCCATTCTCCAAATAACTTATGCACTGCAGAATGCAAAACATTCAGATCAGTACATTGTAAACAACTATCACAAGTGTTTTGATCTTTTCAAGTCATGGCTGTTAGTTTCCAATGCTGTCATGCCTTTACCCACTGATCTCTAGATTCCTTGATATACATGTACTCATTAGAGACTAAAATTATGTTTCTACGTGTTCATGAATTTTTCCCATATGATTTAACTAGACTTCAAATGGAATACACAATGTACACAGAATGTTCACTATACCTCCACTACATCACATTGATAGATATAAATTCTAGCAAGCACTGGTAATGGCATGCGTTTTTGAAAATTTGGGCCATGTGATACATGGTGAAAACTCATTAACATCAAAATGGAACCAATTAGTATAAATAAAGACTCACACTTGTGATCTTCCTAGCTCTGTATCTCAAAGAGGTTCCTTCCACAGAGGTGAAGATCATTTTGGGTCAGGATGCAAGTGCAGGTGTGAACCTGACTTGCTCCACCACTACCTAAACGCAAAGGCACAGAGGAAGCACTGACCCTATAATTGGATTTACACACAGAAACACAAGGAGTGTGATAATAAACACAAAATTTGGATTTGTTTAAAAATCAAAAGACAATATTTCATGTGAGAGTCAAAATGCTGACACACAAAGCAAAATAGTAAGTACATACGTGAAGCTAGGTGATGTGTTCTCATTTCAAACATCTACCTAATAGATGGGTAGAGGCCAGTTTCCTAGCAACCCACAATGCATAGAGTAAAAGCAGCAGGATTTATTCAAGTGGCAGAAGTTGGGATTTGATGCGAAAATCTTATACAGCAAATTCGTTTCAAAGGCATGCAAGCATTATAGTTCAATCATGTAGAAGACTTTCAATCACAATCAGAAAATCAAAATGTCAAATAGACATTGTGAGGAACACAGATCACATCACTTAATGGCCAGAAATGAATTTTGTTTCATGGTACAAGTAAATATGATGTGAAGGACAGATTATGACATTGATACTATGTGCCCTAAATGATTCTCATATAAACATACCTCAACCTAAAACATGTAACTAACTAGGTATTAATCAACTAGCAGTCGAATGTCTATGCAATTAATGCATGTTCAATTCCCCAAGGGCTGCCAATTACCCGAATTATGCAGGTGTAAACACACAATGCTCTCACACCCTCCACTGATCAATAGATTCATTTAAGGGCCACTGGCATGAGATGTTATTAAGGCAAGGTGCTCACAAAATGTCTACAGAGAGTGGATACGGACCAGATATATTAAATCCAGTGCAGGCTAATGACGAGTTATCAATATTATTGATAGGGCCACGTTCCATGGGGCGTACAAATGACATGAAGATGCAACAGAGATAGTGTAGTCTCTACCACAAGGCATGAAAGCATGCAAAATAGAAACTCTAGGTAAGATGCCAACAAAAGAGATAATATAAGTATAAATGCGTGCATGTGTGTCACTGACACCACGTTGCTACAATTACTTTTTATATTTACCCCTGCATTTCTTCCTCCTTGCAGTCTGCCTCAGAGATGTTCCAGCTGTGCTGGGTGCTGCCAGAGGTGATCGTCTCACCATATGGGGTCATGTGTTGTCTGACTGGTGCTCCACCACTTCCTGAACACAAGGCACAGATGAGGAAATACAATGAAACTCAGTTCCTCATTGTGAATAATTATACTGTTATTGTAGCTGTGTTTATCTCAAACTGAACTCAATTCTCACCATAGACAGACGTCCAATTCTTCACTTTCGGTGTAGAAGTTCTGACATAAAACGATAATTGTTCTACAATTTATTTTTGATATCACGAAGTGTCTTTCAATTCTTACCACAAACTGTAGCCACCATGCATGACCACTGTTTTCTTCCATATCCACATACCACTACAGTAATCAAAAGAGTCAGGTCACACAAAATATAACCATATGTAAATGCTGTCATGCCTCCACCCACTTATCACTAGATCCCTGCATAGTTACTAAAATTATGTTTCTACGTGTTCATTAATTTTTTTATCCCATAGGACTTAACTAGGAATATACAATATACATTAGTAGAGCTTTGCAAAAAGGTAAATCACTTTCCTGTGTGCATCCACACGGATAAGGGAACATTTATATGCTTGCATATGCACACACACACACGCATAAATACAGTGAAAAAACGTATATACATCAATAGGACACCCTCACCTTGGCAAGCCATATGCTCTTGTTGGTTATCAGAGTCACTGCCTTGTTTCTTCAATCCTCTCCAACACACCATCTTCTGTCTTGCTCTGAACATGCCCTTCCTTCCACACCCACCTCCCCCTTCCTTCTCTACTCCACCCTAACTGCCCCACCATTCAACCTCTCCCCTTCCCCTGTACACCTCCATGCCCTCCCCTCCCAGACCTGCAGGACATTGCACCCACACAGACCTCTGGTCACCCTCTCCAGGCACACTCATTCCCTTTTGAGTGACACTGCCACCACCCCCACCCCCCAAAAATATGCCAGGTCCTTCAGGATATATCAAGGGAAAGGAGGAAGGCGAAGAGAGACAGAGGTAGGGATAGTGGAAAGGAAGAACTTAGGAGAAGGTGGAGTGAAGAGGGGAGTGGGAGGGGAATGTGTTAGTAAGATGTGAGGTAAGGAGGGGAGGAAAAGGGAGAGAATGGGGAGTAGAGTAGAAGGCTGAGAGGGGGAGAGGAAGATGAGAAAGGTAGGATAGTAAAATGGAGAGGGAGGTAGGGGAGAAAGGGAGTGGGGGTGTGGAAGATGATAGAAGAACGGGGGAGAGGAAGTGAGATGAAATATGGAGAAAGGGGTGGAGGGAGGGAGCAGGAATGGAGAGGTAAGGAAGGGAGGGAGAGCGAGGGGTGGAAGGGGAGTTATGAAGGAGGGAGGGAAGGGCGTGTAAGGGAGGGGTGGGAGGGGAGATGATATGAGGGAGGGTAGGAACAGTAGAGGAGAGGGATGAAAATGGAGAAAGGGGTGGAGGGAGGGAGATGGAATGGAATTAGGGAAGGGAGGGAGAGAGAGAGGTGGAAGGGGAGTTGATAGAGGAGAAGGACGGGTGGGGTGGTGGGAGGGGTGGAAGGAGATGATCGGATGTAGGGGTAGAGGAAGAGGTGAAAATGGAGAAAGGGGTGGAGGGAAAAGGGAATGAAGGAGAGAGGGTGGAATGAAGGAGAGGAGGGAGAGGGTGGGTAAACAAGAGGTTATTGGTGTAAGTATTTAAGAGACTAATTATGATTTTCAGAGAGGAATACATGATGGGGACGATATTGGCTTTGAGGGAGGGAGAATGTAATTCTATACGCATTTTAGGTCATACATAAAGGAAGGGTTTATATTTATATATATTCTCATTCTACACTTATTCACATGACCTGCTGCCGTGGAACAAAACAACATGGCTGCCCATGATGGCAGCACACAGCAACCACCCCCCTCCCTTCCCACCACCACTAGTCCCTTTGCACTGCACCAGCACACCTGTGTCCCACCAGTGACTACGCAGTAAAGGGTTCTGGCTCTTTCCCTTCCTAAGAGGAGGCATCATGCAGTGATGTCACCCTAGTACCAGCAATCCCTCAATGACTCCTTCAATCAGTACTGCATGCCAACAACAATGCAATGAGGCTTGTTTAAAGACAGCTCACCTTAGAGCTAGTGATATAAACGAGAAAAGACTAAGCAAGCGAACGAATTAGTGTGACTTAAAGATTGTCACACTACTGGAAAGAGCACACGAAGAAGAGTGCAGAAGGAAAGCAGAGAAAAGTGTTCTAATGACTAGAGCGAAAAAAAATACTTTAGTATACAAGCATTCAGCACAAACTACACTACAAAAACTAGACAAAAAAAGCATCACATAGCAAAAGTTGCTTTTCCGAACCGCATGGCTATAATATTGTTGCTTTGCAGCACTGATTGTGATTGCATTGAAGGATGGGTATAGAGGGAAATCAACATCACGTGCCTGCTAGGAAGTTAGGAGCACCACCCTTGTCATGTACTGGCAGCTCAGCTCTCCCTCTTCTTCCATCATCCCTCCCTTCCCTTCCCACCTTTCCCCCCTTCCAGCCTCTCCCAACATCCTCACACTCCCCTCCTTCCCCTCCCCCTCCATTACTCTCCCTTCCCTTCTGCCCTTCCCTTCCCTCCCTTCCTCTCCCCTCCCTCCCTCTCCCCTCCCTCCATCTCTCTCCTCTCACCTCCCTCTCTCCCTACCTACCTCCTTCTCCCTCCCTCCCTCTCCCCTCCTCCCTCCCTCTCCCCTCCCTCCCTCTCCCCTCCCTCCCTCTCCCTCTCCCTCCCTCCCTCCCTCTCCCCTCCCTCCCTCCCTCTCCCCTCCCTCCCTCTCCCCTCCCTCCCTCTCCCCTCCCTCCCTCCCTCTCCCTCCCTCTCCCCTCCACTCCCCTCCCTCCCCCCTCCCCCCCCCCAGCTGCAGCATGCACAGTACTGACTTTGAGCCGTGGTCACTCAATGTGGACATGATGGCCGGCACCAGTGCATAGGTAACCAGTGCAGGTGGGAGGAGAGGGGGAGTGGAGTGTGTGCCTACTCACCACAGGCTAAGCCACCACCCACCGATGTGGGGTGGGGGGTATATGGAGTTTTTTATACCATAATGGCCACTCCACCCCTGCTGTTTTGTTCCACTACATAAACCATACAACACACTTCACTTTTTTCATTTTTATTTTTAAGCAACAGGTCATGTGAGACTAACTAGTTAATTCCACCCCCCCCACCACTACGATGCTAGGAGGGCGGGGTTCCCACATCCACCCCCACCACTACAATGCTAGGAGGGCGGGGTTCCTATATCCAGGCTTGCCGTTCAAGTGGAACAGAATAGAAATCAGAGGGAGTGAGAGTAGGTAAAAAGGGAGTGGCAGATTACAGAGGTGAGACCTCTTTACAAGCTACTTAAGGCTATTTACGAGGATGTTTAGGGGGTGGGGTTTCATTGTCAACACTTCTCTGCCGAATCAAACGTCGGGATACAGGGGGGGAAGGGGAAGAGGCAGAGGATTGGGGAGAGGGATGGGAAAGGGGAGCAGAAGGGACTGGGGAAAGGGGAGTGGCAGATAGAGCAGAAGAGGTAGAGGAAAGAAATGGAGGAGTGGTGGATGAGGCAATGGAAAGAGGACGAGCACGGGAGTGATGATCACGGGAAGAGGGAAGGGAAGAAGAGGTAGTGGAAAGGGACGGAGGAGTGGTGGATGAGGCAATGGAAAGAGGACGAGCACGGGAGTGAGAACGATGAACAGAGGGAACAGCAGAAGAGGCAGACGAGGCAGATGTCACAGAGAATAGAGAAGAGCCAGCACAGGAAAGAGAAGCACGGAGCTCAGAAAAAGAAAGTGAGGCACGAGAAGCAGAGGCAGCTGTGAAAGGAGCAGGGGCAATGGATAGGGGAGGAGAGGTAGGGGAATGGGAAAGAGGGGCACTGGAATGGGGAGGAGGGGTAGGGGAATGGGAAAGAGGGGCACTGGAATGGGGAGGAGGGGTAGGGGAATGGGAAAGAGGGGCACTGGAATGGGGAGGAGGGGTAGGGGAACGAGAAGAGGCAGGGGAAAGAGTAAGAGGGGGATGAGAACAGGGAGAAGGGATATATCCTGAAGGACCGGGCATATCATCAGAAGATGGAGGTGCGGGAAGGAGGTGTCCAGGGAGGGCAACCAGTGGACCTGGTGGGGCAGTGTGCTGCAGGCTGGCAGGGTAGGCCACAGAGGTGTCGAGGGTCTGGGCAGAGGTGAAGGGGGCACAGGGGGTGGCGTAGAGAAGAGAAGGGTCAGGGGAGGTAGACGCGACAAGCAGGCCTCCTAAAAGGGGTGGAAAGCCCAAGTGAAAGCCAAACCAACTCTCAGAGACAAGTTTACGCTTACCTGCCGTTAGTCCAAGGTGGCTTAGCAGGGCTGTCAGGATGGTATTGGTGGTTTCTCGCTCACCCTCCAGGGATGCTACCCGCCTTTTAAGAGCTGCCACCTCCAGTCTCAGGCTCTCAATTTCTAAATCTCCTCTTTGAGGAGGTGAGGGGGGTAGCATTGGCTCCTCTTCCGCTGGAGGGTGAGCTGGCTCTGACAGCCCTGCAGGCTGGTCCACATGCTCAACAAATGCAGCACTGGTTGGTATAGCCTGTGGAGCCATTGCTTCTTCGATAGCTTGCGTTGCACCAAGGCGTCGAGTTGGCTCACGAGGAGGTGGTGGAGTTGGTGGTGGAGGTGGTGGAGGTGGTGGAGGTGGTGGTGGAGGTGGTGGTGGTGGTGGAGGTGGCGGAGGAGGGCCAGCCTGAGCTGCCAAAGCTCGTTCAACTGCCGCCAGCCGGCGCTCATACCTCCCCCGCCGACGCTCTTCTCTCTGAATTTCTGCATGTGCAAGACACACTGCTCTAAGTACATCTACTTTGTTATTCAATGCTACCCAAATGAAAACTGAAATGTGTATCAACTGTACACAAGACAGAGATTTGACTGAGTCATGACAAGACAATATTGAGAGAGTTTCTCATGGTCAAAGAAATTGCATTCCAAAATAAATATGAATTAATAGATCACATGTACGACACGAGTAAAGATAATAATGAAATATATGCACAAATGGAATATATATAATGGTATTTGAATTTTCTATTTATCTGGCTATGAAAGGAACCTACACTGTATTATATAGGTTTCAATTAATGATCATTAAAGTTGATGCATGCAATTGTGATGCACACATAATTTAAAATTCAACTCATTGTAACTAATTAAGACCAAGTTGCAGTGCACAAGAAATAATTTGTCAAGAATCTACTTTGAAATCTAAAACTTGAACAATCATGCACGAGGTCAGCAATGATCCCATATATGAAATATTAATAATTGTAATATGAATTCAGTTTAGTTCTGATGGTTGGGTTCACGTCTACATAATTCAGCCACCCAGCTACCCAGATTCATTACATTTTTTAGTGACGACTTTTAATTTGTGCCCTTGATTATGACAAGGAGTTTCAAGTACTTACATGCTTACCCTGATGATTTCTCTAATACCGTGTACATACCCACACAGATACACTTGATGGAGTACCCTAGTGTCTCATTAGGCAAGGATGCACATGAACCTAAAGATTTGCACAATCTGCCCAAACTATTGCTCCCAGGCACCCTTGTGTGCAACATACCCCTGTTGGTCCGTGGGGCATGCACCATGGTTGGATGGTTGATGCCTGTTAGATGAAAATGGCATAGGATAGCAGTTACATCACACTGCAGTACATCATTGAAGGGACACTGGTGCAATATATGGTATGTACCTTGACTAGGGGCTGGGTGGGAGTTAAACACAGCATGTATGGGGTAGGTGTCACTGCTCAAATGTACTGCACACTGATGCATAGGACGTGTGGTACGTGAGAAGGTGATCATTCTTTGCAGCAATGTACTGTTCTACTTAGTGAATGCAGTTGTGTAGTGTCATATAGGAGGACAAGGGGCTGGCCTACACTGAATACATACATGGACTATCTACATGCAGGACGGGAGTGACCGCCCACACTATATTGTCTGTTGCACATGAGATGATGATGAGATCATTACAAGATCTTGTATGAAGCTTTTGAAGGTGCGATGTGTCCATTGATTATGCCCGCTCTTCCTTACACCCATGTACATTCCGTGCATGCATAGCTGTTTCTAGCAGATACGTTTTAAAATCAAAGAGCAAATACGATTGCCAAAATCCAATCAACCATGCATTTCATTAGATTATTTGACCACGGGAAAACAATGAAAGTGCCCATTAAACAACAATTCGCGATTTTCGATTCGTTTTGTTAACTGACACGTGATGCGTAATATGCATGCATGAGTGCCTCAGCCCAAAGCTCAGAACTACAAACAGCTAGTACACTCCCGTGCATTGCATTGAAATTTGGGGAACTGGAGGGGTACGGAATGGCTCCTATGCTAAAGCATATTGTGTACAGGTGCGTGGTATTACTGCCTCGTTTAAGGCACACTTACCATGGGCGCGCTGTATATGCTTATAGTAGCGCTGAGCTTGGGAGACGCAGCGCCTCTGCACAGCACCACGGGGTGACAGGGCATCGAGCACGGGTGCTCTAGTACCCTGTGTATAGCGGTGAGGAAAACAAGAATAAATCCCAATTCAACCAGCCTCTGTACGCCTGTGCATGCACATTCACCTGCCAGCGGATGGTAAACGCCCCGTGGCACTGAAAACAGCAGAGGCTGTCTGCGTCTCCCTGGTCGAACATGGATAACAGCGTATCCTTTAGCTGCCGTCTTGTAAGAGGCTGCATGAGGCAGTGCGAAGTATTATTGTTTGGGAGGAAACGAACGAGAGAGGGAGGAAGGCAGTTAATGCTATTCGGCACATATGTCGCCCGTCTTCTCACCGGTCGAGGAACGACAGCCATTTCAAACTTTGCAAAAGTTCTGATTCTTGCAAGTGGAATGATTACGTCATGTAGAACTTATTTGCTTTATTGAGATTTTAAAATACGATTAGTTTTATTCGACGACTGAAACGGCCCGGATGGAATGGAAGAATGAAATGAGACACAATAGTTCTCATCTGCATGTATATAGGTGTGTGTGTATAAACTTATTACACTTAACTATAGTATGAAATGCGTTAAAGGTCCGACACACACACACAAACGCACCTCTGGACACCTGCGCTGATACATATACCACGAAAGAGTACTTAATAACTCATAGCTATAGCATGCAACCAATAAATTTAACTAGTACATTTCCCCCTCACGATTGAATGAAATACAAGGTTTTAATAATGAAGTAGCTACAGGGTAATGGTGTGCGATTTGTTTCAAGATATTCTCAAATGCAATGGGCCCTCCAAATCTTTTCCTCCACATAAATTCAGGGAGATAGGTCTCAAAATAGAGCAGAGTTCATCACTTTCTCTTCTCACATCATCCTCTTGCAGCAGCTCCACATACCCTCAACACTTTGGGTATGTGCTCCGGTGGTGGGGTCAACAAAATGCAGCGAGTGGTTGACAGCCAGATGGGTGTTTCCAGTTATAGCTGTCAGCTGGCTGTAGGAGCTCCATTCGTCACTGAGAACTGTACTTCCTGGTCGCACATGTTGGTAGATAAGGGGAAGCAAGGTTGCAGCATCTCGCTTCTCCACCTCCACTAACAAGCACTCTCCGCTGCCTCTCTCAATCCCACCAAACACCCAGTGTCCATCCGTTTTAAAACGGGTTGCCATAGTTACGATAAGCCTATTTGAAAAGGTGGTTTTTAACGCGTAGCTTGTTAATTTCATGTTCATTGATTTGGAGTAATATTAAGAATGGGGGGGCCACTAAACTAAAGGACAACCCGCGTACGCGCCCGCGTCAACGATGACTCACCATCCGCATCTCCCTCCTGAGATCGTCGAGTGTCGGCTTCTTGCGCCTCAACAGCCGCTTGCTCGTTTTCCTCTTCGGGATCGTCGCCACTTCCTCCACCACATCTTCTGCGAAGCCCTGCGCATCAGAAAAGAGATCGAGACGACAATGAAGATTAGACTGAAGACATTCGATGCCCTTACTTTCATCTCTTTCAATGTCATACAAGCTCATTAACGGAGTCATTGAAAAAAAAACCTCGAATATAAGGAAATGACGTAATATTGACTGCATGACGAGTCGCGTCCCCAGACCGGGGCGACCGTAATACACATCATGTACATGTAGCTCAACACTGACTGTAACCCATGCTTGATGTGATTGCAAGTTTACAACACGTATGCGAGGCATATTCTGCTGGCTTAACTCCGGCAGATTGGTGTTTTTTAGGCAGTTGTACTGGAATTTCTATCATGCATTGTTCAAGCCTAACTGGTGGCGATCGTGATGCAAGCCAGTGTTAGTTGGTAGGCACGGCGGAATCTGTGATTTTAGACCGTAAAATCCTAGACGTCAGAAGAAAAAATCTCAGTTTGCAATTTTTAATTTTTTTTATTGACACCATCTGGTAAAAACGATCTAGTAGCTTCATTATGCTTCAATGTGGCTTACTATGCATTCAGAACGACTGCCGAATGCGTCAGCAATAGACCGGAGTAGTTTTAAAGTTTTAAAGCACGCACCGTTTTTCTTAAGTGTTGTTCAAATCGAACACAGTTTTCTGCCCACGATTTTCGACTCTAAACCGCTGCGTCTCCTCCAAGGTAAGTATTCTTCCCTCTAATTCATCCTTCTATCGAAATTTCATAAATATTGGACGAAGCGCCGAGTACCTTCTTCGATGCGCCAGTTACTGAATATCATTGCCGAACCATAGATACTTTAGAGAATCTATGATTCAATGTTAGGATTCTTCAGTAAATGTATAAGATATACGTGACATCAGTGTGGGTATGCGTGCTACAGATAGCCATGTACGACGAGTTATCCGCTTCAAACGCCACGGTTCTTTTCAGAACCAATGCAGCGTGGCATCCCAAACGGAACCTTCCCCTGATGAACCAAGCTCGAATGGAACAAGAACCAAGAGACCAATCCGTAAGCGCGATATGACGCTCTATTAGCGGAAGTTGCATTGCCATCGCCAATTAAATCAAGATGTCAAAGAGGAAGCAAAACCAAGGCGCTTGCAGAACTCGTTCACCACCAAAAAAGAATAGCAGACGCTAATGACGATACCATCAACAACGTAGACGTCAACCATTCAACAGCAATAGGTTAAGTTGGTGGCGAATGCTTGAGGCATGCATTTGAATGCTTCCTTAGGACTATTATTGTTAGACCCTTGTTTCCTTGCTTTTTACAGTAGACTACTATAGCCTTCAAATCCTATAGACCACTAACGTTATCATAGAGAATGTTTTTAGTTACTTTTTTTGAATTTTTGTTCCTTCGAATCTTCGATTGTCACGCAAAGGACATTGTATTTGGTAGTTGCCTTACGCAACTGCCGATTCATAGCTCGAGACAATTTGATTAAAAAAGTGAAGATGCCGACCAAATCTGAAGGTCATGCACATGAAAAACCTACAATAATGTATGTATGTAGTGCTCGTGTATACGGCTTATTTTTCAATGATGAAATCGCTAATCTCCTCACGCCAGAGCATCACTTTGCCGTAAAAAAAACAATACACCGTATAGTTATGCGATGTACCGGGGCGAAGGAGCGAATCAGCATAAACACGTGAACTCTTTGGTTTACAGTTCTGATTGCAAAGCTTTGCTCACAATTATTCAAAATAGTGTTCGAAAGAACTTGCAAGTCATCATCCTCATTACTGTTCAAATTAAACACTATATCGCCTTCTTCTCTCGTCTTTGACGGAAAGTAACATTTGAGTAGCCTTAACCATTGAAGTGTTTTTGATTGTCTCTACGATGGTACTGTGCGTGAAACGAGCAGCAGTATACGGGATTTTGTCGGGAAGGATCTATAACATCACAGTGGTGCAAAGCTTCCTGATGGCAATGAAGCCAATGCTCGATATATTTTGATTAGTGATTTATTTTTTGGGTTGCCACTTTTGATGCTCTGATATTATTATAGTAGTGGGGTAGGGGAATGTTCGTCATATTGATATAACAAATAAAACACAAAACCAAGGTGTGTGTGTCTTTGTGTGTTTGTGTGTGTGTGTGTGGCAAGTAATGTGAACTATGATGTCTTCTACGCACCATCAAGACAATTTAAGTAGCTCTCTGGCCCAGTAACCCAATAATACTCAGCTACATGTACATGTATAGTGCAAAACTGAGGTAGACTACTTAGATAGTGAGCATGAACCCTGCAGGAGATGGAGCTCTCTGGGGTGGGGCTCTCTGGGGTAGGGGGCGGAGGTAGCAGTGTTAGAACCAAAAGCAAAACAGGTCACTACACACATTTACAAACATTTTGACAGAGTAAGCTTCATGGTGAAAAAACTGGATTTTAGCAGCCCACCTCCCTAGATGGATATGTGCTGGTTGCAGTCCACCTCCTTAAATAAATGGATAAGTGGTTGTCGCATAGGATGGCTTTAGATGGCTTTAGATGGCTTTTGGTCTGCAATGACTGCTGATGCTGGCTCTACTGCACTACCATCCTCATCTTTCACATTTCCAGACCTCCACAGGTCGTGGTTGATATCAGACATTGTTACCAAGCCACCACAGCAGCATACTGTCTGGACATTTGTTTTTTGAATGCATTTTGAGCATCGATAGTTGTGAATGCTAATAGGAAAAATATAAGAGTCCTAAACTTCAAACTGAATAAAACTGTTCTGTCTGTGATTACACTTTATTCCATTACCCTGGGACTATATTGCACATTTGAAGCTACATGCGGCACCATGTAACTAAAGTAAAAACAAATAATTTACCTAATTCATTGAGAAACTTATGCAACAAAAATGCAGAAATGGAGGATTCGGTGGCAAAAGCATGATGATTTAGCCTGGACAGACCCTATGTTTGCTGCATCTGCTTTCTAAACACAATTCTTTAGTTTCAGTATTAACAACCCTATAAACTGATTGCCTCATTGCAGTTACTTGCGCATTTACATGTCATAGATCACCGTTCAAAAAATCCGATTCCATAAATTGTGGTGTTCACTGGTGAGTGTTTAATTGAGTATGATACATATTCCCTTTCCTGTAGGATGAACACATGATTCACCTTCAACGACTCTTCAAGCGACTTCAAGTGGATCCAAGCTATGTAAGTGTCGATACTGTGGCGATGTTTATACAAACTTTGTGTGCATTGCCAGACTTTACGAGTGTCCATTTTCCCAATCCCTCTTTCGGGTGGTATTAGTGACGTGCCAATGAATGTGCATGGAGCTTTCTGATGCTTATTGCATGGGCTGCACTTGTGGCCACTGGAGCTAGCTCCGGCTACAGTAAGTAGGGCTGGGAGAAACGAAAAAAAAAAATCGTTGTTCAGCCCATTGGGGATGGGGCTGTGGAGGCAGTTAGGAGGAGTTGGAGAAAGGAGAAAATGTGTTTGGAGGTTTAGGCAATGGCAGTGTGGGTGACTCGTAGAGGGGTGTTCATGATCAAGGCTTGATGAAACGTGGGATTTACAAGAGTTCCATCCATATGGCTAGAAGGTTTATTTCATATTGGCAATTGTGTATTATGTAAATACATGGCTGCTGATAGTATTCCAACACCAACATTTGCACGTATCTCGTCTGCTTGCATTTTTGTTTATTGTTACTTGCAATGAAAATCCACTTGTGTGCATTATATGTGCATCCCATGATAATATGTCAGCTGGCTGAACCACCTCCACTGACAGTTGTAAAGATTGCATTTGAACTGCATCATATTAAGGCACTCTGTACACTCGGTTGTAGGGCCACACTAATGACCAGGTGGAAAGGCTGCTGCATCTGTACGGTCCCAACTCTCTAAGTCCTCCGATCACTCTACCTGTTGTCCTCAAGTTTGCGAAACACCTTGTGGGAGGGTTCTCCCTTCTTCTGCTGGCTGCATCAGCACTGTTGTTTGTGTCATATGTCGTCCAGTATGTAGATGACAGTATCCAAGACACAGCGGTCAATATAAGACAATATCCTGTGCTTTCAGACACCTCGTGAGGCACAGAATTGCCTTTTTTTCTTTTTTCTTTTTTTTGAACATTCCAGTTTATTATGTATAGGGGAAGGTAATATGTTTAGAATTTCTCTCAAGATATAGTCAAAACAGAACAGGCTCATAGGCTTTTCATTGGGAGCGAAGGAAGATGAGAGAAGAATGGGAATTCTATTTAGCTACCAACATAGAACTCAGAACAGCAGCACAGGCAGGTGGCCCAGTGTGTGTAACTCTTACTAATGAAATTAGGAGGGGGTTTGAATTCTTTCTATTGTACACGTTCACCAATTGCTTGCAAAGATTCAATGTGATTTAATGAAGTTCAAAGCTTTGCCCATGTTTGTATGTTTCAGGACTCTTGATGACCTATTGTTAACTAAGTGGCACATATAAAATTGACTCTTTGCTATGTCTCTCCTGAAGCTCTTTCTAGCGATAATCCTTTTTGGCATTGTCCTGGTTACAGCGATGTTCACTTATTACCAGGTATGTTATTAATAGTTTGTACACATGTGTGCTATTAATAAGTACTGGCTTGAATTATTAACAATAAGTAACCGCATTAGTCATTACTAATAACTAATCTAACTTACAAGTTTATCCTACCCCCTTGTCTCCTTATATAAACCTTTTCCATTTTCAACAACCTGCAGATGTAAAGGTTTATCTGTGCAGCACAACTTAATGACTTTGTTTCATCATGAATACCTGTTTTTGGCAAGAATGTTCATTTCAAATAATCACACATTTCAGATACCGCTTTACTTGTTATTTCTTACTTACTGTAGTAAAATAGCAACACACACGATTTCTATTTGTTCTGAGCCATTACCTCCTCATATTTATAACCTTGCATGGAGCCAGCTACAATGCTACGTCCGTTGAAAATATATGTGTACCCAAAAATGTGTAGGAAACCAAGGAGTGAAAAATTCATGAAGGCATTTGAGGTGCCTGTGGAGGTACGTATTGAACACTACAAACATGTCTATCTCCAAGTATCCTGCTTGCAGAAAACGATGGTGTTGAGAGGAAGAATGCGTCGTGACATCAACATTGATAGGCTCGTGGTGGGAGACATTGTAGACGTAAAATTTGGCGACAAGATACCAGCTGACATCAGGATCATCACCTGCTCTGGCTTTAAGGTCTGCTGACCGTAATGTTATTTCAGTCACCGAAATGCATGCGTGCGTAGAATCATTCTTTTTAAGCTCCCCTTCCCCTTCCTACCTCCCTTACCCCTTCCTCCCCTTCCCTCCTACCTCCCTTCCCCCTCCTACCTCCCCTTCCCCCTCCTACTCCCTTCCCCCTCCTACCCCCCTTCCCCCCCTACCTCCCCTTCCCCCTCCTACCGTCCCCTTCCCCCTCCTACCTCCCCTTCCCCCGCCTACCTCACCTTCCCCCCCCCTACCGGTCCCCTTCCCCTCCACCTCCCCTCCCCCTCCTACCTCCCCTGCCCCCTCCCCCTCCCCCCTCCCCTCTACCTCACCTTCCCCTCCTACCTCCCCTTCCCCCTCCTACCTCCCCTTCCCCATCCGACCTCGCTTCCCCCTCCTACTCCCCGTACCCCTCCAACCTCCCCTTCCCCCTCCGACCCGCCCTTCCCCCCTCCTACCTCCCCTCCCCTTCCCCTCCTACCCTACCATTCCCCCCGCCTACCTCCCTTCCCCTCCTATCCTCCCCTTCCCCCTCCTACCTCCCAGTCCCCCTCCTACCTCCCCTTACCCCTTCCTCCCCTCCCCTTTCTGTTCAGGTGGACAACAGCTTGTTCACAGGAGAGTCGGAACCTCGACCACGATATGGTGATTCAGAAGACCCTGATCCTCTGGAGTCTAAGAACTTGGCCTTTTTTCACTGCGCCACAGCATTTAGTAATGCAGAGTTGTGCAGAGTCTGCATACCAACCATATGCAGATGAGTATCATTGAAGTGTCCATATGCAGATGTCTGCATGTGGACACTTCAATGATACTCATCTGCATATGGTTGGTATGTAGACTCTGCACAACTCTGCATACTAAATGCTGTGGCGCAGTGAATTTGCGACAGATGCTGTGGAAGGTATTGTTTTGTGATACTTTGACCATCACTGCTTTTTGCTCATCACACACTCCAAAAGGTGTTTGTACGGGAGTCGTCTTGAGGACTGGGGACCGGACAATGATTGGCCATTTTGCACAACTTACTGGCACTGTGAATGCTGAAAGTACGACATGTGTATATAAAGACATATCAGGCATGGCAACCTGTCTCTTTTTCCTTTCCCTCTGCAGAAACATAGTTAGCTTCTGAGATCAATCTTTTCGTTACTTTCATAACAACTTTTGCAGTAACGATTGGAGTGATCTTTTTTATACTGGCTGTAGCAACAGGGCCTAGTTTTATTAATGCCCTCATTCATTTCATCGGGATAATAGCAGCCAACGTGCCTGAGGGTCTTCTCCCCACCCTTACTGTGAGAGAATCTGACATACAAATGCAATGACAAAACTTTGAATCTGCCTCACTTATTTCAGGTGTGGCTGCCCAACGCATGAAGGCAAGGAAGTGCCTATTCTATAAACTGGAGGCAGTGGAGACGTTGGGAAGTACTTCTGTCATTTGTACCGACAAGACAGGGACTCTCACTGCAAACAAGATGGCAGTGTGTAAGTCAGAAACTGGGGGATAAAGACTCTGTGGGTAGAGGGGCCCCAGGGACATGTGTATTATCATTCAGCCATTATTAAAAAGATAAACAATATTCATCTAGAATTTGTTAACACAGTCTTCTCATCACTGATCATAAATAACAACACTTATGGCTGTAAATAGCATATTAACATCTGTGTACAACTACAAGTGTAGCTGAGATCTTCAATGTAGTGGGCAAGAATGTCTCTCCAATCTTGCCACGCTTTATATATCTGGTGACAAATTCATCTATGTAGTTTCAAGGTTAAAGGGTCCACTCTGACTTGTACAAATCATTTATTTTATTGTGTAGCTGTATGTGGATACAGGGAGCAAGGTGGGGAGGGAGGGAGGGAGGGGGCATTGTTGATGACATTAAAACAGATGCGCAATAGCTACATGGCACTGAGTAATTATAAGAAGCAGTTTGTGTGTGTTTGTTTATGTGTCTATGTCAGTTTATGCACACACTCACACACACATTCTCTTTTCAACATTTAAATCACAGCCCATCTTTGGTACGATGGTGCTGTACATGTGCATGGAGTACGCGGCTCTATCTACCCAGACGAGGGTAAGCAATGTTTTGCAATGTTAATATAGCCACTTTGAAGTATGTTTCAAGTACAGCATGCTTGGTGGCTGCAAGCTGAAATTATCTTTCCCTATAATTCTTGCTGCACCCAAACATTTTCGAAATTGTAGACGGCATCAGTGTTATAGGTGTCACATGCATCTTTCTATTCTTAATATTATTTTGTCTATTGTTAGGTCTAATGATTTGTACTTGCTTGAAGGCTAGGGTAGTTTTGTGCAAGTTTGTGTGTAATAGTGAAATGGACATCAATATGTGGTATATATGTCTGTGCATTTATTTATTTACTTATTAAAAAAAAAAAGATTTGTATTTGATCAGAATGAATCATCACATGTGCCATGCATTGTATGTGTTGCCCTAATGTGCACTCCAGTTGGACAGAATGTTTCTTCATCCTGAATCTCTGCAGCCCCAGAGCAAAGGCTGGGAAGCACTGTCAATGGTTATTGGCCTGTGTAGCAATGCAACGTTCAAAGACAACCAGGGCCACATCAAGGTTATGGACAGGTCAGTCCGCGACTATGCATGTGTCCAGACCCCTCGCATCTTGATTTCTGACTTCTGCTGTAGAAAATGCAATGGGGATTGTTCAGAGTCTGCTCTTCTCAAGTTCTATGAGCTGGAAGTTGGGTCTGTGATTGAATCCAGGGATTTGCATACTAAAGTGTTTGAGATTCCGTTTAACTCATCCAATAAACCGTTTAACTCATCCAATAAACCGTTTAACTCATCCAATAAACCAAGTTAGTTTGCATATAGTAATTATGGTAATTATTTAGATGTTGATGATGTTTTAACCATTAAGGAAATTTTAGTGTGCGGTAGAATGCAAAGAAATAATTGTTTCATTTGGATGGAGTATTTATATGGGTCAAATGCAATCAGAATATGCACTGCAAGCTTACAATGCTATTCAGGTCTCCATCCATGAATGGGACGACGAGAGTTATGTCCTCATTATTAAAGGTTAGATTATGCACCCAATCTAACACAACATGACTATTGTCAGTTGTTGTTATGACGACCTTTGTACAGGAGCGCCAGAGACAGTCATCAAGCTGTGCTCCAGTTTTCTTGATAGACAAGGGAAGGTGTGTTTGTTTGCATACAATGTTGACAAAATGCCCAACACTCCCATTGGTCTGCTGGAGGAATGCATGGACACATCCTTCAGTGAGCACTTCACTAGTGCTCACGATCTGCTTGCAAGCCAAGGGGAGAGAGTACTGGCGTGAGTTGATGGATGGGCGGCCTGCCAATCTGCCTCTGATTGGGGATGCAACAATTTTACAGGTTTGCCTACAAGCATCTGGACCAAAGAAGCTACCCTCGAGGCTATGTGTTTGATCCTGAAAAGGTTATAGTGTTCTCATCAAGTTTAGATCAGCATATGATTTGTCATATTGTATTTATAAAAGGCTGACGAACTTCTCCAAGGGCTGTGTTTTGCTGGTCTGGTCTCCCTGTTTGACCCTCCACGAGGGAATGTCTCAGAAGCTATTGCAAAGTGCAGAATGGCTGGGATTAAAGTATATTCTGCATGACCTATACTTGTTGTTCCATTAAATTATATCTCGTACGGTACATTATTTATTGTTTTAACACAATGTATGCCGGGTGTTTAAAAATGAGCACAGCATGTATAATTCATACAGTGCTAAAATTGGTTAGCAACCTAATATATTATTTATATTGTAGCTACTGAAGTATTGTATTATTATCATACAGCTGTTGCGTTCCTACACGTCA
The DNA here is from genome assembly GCA_013339895.1 of Ephydatia muelleri. Classification (NCBI taxonomy): domain Eukaryota; kingdom Metazoa; phylum Porifera; class Demospongiae; order Spongillida; family Spongillidae; genus Ephydatia; species Ephydatia muelleri. Next base: position 52,388 of record JABACO010000021.1, read on the forward strand.
GATGTTCACACAGCCGACGAGATGCTCACATCAAATGGAGTGCCCAGTAGCAGGTTAGCCCACATGGATGAGTGTGTGCATGTGTGTGCATTTATGTGCAGCTCATCAGCATTCTAGTCATCTGTTCCTCTTCTTTTGCTATTTGTGACTTGGTTGTAAGATGTAATTCACCTTTTCAACCAACACAGAACATCCTTGTGTCCGCATGTACATTTGCATTCACGAGTCGTACAATTTAATGCATCATTTTAAGTTTATAAGCTATCCAAAAAAACCAAACTAAAAACCACACTGCAGTGGTAGCAGGAATTTATAAAATGCATATGCAAATGATGCAAGAGGCCATAGGAAAGGCATATTCTGTGCTGTAGTGTGGTTCCCTCTATATGCTGTTGTAATCCTCTCTATATGCTGTAGTGTAGTCCCCTCCATATGCTGTAGTGTGGTCTCCTCTATATGCTGTAGTGTGATCCCCTCGATATGCTGTAGTGTGGTCCGCTCTATATGCTGTAGTGTGGTCCCCTCTATATGCTGTAGTGTAGTCCCCTCTATATGCTGTAGTGTGGTCCCCTATATATGCTGTAGTGTGGTCCCCTATATATGCTGTAGTGTAGTCCCCTGTAGTGTGGTCCCCTCTACATGCTGTAGTGTGGTTCCCTCTATATGCTGTTGTAATCCTCTCTATATGCTGTAGTGTAGTCCCCTCCATATGCTGTAGTGTGGTCTCCTCTATATGCTGTAGTGTGATCCCCTCGATATGCTGTAGTGTGGTCCCCTCTATATGCTGTAGTGTGGTCCCCTCTATATGCTGTAGTGTAGTCCCCTCTATATGCTGTAGTGTGGTCCCCTATATATGCTGTAGTGTGGTCCCTTATATATGCTGTAGTGTAGTCCCCTGTAGTGTGGTCCCCTCTTCATGCTGTAGTGTGGTCTCCTCTACATGCTGTAGTGTGGTCCTCTCTATATGCTGTAGTGTGCTGTAGTATGGTCCCCTCTATAAGCTGTAGTGTGGTCCCCTCTATATGCTGTAGTGTAGTCACCTCTATATGCTGTAGTGTGGTCCCCTATATATGCTGTAGTGTGGTCCCCTCTATATGCTGTAGTGTGGTCTCCTCTATATGCCGTAGTCTGGTCCCCCCTATATGCTGTAGTGTGGTCGCGAGTTAAACCGATGCTTTCATTGTGCAAGACTGGAATCGATGTAATGAAATTCACAATCCACTTTTGGGGCACTTCTTCACTTTCAGTACCACAGCTGTGAAGAGATAGTCTACTTTTCATGAGATTCTAGTACTGTTTTCATTCAAAATACTCAATATATCGACGTCACGGCGAACCAGATGAAGTCATACCGATGCTTTCATTGTGCAAGACTTGAATCGAAGTACTGAAAATCAGTATTGACTTTTGGGGCACTTCTTGACTTTCAAAACCACAACTGTGAAGAGATAGTCTACTTTTCAATGGACTTCAGTACTGCATTCATTCAAATAATTCCGTATATCGAAGTCACATCGGACCAACAGGAGTTGTTCCGATGCTTTCCTTGTGCAAGAATTGAATCGAAGTACTGAAATTCAGTATCCACTTTTGGGGCACTTCACTTTCAATATCACAGCTGTGAAGAGATAGCCTACTTTAGAATGGATTATAGTACTGCATTCATTCAAAGTATTCAATATACCGAAGTCACATCGGACCAACAGGAGTTATACCGATGCTTTCATTGTGCAAGAAATGAATCGAAGTACTGAAATTCAGTATCCACTTTTGGGGCACTTCTTCACTTTCATTACCACAGCTGTGAAGAGTCTACTTTTGAATGGATTCTAGTACTGCATTATTCAATGCACCGAAGTCACATCGGACCAACAGGAGTTATACCGTTGCTTTCATTGTGCAAGAACTGAATCGAAGGACTGAAATTCAATATCCACTTTTGGGGCACTTCTTCACTTTCAATACCACAGCTGTGAAGAGATAGCATACTTTTGAATGGATTCTAGTACTGCATTATTCAATGTACCGAAGTCACATCGGACCAAGAGGAGTTGTACAGTTGCTTTCATTGTGCAAGAACTGAATCGAAGTACTGAATTTCAGTACCCACTTTTGGGGCACTTCTTTACTTTCAATACCACAGCTGTGAAGAGATAGCCTACTTTTGAATGAATTCTAGTACTGCATTATTCAATGTACCAAAGTCACATCGGACCAACAGGAGTTATACCGATGCTTTCATTGTGCAAGAATTGAATCGAAGAACTGAAATTCAGTATCCACTTTTGGGGCACTTCTTCACTTTCAATACCACAGCTGTGAAGAGATAGCCTACTTTTGAATGGATTCTACTACTGCATTATTCAATGTACCGAAGTCACATCGGACCAACAGGAGTTATACCGATGCTTTCATTGTGCAAGAAATGAATCGAAGTACTGAAATTCAGTATCCACTTTTGGGGCACTTCTTCACTTTCATTACCACAGCTGTGAAGAGTCTACTTTTGAATGGATTCTAGTACTGCATTATTCAATGCACCGAAGTCACATCGGACCAACAGGAGTTATACCGTTGCTTTCATTGTGCAAGAACTGAATCGAAGGACTGAAATTCAATATCCACTTTTGGGGCACTTCTTCACTTTCAATACCACAGCTGTGAAGAGATAGCATACTTTTGAATGGATTCTAGTACTGCATTATTCAATGTACCGAAGTCACATCGGACCAAGAGGAGTTGTACAGTTGCTTTCATTGTGCAAGAACTGAATCGAAGTACTGAATTTCAGTACCCACTTTTGGGGCACTTCTTTACTTTCAATACCACAGCTGTGAAGAGATAGCCTACTTTTGAATGAATTCTAGTACTGCATTATTCAATGTACCAAAGTCACATCGGACCAACAGGAGTTATACCGATGCTTTCATTGTGCAAGAATTGAATCGAAGAACTGAAATTCAGTATCCACTTTTGGGGCACTTCTTCACTTTCAATACCACAGCTGTGAAGAGATAGCCTACTTTTGAATGGATTCTACTACTGCATTATTCAATGTACCGAAGTCACATCGGACCAACAGGAGTTATACCGATGCTTTCATTGTGCAAGAATTGAATCGAAGGACTGAAATTCAGTATCCACTTTTGGGGCACTTCTTCACTTTCAATGCCACAGCTGTGAAGAGATAGCATACTTTTGAATGGATTCTAGTACTGCATTATTCAATGTACCGAAGTCACATCGGACCAAGAGGAGTTGTACCGTTGCTTTCATTGTGCAAGAACTGAATCGAAGTACTGAATTTCAGTATCCACTTTTGGGGCACTTCTTCACTTTCAGTACCACAGCTGTGAAGAGATAGCCTACTTTTGAATGAATTCTAGTACTGCATTATTCAATGTACCGAAGTCACATCGGACCAACAGGAGTTATACCGATGCTTTCTTTGTGCAAGAATTGAATCGAAGGACTGAAATTCAGTATCCACTTTTGGGGCACTTCTTCACTTTCAATACCACAGCTGTGAAGAGATAGCATACTTTTGAATGGATTCTAGTACTGCATTATTCAATGTACCGAAGTCACATCGGACCAAGAAGAGTTGTACCGTTGCTTTCATTGTACAAGAACTGAATCGAAGTACTGAATTTCAGTATTCACTTTTGGGGCACTTCTTCACTTTCAATACCACAGTTGTGAAGAGATAGTCTACATTTAATGGATTTTAGTACTGCTTTCTTTCATTATATCTAACATATCAAAGTCACGGCGAACCAGTTGAAGTCATACAGATGCTTCATTGTGCTTGGCCTGAGTGGATGTACTGAAATTCATGATCTAGTTTTGGGGCACTTCTTCAATTGCAGTACCACAGCTGTGAAGAGATAGTCTACTTTGTAATGGATTTTAGTACGGCATTCATTCAAAATAGTCAATATACCGATGTCACATCGGACAAACAGGTGTTAAACCGTTGCTTTCAATGTGCAAGACTTGAATCGAAGTACTGTAATTCAGTATCCACTTTTGGGGCACTTCTTCACTTTCAGTACCACAGCTGTGAAGAGATAGTCTACTTTTCAAGGGATTCTAGTTCTACTTTCATTCAATATATCCAACATACCGAAGTAAGGCGAACCAGCTGAAGTCATACCGATGCTTTCATTGTGCAAGAATTGAATCGAAGTACTGAAATTCAGAATCCACTTTTGGGGCACTTCTTCAATTTCTGTACCACAGCTGTGAAGAGATAGTCTACTTTTTAATGGATTTTAGTACTGCTTTCATTCAAAATAGTCAATGTACCGAAGTCACATCGGACCAACAGGTGTTATACCGATGCTTTCATTGTGCAAGACTTGAATCGAAGTACTGAAAATCAGTATCCAGTTTTGGGGCACTTCTTCAATTGCATTACCACAGCTGTGAAGAGATAGTATACTTTTCAAGGGATTTTAGTACTACTTTCTTTCAATACATCCTACATGTCGAAGTCACATCGGACCAACAGGTGTTAAACCGATGCTTTCAATGTGCGAGACTTGAATCGAAGTACTGTAATTCAGTATCCACTTTTGGGGCACTTCTTCACTTTCAGTACCACAGCTGTGAAGAGATAGTCTACATTTAATGGATTTTAGTACTGCTTTCATTCATTATATCTAACATATCAAAGTCACGGCGAACCAGTTGAAGTCATACCGATGCTTTTATTGTGCTTGGCCTGAATGGATGTACTGAAATTCATGATCCAGTTTTGGGGAACTTCTTCAATTGCAGTACCACAGCTGTGAAGAGATAATCTACTTTTTAATGGATTTTTTGTACTGCTTTCATTCAAAATAGTCAATATACCGTTGTCACATCGGACCAACAGGTGTTAAACCAATGCTTTCAATGTGCAAGACTTGAATCGAAGTACTGTAATTCAGTATCCAATTTTGGGGCACTTCTTCACTTTCAGTACCACAGCTGTGAGGAGATAGTCTCCTTTTCAAGGGATTTTAGTTCTACTTTCATTCAATATATCCAACATACCAAAGTCACGGCGAACCAGCTGAAGTCATACCGATGCTTTCATTGTGCAAGACTTGAATCAAAGTTCTGAAATTCAGTATCCACTATTGGGGCACTTCTTCAATTTCAGTACCACAGCTGTGAAGAGATAGTCTACTTTTTAATGGATTTTAGTACTGCTTTCATTCAAAATAGTCAATGCACCGAAGTCACATCAGACGAACAGGTGTTATATCGATGCTTTCATTGTGCAAAAATTGAATCGAAGAACTGAAAATCAGTATCCGTTTTTGGGGCATTTCTTAACTTTCAGTACCACAGCTGTGAAGAAATAGTCTACTTTTCAAGGGATTTTAGTTCTACTTTCATTCAATATATCCAACATGCCAAAGTCATGGTGAACCAGCTGAAGTCATACCGATGCTTTCATTGTGCAAGACTTGAATCGAAGTACTGAAATTCAGTATCCACTATTGGAACACTTCTTTAATTTCAGTATCACAGCTGTGAAGATATAGTCTACTTTTTATTGGATTTTAGGACTGCTTTCATTCTAAATAGTCAATGTACCGACGTCACATCGGACTAACAGGTGTTATACGATGCTTTCATTGTGCAAGACTTGAATCGAAGTACTGAAATTCAGTATCCACATTTGGGGCAATTCTACAATTTCAGTACCACAGCTGTGAAGAGATAGTCTACTTATTTAAAGCTTTTAGTACTGCTTTCATTCTAAATCGTCAATATACCGATGTCCCATCGGACCAACAGGTGTTATACCGCTGCATTCATTGTGCAAGACTTGAATCGAAGTACTGAAATTCAGTATCCACTATTGGGGCATTTCTTCAATTTCAGTACCACAACTGTGTAGAGATAGTCTCCTTTTCAAGGGATTGTAGTTCTACTTTCATTCAATAGATCCAACAAACCGATGTCACGGCGAACCAGCTGAAGTCATACCGATGCTTTTATTGTGCAAGACTGGAATCGATGTACTGAAATTCAGTATCCACTTTTGGGGCACTTCTTCACTTTCAGTATCACAGCTGTGAAGAGATAGTCTACATTCTATGGATTTTAGTACTGCTTTCATTCATTATATCCAACTTATCAAAGTCACGGCGAACCAGCTGAAGTCATACCAATCCTTTCATTGTGCTTGGTCTGAATGGATGTACTGAATTTCAGCATCCAGTTTTGGGGCACTTCTTCAATTGCAGTACCACAGCTGTGAATAGATTGTCTACTTTTTAATGGATTTTAGTACTACTTTCATTCAAAATAGTCAATATACCAATGTCACATCGGACCAACAGGTGTTATACTGATGCTTTCATTGTGCATGACTTGAATCGAAATACTGAAATTCAGTATTGACTATTGGGGCACTTTTTCAATTTCAGTACCACAGCTGTGAAGAGATAGTCTACTTTTAAATGGATTTTAGTACTGCTTTCATTCAAAATAGTCAATGTACCAAAGTCACATCGGACCAACAGGTGTTATACCGATGCTTTCATTGTTCAAGACTTGAATCGAAGTCTTGAAAATCAGTATCCACTTTTAGGGCACTTCTTCACTTTCAGTACCACAGCTATGAAGAGATAGTCTACTTTTCAAGGGATTTTAGTTCTACTTTCATTCATTATATCCAACAAACCAAAGTCACGGCGAACCAGCTGAAGTCATACCGATGCTTTCATTGTGCAAGACTTGAATCGAAGTACTGAAATTCAGTATCCACTTTTTAGGCACTTCTTCAATTTCAGTACCTCAGCTGTGAAGAGATAGTCTACTTTTTAATAGATTTTAGTACTGCTTTCATTCTAAATCGTCAATATACCAACGTCACATCGGACCAACAGGTGTTATACTGCTGCATTCATTGTGCAAGACCGAAATCGAAGTACTGAAATTCAGTATCCACTGTTGGGGCATTTCTTCAATTTCAGTACCACAGCTGTGTAGAGATAGTCTACTTTTAAAGGGATTTTAGTTCTAGTTTCATTCAATAGATCCATCATACCGATGTCACGGCGAACCAGCTGAAGTCATACCGATGCTTTCATTGTGCAAGACTGGAATCGATGTACTGAAATTCAGTATCCAATTTTGGGGCACTTCTTCACCTTCAGTACCACTGCTGTGAAGAGGTAGTCTACATTTAATAGATTTTAGAACTGCATTTAATCGAAGTACTGAAATTCAGTATCCACTTTTGGGGCACTTCTTCACTTTCAGTACCACAGCTGTGAAGAGATAGTCTACTTTTCAAGGGATTTTAGTACTACTTACATTCAATATTTCCTACGTATCGAAGTCACATCGGACCATCAGGTGTAATACCGATGTTTTCATTGTGCTAGACTTGAATCGATGTACTGAATTTCAGTATCCACATTTGGGGCTATTCATCACTTTCAGTATTACAGCTATGAAGAGATAGTCTAATTTTCAAGGGATTTTAGTACTACTTTCTTTCAATATATCCTACATATCGAAGTCACATCGGACCATCAGGTGTTAAACCAATGCTTTCATTGTGCTTGACTTGAATTGATGTACTGAAATTTAGTATCCACTTTTGTAGCACTTCATCACATTCAGTACCAAGGCTGCGAAGAGATAGTATACTTTTCAAGGGATTTTAGTACTACTTTCATTCAATATATCCTACGTTTCGAAGTCTCATCGGACCATCAGGTGTAATACCGATGCTTTCATTGTGCTAGACTTGAATCGATGTACTCAAAATCAGTATCCACTTTTGAAGCACTTCTTCTCATTAAGTACCACAGTTATGAAGAGATAGTCTACTTTTCAAGGGATTAGAGTACTACTTTCATTCAATATATCCTACATATCGAAGTCACATCGGACCATCAGGTGTTATACCGATGCTTTCATTGTGCTAGACTTGAACTAATGTACTGAAATTTAGTATCCACTTTTTTGGCACTTCATCAATTTTAGTACCAAAGCTGTGACGAGATTGTCTACTTTTCAATGGATGTCAGTTCTGCCGTCATTCATCATATCCTACACATCGAAGTCACATCGGACCAACAGGTGTTATACCGATGCTTTCATTGTGCTAGACTTGAATCGATGTACTGAAATTCAGTATCCACTATTGGGGCCTTCTTCAATTTCTGTACCACAGCTGTGAAGAGATAGTCTACTTTTTAATGGATTTTAGTACTGCTTTCATTCAAAATAGTCAATGTACCGAAGTCACATCGGACCAACAGGTGTTATACCGATGCTTTCATTGTGCAAGACTTGAATCGAAGTACTGAAAATCAGTATCCAGTTTTGGGGCACTTCTTTAATTGCATTACCACAGCTGTGAAGAGATAGTATACTTTTCAAGGGATTTTAGTACTACTTTCTTTCAATATATCATACATATCGAAGTCACATCGGACCAACAGGTGTTAAACCGATGCTTTCATTGTGCAAGACTTGAATCGAAGTACTGAAAATCAGTATCCTGTTTTGGGGCACTTCTTCAATTGCATTACCACAGCTGTGAAGAGATAGTATACTTTTCAATAGATTTTAGTACTACTTTCTTTCAATGTATCATACATATCGAAGTCACATCGGACCAACAGGTGTTAAACCGATGCCTTCAATGTGCGAGACTTGAATCGAAGTACTGTAATTCAGTATCCACTTTTGGGGCACTTCTTCACTTTCAGTCCCACAGCTGTGAAGAGATAGTCTACATTTAATAGATTTTAGTACTGCTTTCTTTCATTATATCTAACATATCAAAGTCACGGCGAACCAGTTGAAGTCATACCGATGCTTTTATTGTGCTTGGCCTGAATGGATGTACTGAAATTCATGATCCAGTTTTGGGGAACTTCTTCAATTGCAGTACCACAGCTGTGAAGTGATTGTCTACTTTTTAATGGATTTTAGTACTGCTTTCATTCAAAATAGTCAATATACCGATGTCACATCGGACCAACAGGTGTTAAACCGATTCTTTCAATGTGCAAGACTTGAATCGAAGTACTGTAATTCAGTATCCAATTTTGGGGCACTTCTTCACTTTCAGTACCACAGCTGTGAGGAGATAGTCTCCTTTTCAAGGGATTTTAGTTCTACTTTCATTCAATATATCCAACATACCAAAGTCACGGCGAACCAGCTGAAGTCATACCGATGCTTTCATTGTGCAAGACTTGAATCGAAGTTCTGAAATTCAGTATCCACTATTGGGGCACTTCTTCAATTTCAGTACCACAGCTGTGAAGAGATAGTCTACTTTTCAAGGGAAATTAGTTCTACTTCATTTGCTACACAGGCCAATAACCATTGACAGTCCTTCCCAGCCTTTGCTCTGGGGATGCAGAGAATCAGTATGAAGTAACATTCTGTCCATCTTGAGTGCACATTAGGGCAACACATACAATGCATGGCGCATGTGATGATACATTCTGATCACATACAAATCATTAGGCCTAACAATAGACAAAATAATATTAAAAATAGAAAGAACAGTCTATGCATGTGACACCTATAACACAGATGCCGTCTACAATTTTGAATATGTTTGGGTGCAGCAAGAATTATAGGGAGAGATATATTCAGCTTGCAGTCACCAAGCATGCTGTACTTGAAACACACTTCAAAGTGGCTATTGCAAAACATTGCCTACTCACATCTGGGTAGATAAAGCCACGTACTCCATGCAATGGACGTCATGTGCAGCACCATCGTACCAAAGATGGGCTGTGATTTAAATCTTGAAAAGAGAATTACACACAGGTGTGTGTGTGAGTGTGTGCATACACTGACATACACACACATAAACAAACACACACAAACTGCTTCTTATAATTACTCAGTGCCATGTAGCTATTGCGCATCTGTTTTAATGTTTTCAACAATGCCCCCTCCCTCCCTCCCCACCTTGCTCCCTGTATCCACATACAGCTACATAATAAGATAAATGATTTGTACAAGTCTGAGTGGATGCTTTTACCGTGACACTACATAGATGAATTTGTCACCAGATATATAAAGAGTGGCAAGATTGGAGAGACATTCTTGCCCACTACATTGAAGATCTCAGCTACACTTGTAGTTGTACACACATGTTAATGTGCTGTTTACAGCCATAAGTGTTGTAATTTATGATCAGTGATGAGAAGACTGTGTTAACAAATTCTAGATGAATATTGTTTAACTGTATTTATCTATTTAAAATTGGCTGACTGATAATACACATGTACCTGTGGCCCCTCTACCCACAGAGTCTTTATCCCCCAATTTCTGACTTACCCACTGCCATCTTGTTTGCAGTGAGAGTCCCTGTCTTATCGGTAAAGATGACAGAAGTACTTCCCAATGTCTCCACTGCCTCCAGTTTATAGAATAGGCACTTCCTTGCCTTCATGCGTTGGGCAGCCACACCTGAAATAAGTGAGGCAGATTCAAAGTTTTGTCATTGCATTTGTATGTCAGATTCTCTCACAGTAAGGGTGGGGTAAAGACCCTCAGGCACGTTGGCTGTTATTATCCCGATGAAATAAATTAGGGCATTAATAAAACTAGACCCTGTTGCTACAGCCAGTATAAAAAAGATCACTCCAATCGTTACTGCAAAAGTGGTTATGAAAGTAACGAAAAGATGTAATGCAATGAAAGTAACTAAAAAATGTAATGAATCTGGGTAGTTTTGGCTGAATTATGTAGAAGTGAACCTAACCATCAGAACTAACACTGAATTCATATTACAATTATTAATATTTCATATATGGGATCATTGCTGACCTCCTGCATGATTGTTCAAGTTTTAGATTTCAAAGTAGATTCTTGACAAATTATTTCTTGTGCACTGCAACTTGGTCTTAATTAGTTACAATGGGTTGAATTTTAAATTATGTGTGCATCACAATTGCATGCATCAACTTTAATGATCATTAATTGAAACCTATATAATACAGTGTAGGTTCCTTTCATAGCCAGATAAATAGAAAATTCAAATACCATTATATATATTCCATTTGTGCATATATTTCATTATTATCTTTACTCGTGTCGTACATGTGATCTATTAATTCATATTTATTTTGGAATGCAATTTCTTTGACCATGAGAAACTCTCTCAATATTGTCTTGTCATGACTCAGTCAAATCTCTGTCTTGTGTACAGTTGATACACATTTCAGTTTTCATTTGGGTAGCATTGAATAACAAAGTAGATGTACTTAGAGCAGTGTGTCTTGCACATGCAGAAATTCAGAGAGAAGAGCGTCGGCGGGGGAGGTATGAGCGCCGGCTGGTGGCAGTTGAACGAGCTTTGGCAGCTCAGGCTGGCCCTCCTCCGCCACCTCCACCACCACCACCACCTCCACCACCACCTCCACCACCACCTCCACCACCACCTCCACCACCACCTCCACCACCACCTCCACCACCACCTCCACCACCACCTCCACCACCACCTCCACCACCTCCACCACGTCCTCCACCACCTCCACCACGTCCTCCACCACCTCCACCACCACCTCCACCACCTCCTCGTGAGCCAACTCGACGCCTTGGTGCAACGCAAGCTATCGAAGAAGCAATGGCTCCACAGGCTATACCAACCATTGCTGCATTTGTTGAGCATGTGGACCAGCCTGCAGGGCTGTCAGAGCCAGCTCACCCTCCAGCGGAAGAGGAGCCAATGCTACCCCCCTCACCTCCTCAAAGAGGAGATTTAGAAATTGAGAGCCTGAGACTGGAGGTGGCAGCTCTTAAAAGGCAGGTAGCATCCCTGGAGGGTGAGCAAGAAACAACCAATACCATCCTGACAGCCCTGCTAAGCCACCTTGGACTAACGGCAGGTAAGCGTATACTTGTCTCTGAGAGTCGGTTTGGCTTTCACTTGGGCTTTCCACCCCTTTTAGGTGGCTTGCTTGTCGCGTCTACCTCTCCTGACCCTTCTCTTCTCTACGCCACCCCCTGTGCCCCCTTCACCTCTGCCCAGACCCTCGACACCTCTGTGGCCTACCCTGCCAGCCTGCAGCACACTGCCCCACCAGGTCCACTGGTTGCCCTCCCTGGACACCTCCTTCCCGCACCTCCATCTTCTGATGATATGCCCGGTCCTTCAGGATATATTCCGTCTCCCTGTTCTCATCCCCCTCTTACTCTTTCCCCTGCCTCTTCTCGTTCCCCTACCCCTCCTCCCCATTCCAGTTCCCCTCTTTCCCGTTCCCCTACCCCTCCTCCCCATTCCAGTGCCCCTCTTTCCCGTTCCCCTACCGCTCCTCCCCATTCCAGTGCCCCTCTTTCCCGTTCCCCTACCCCTCCTCCCCTATCCATTGCCCCTGCTCCTCTCACAGCTGCCTCTGCTTCTCATGCCTCACTTTCTTTTTCTGAGCTCCGTGCTTCTCTTTCCTGTGCTGGCTCTTCTCTATTCTCTGTGACATCTGCCTCGTGTGCCTCTTCTGCTGTTCCCTCTGTTCATCGTTCTCACTCCCGTGCTCGTCCTCTTTCCATTGCCTCATCCACCACTCCTCCGTCCCTTTCCACTACCTCTTCTGCTCTATCTGCCAACTCCCCTTTCCCCAGTCCCTTCTGCTCCCCTTTCCCATCCCTCTCCCCAGACCTCTGCCTCTTCCCCTTCCCCCCCTGTATCCCGACGTTTCATTCGGCAGAGAAGCATTGACAATGAAACCCCACCCCCCAAACATCCTCGTAAATAGCCTTAAGTAGCTTATAAACAGGTCTCACCTCTGTAATCTGCCACTCCCCTTTTACCTACTCTCACTCCCTCCTATTTCTATTCTGTTCCACTTGAACGGCAAGCCTGGATATAGGAACCCCGCCCTCCAAGCATTATAGTGGTGGGGGTGGATGTGGGAACCCCACCCTCCTAGCATCGTAGTGGTGGGGGGTGGATGTGGGAACCCTGCCCTCATAGCATCGTAGTGGTGGGGGTGGTGGGATTAACTAGTTAGTCTCACATGACCTGTTGCTTAAAAATAAAGATGAAAAAAGTAAAGTGTGTTGTATGGTTTATGTAGTGGAACAAAACAGCAGGGGTGGAGTGGCCATTATGGTATAAAAAACTCCATATACCCCCCACCCCACATCGGTGGGTGGTGGCTTAGCTTGTGGTGAGTAGGCACACACTCCACTCCCCCTCTCCTCCCACCTGCACTGGTTACCTAAGCACTATAGCCGGCCATCATGTCCACATTGAGTGACCACAGCTCAAAGTCAGTACTGTGCATGCTGCAGCTGGGGGGGAGGGAGGAGGGAGGGGAGTGGAGGGGAGAGGGAAGGGGAGGAGGGAGGGGAGAGGGAGGGAGAGGGAGGGAGAAAGAGGGAGGGAGGGGAGAGGGAGGGAGGGGAGAGGGAGGGAGGGAGAGGGAGGGAGGGGAGAGGGAGGGAGGGGTTAGGGAGGGAAGGGAGAGGGAGGGAGGGGAGAAGGAGGTAGGTAGGGAGAGAGGGAGGTGAGAGAGGAGAGAGATGGAGGGAGGGGAGAGGGAGGGAGGGGAGAGGAAGGGAGGGAAGGGAAGGAAGAGTAATGGAGGGGGAGGGGAAGGTGGGGAGTGTGAGGATGGTGGGAGAGGCTGGAAGGGGGGAAAGGTGGGAAGGGAAGGGAGGGATGATGGAAGAAGAGGGAGAGCTGAGCTGCCAGTACATGACAAGGGTGGTGCTCCTAACTTCCTAGCAGGCATATGATGTTGATTTCCCTCTATACCCATCCTTCAATGCAATCACAATCAGTGCTGCAAAGCAACAATAATATAGCCATGCGGTTCGGAAAAAGCAACTTTCGCTATGTGTTGCTTTTTTGTCCAGTTTTTGTAGTGTAGTTTGTGCTGAATGCTTGTATACTAAAGTTTTTTTTTTCGCTCTAGTCATTAGAACACTTTTCTCTGCTTTCCTTCTGCACTCTTCTTCGTGTGCTCTTACCAGTAGTGTGACAATATTTAAGTCACACTAATTCGTTCGCTTGCTTAGTTTTTTCTCGTTTATATCACTAGCTCTAAGGTGAGCTGTCTTTAAACAAGCCTCATTGCATTGTTGTTGGCATGCACTACTGATTGAAGGAGTCATTGAGGGATTGCTGGTACTAGGGTGACATCACTGCATGATGCTTCCTTATAGGAAGGGAAAGAGCTGGAACCCTTTACTGCGTGGTCACTGGTGGGACACAGGTGTGCTGGTGCAGTGCAAAGGGACTAGTGGTGGTGGGAAGGGAGGGGGGTGGTTGCTGTGTGCTGCCATCATGGGCAGCCATGTTGTTTTGTTCCACGGCAGCAGGTCATGTGAATAAGTGTAGAATGAGAATATATATAAATATAAACCCTTCCTTTATGTATGACCTAAAATGCGTATAGATTACATTCTCCCTCCCTCAAAGCCAATATCTTCCCCATCATCTTATATTCCTTCTCTGAAAATCATAATTAGTCTATTAAATACTTTACACCAATAACCTTCCTTGTTTTTACCCACCCTCTCCCTCCTCCTTCATTCCACCCCTCTCTCCCTTCCATTCCTCTCTTCCCTCCACCCTTTCTCCAATTCATCCCTCTTCCTCTCTCTTGTTCCTACCCCTACATCCTATCATCTCCCTTCCACCCTTCCCACCCTCCCACCCGCCCTTTCCTCCTCCTATCAACTCCCCTTCCACCTCTCCCTCTCCCTCCCTTCCCTAATTCTCCATTCCATCTCCTCCCTACACACCTTTCTCCATTTTCAATCCTCTTCCTCTCTACTGTTCCTACCCCTCCCCATATCAATCTCCCCTCCCACCCCTCCCTTACACGCCCTTCTCCCTCCTATCAACCCCTTCCACCCCTCACTCTCCCTCCCTTCCTTACCTCTCCATTCCTGCTCCCTCCCTCCACCCCTTTCTCCATATTTCACCTCACTTCCTCTCCCCCGTTCTTCTATCATCTTCCACCCCCCTCTCCCTTTCTCCCCTACCTCCCTCTCCATTTTACTATCCTACCTTTCTCATCTTCCTCTCCCCCTCTCAGTCTTCTACTCAGCATATGGCTTGCCAAGGTGAGGGTGTCCTATTGATGTATATACATTTTTTCACTGTATTTATGTGTGTGTGTGTGTGCATATGCAAGCATATAAATGTTCCCTTATCCGTGTGGATGCACACCTTTTTGCAAAGCTCTACTAATGTATATTGTATATTCCTAGTTAAGTCCTATGGGTGGAGGCATGACAGCATTTACATATGGTTATATTTTGTGTGAACTGACTCTTTTGATTACTGTAGTGGTATGTGGATATGGAAGAAAACAGTGGTCATGCATGGTGGCTACAGTTTGTGGTATTAATTGAAAGACACTTCGTGATATCAAAAATAAATTGTAGAACAATTATCGTTTCATGTCAGAACTTCTACACCGAAAGTGAAGAATTGGACGTCTGTCTATGGTGAGAATTGAGTTCAGTTTGAGATAAACACAGCTACAATAACAGTATAATTATTCACAATGAGGAACTGAGTTTCAGTGTATTTCCTCATCTGTGCCTTGTGTTCAGGAAGTGGTGGAGCACCAGTCAGACAACACATGACCCCATATGGTGAGACGATCACCTCTGGCAGCACCCAGCACAGCTGGAACATCTCTGAGGCAGACTGCAAGGAGGAAGAAATGCAGGGGTAAATATAAAAAGTAATTGTAGCAACGTGGTGTCAGTGACACACATGCACGCATTTATACTTATAGTATCTTGTTTGTTGGCATCATACCTAGAGTTTCTATTTTGCATGCTTTCATGCCTTGTCGTAGAGATTACACTATCTCTCTGTTGCATGTTCATGTCATTTGTACGCCCCATGGAACATGGCCCTATCAATAATATTGATAACTCGTCATTAGCCTGCACTGGATTTAATATATCTGGTCCGTATCCACTCTCTGTAGACATTTTGTGAGCACCTTGCCTTAATAATATCTCATGCCAGTGGCCCTTAAATGAATCTATTGATCAGTGGAGGGACACCTGCATAATTCGGGTAATTGGCAGTCCTTGGGGAATTGATCATGCATTAATTGCATAGACATTCGACTGCTAGTTGATTAATACCTAGTTAGTGACATGTTTTAGGTTGAGGTATGTTTATATGAGATCATTTAGGGCACATAGTATCAATGTCATAATCTGTCCTTCACATCATGTTTACTTGTACCATGAAACAAAATTCATTTCTGGCCATTAAGTGATGTGATCTGTGTTCCTCACAATGTCTATTTGACATTTTGATTTTCTGATTGTGATTGAAAGTCTTCTACATGATTGAACTATAATGATTGCATGCCTTTGAAACGAATTTGCTGTATAAGATTTTCGCATCAAATCCCAACTTCTGCCACTTGAATAAATCCTGCTGCTTTTACTCTATGCATTGTGGGTTGCTAGGAAACTGGCCTCTACCCATCTACTGGGTAGATGTTTGAAATGAGAACACATCACCTAGCTTCATGTATGTACTTACTATTTTGTTTTGTGTGTCAGCATTTTGACTCTCGCATGAAATATTGTCTTTTGATTTTTAAACAAATCCAAATTTTGGTTTATTATCACACTCCTTGTGTTTCTGTGTGTAAATCCAATTATAGGGTCAGTGCTTCCTCTGTGCCTTTGCGTTTAGGTAGTGGTGGAGCAAGTCAGGTTCACACCTGCACTTGCATCCAGACCAAAAATGATCTTCATCTCTGTGGAAGGAACCTCTTTGAGATACAGAGCTAGGAAGATCACAAGTGTGAGTCTTTATTTATACTAATTGGTTCCATTTTGATGTTAATGAGTTTTCACCATGTATCACATGGCCCAATATTTTCAAAAACGCATGCCATTACCAGTGCTTGCTAGAATTTATATCTATCAATGTGATGTAGTGGAGGTATAGTGAGTACATTGTGTATTCCATTTGAAGTCTAGTTAAATCATATGGGATTGAATAAACAATTCATGAACACGTAGAAACATAATTTTAGTCTCTAATGAGTACATGTATATCAAGGAATCAGTGGGTAAAGGCATGACAGCATTGGAAACTAACAGCCATGACTTGAAAAGATCAAAACTTGTGATAGTTGTTTACAATGTACTGATCTGAATGTTTTGCATTCTGCAGTGCATAAGTTATTTGGAAAATGGTACCCAAGCACAGTGAAGAAGTTGGTAAGATGCTGATAATGAGAACATGTCACCTATGTGTATTGACTACTTTGCTATCTGCAGTGGCATTTTAAATCTCATATGGTCATCTTCCTTTGTTGCTGAATGCTATTGGTAAGAATTTAGCATTTAATCATGGCATGTGGTCATGTTTAGTGTCGCCTGACTCTTTTGATTACTGTAGTGGTGTGTGGATATCGTTATGGATAGCAATGGCAGTCATGCGTTGTGACTTGTGGTAAGAATTGAAAGGCACCATGTGATATCAAAATGAGTAATAGTTTCACGTTAGAACACCCAAAGAGAAGAATTGGAAATCTGTCTATGGTGAGAATTGAGTACAGTAAAGGATAGATGCAGTCAATATGTACTCACAACGGACAACTGAGTTTCAGTGTGTTTCCTCGTCTGTACCTTGTGTTCAAGTAGTGGTGGAGCACCATTCAGCCAGGTTCCCACCCACACTTGCATCTTGACCCAAAAGTATCTTCACCTCTGTGGATGGAACTCTCTGAGATGCACAGCAAGGAAGATCACATGGTGGGTCTTTATTAATACTTAGTTAGTGGTTCCATGTTCATGTTTCTGCGTAATCACCATGTATCACATGGTCCAATAGTTTCTAAAACTCATGTCATTACCTGTGCTTGCTGCAATGAATATCCATCAATGTAGCTATGATTAAAATTATGTGTACATTGTGTACTCCCTTTGTAGTCTAGTTACTTCCTTTACGACATGAAAGCAATTTGTGAAGACCTAAAACATAACTGTAATGATGAAAGGCATATGGAGATCAGTGCACGGAGGCATGACAGCATAGGAAACTAACAGCATGATTGAAAAAACTAAAGTTCTAAACTTGTGATAGTTGTATACTATGTACTGATCTGGTTGTTTTGCATTTGCAGTGCATGTTTTATTTGAAGAATGGCACCCACGCACAGTGAAGATGTTGAGAACATGTCACCTCTGTGTACTGACTGCTTTGTTATCTGCAGAGGCTTTTTACATCTCATATGACAAATGAGTCCTCTTGCTTTGTTGCTGAATGCTTTTGGTAAGAATGAAGCATTAATCATGACATGTGGTCATGTTTAGTGTGACCTGACTCTTTTGATTACTGTAGTGCTGTGTGGATATCGTTATCGGATAGCAATGGCAGTCATGCATTGTGGCTGCAGCTTGTGGTAAGAATTGAAAGGCACCATGTGATATCAAAATGAATAATAGAACAATGATTGTTTCACATCAGAACTACTACACCCAAAGAGAAGAATCGGAATCTGTCTATGGTGAGAATTGAGTACAGTATAAGATAGATGCAGTCAATATGTACTCACAACGGACAACTGAGTTTCAGTGTGTTTCCTCATCTGTACCTTGTGTTCAGGTAGTGGTGGAGCACCATTCAGCCAGGTTCACACCCGCACTTGCATCTTGACTTTTCACCTATGGAACTCTCTGAGATGCACAGCAAGAAAGATCACATGGTGAGTCTTTATCCATCAATGTAATGTAGTGTAGCTACATGTATAGTGTACATTGTGTATTCCCTTTGTAGTCTAGTTACCTCTTATATGACTTGAAAACATTTCGTGAACACCAAAAACATAATTGCTGTTTCTAATGATGAAAGGCATATGGAGGAATATAGAGATCAGTCGCATG
Organism: Ephydatia muelleri; assembly: GCA_013339895.1. Lineage (NCBI taxonomy): Eukaryota > Metazoa > Porifera > Demospongiae > Spongillida > Spongillidae > Ephydatia > Ephydatia muelleri. The sequence goes on from JABACO010000021.1 coordinate 71,258, forward strand.
ACAGCATTGGAAACTAACAGCATGATGTAAAAAATAAAGATCAAAACTTGTGATATATGTACTGATCTGAATGTTTTGTATTCTGCAGTGCATAAGTTATTTGGAGAATGGCACCCAAGCACAGTGAAGAAGTTGGTAAGATGCTGATGATGAGAACATGTCACCTTTGTGTATTGACTACTTTGCTATCTGCAGTGGCATTTTAAATCTCATATGGTCGTCTTCCTTTGTTGCTGAATGAATTTGGTAAGAATTTAGCATTTAATCATGGCATGTGGTCATGTTTAGTGTGACCTTACGTTTTCGATTACTGTAGTGTTGTGTGGATGTCGTTATAGCAATGGAAGTCATGCATTGTGGCTGCAGCTGTGGTAAGAATTGAAAGGCACCATGTGATATCAAAATGCATGATAGAACAATAATTGTTTCACGTCAGAACTTCTACACCCAAAGAGAAGAATCGGAAATCTGTCTATGGTGAGAAATGAGTACGGTATGAGATAGATGCAGTCAATATGTATTCACAATGGACAACTGAGTTTCAGTGTGTTTCCTCGTCTGTACCTTGTGTTCAGGTAATGGTGGAGCACCAGTCAGTCAGGTTCACACCCGCACTTGCGCATCTTGACCCAAAATTATCTTCTCTGTGGATGGAACTCTCTGAGATGCACAGCAAGAAAGATCACATGGTGAGTCTTTATTAATACTTAGTGGTTCCATGTTCATGTTTCTGCGTTTATCATCATGTATCATATGGTCCAATAGTTTCTAAAACACATGCCATTACCTGTGCTTGCTGTAATGAATATCCATCAATGTAATGTAGTGTAGCTATAATTACCATTTTGTGTACATTGTGTATTCCATTTGTAGTCTAGTTCCCTCCTATACGACTTGAAAACAATTCGTGAACACCAAATACACAATTGTAGTTTTCTAATGATGAAAGGCATATGGAGGAATACAGAGATCAGTGCAGGTAGGCATGACAGCCTAAGAAACTACCAGCATGACGTAAAATATAAAGATCAAACTTCTGATAGCTGTATACTATGTACTGATCTGAATGTTTTGCATTCTGCAGTGCATAAGTTATTTGGAGGATGGCACCCAAGCACAGTGTAGAAGTTGGTAAGATGTTGATAATAAGAACATGTCACCTATGTGTATTGACTACTTTGCTATCTGCAGTGGCATTTTAAATCTCATATGGTCATCTTCCTTTGTTGCTGAATGCATTTGGTAAGAATTTAGCATTTAGCATTTAATCATAGCATGTGGTAATAATTAGTGTGACCTGACTGACTCTTTTGATCACTGTAGTGTTGTGTGGATATCGTTATGGATAGCAATGGCAGTCATGCATTCTGGCTGCAGCTTGTGGTAAGAATTGAAAGGCACCATGTGATATCTAAATGAATAATAGAACAATAATTGTTTCACGTCAGAACTTCTACACCCAAAGAGAAGAATTGGAATCTGTCTATGGTGAGAATTGAGTACAGTATGAGATAGGCCCTGCTATAATAACACAATATGTTGGAGAGATCAAATTCTACCATAAAGGGTTAGCAATTACAGACCTTTCTGTTTGTGATACTGGGTCACCTGCGCGCGCTAGGTCACCTCTGTAATGGGTCACCTCCTTTGGTGTTGAACACTGGATAGTGGAGTCCATCAACTTCAGGTGGGTGGTCACTTCATAAGGATATGTGATCAATCCTACTGAATACCGTGGACAATCTATTGCCTCAATAGACACCTTCAAATGCATCAGTTTGGTGTCATAAGGGTTACCAATGATGCATCTGTGTAGGTTCATCTCTTTATTGGTAATCACACTGAGGTCACCTCTACCTCTAATGAGCCACCTTCCAGTCCTTTGCCTCTTGTAGGGACTATAGAATGGCAAATTTGATTGAACCTCTTGTATACCAATTATCTAAAATGCCATACCAGAGGTATTTCAGTGAGGTGGTTCATCCTTCCTCATGAAGTAGACATGGTGTATTGAGTGCGTCAGTTCATTTCCAGTCATTTCCAGTGAATGTCTAGTTATTGAAATTGGAGGAGATGAAGGTGGATGATGAGGTGGATGATGAGGTGGATGATGAGGTGGATGAGGAGGAGGTGAAGTGGTTGGACAATAAGAGTGCAGGAGGAAAGGGATTTGACCGGGCTTGACAGGAAAATTTGATATTGATGTAGGTGAAAGATACATATATGTTCCTAGATACATTTGGTGACACATTCAATTTCTGTACTGCAAGTACAGTCGCAACAACAAAATGAAAATTATTCTTTATTTCCATGTTTTATTTGTCAAAATATGTGATCGACTTGAGTACTTCCCAATGCAACAGTGCAGCGGGGTCCATCCCTCAGCGAGTAGTAGACCTATTTTCAGAAATAAATGAAAGCTATCATATGATTTGGGGGAGTTTCATGTTTAGTTATTCATACTACTGAACACACACTGGTAGTTCTGTATCCGATTATATATTCTTTACTCTCTGGTATAAATTAATAGTCATAAACTTTGCTATTAAAATGAGAGGAGGAGATGAAGGTGGATGATGAGGTGGATGAGGAGGAGGTGAAGTTGTGGGACACTAGGTGTACAGGAGGAAGAGGTTTGGGCAGGTGGTCAGGAATGAGGGAGGTGACATGGAATGGATTACTCTGGTCAATCCTTTGATGTGGTCACTTATTTGGTTACATTTAGCTGTGAGTAACTAATTATGGATATGTTGCACTGAACGAGTTATAGAATGTTGGAACAAAAAGGAATATCGTGCACAGTGCATAAAATATCACAATCAGAGGAGTCGTCACCAGTGTCAACCATTTGTTGTCAATGACTGGTTACCATTCCAGGTTCGATTCTATAATATAACAGTACAGTGAATGGTGGTTGTAATTCTCCCGCTCATATAATCTGTATTTCAACCAATGCAATAAATTTCTTATACCTGTTGTGCATGAGGAAAGTAAATGTGAAGAAAGGCAATGCAAGAATATATAGCATGATATCGCACAGATTTGCGTTCTTTATGTGTGTTCTAGAAAGGCATATGATAAGGTGCGACTAAAGAGTTCTAAGGGCCCACACGTTGCTGTGATCTGCAAGTAAGCTCACGACAAATTATTTCTTCATTTCTTTTTTGTATTCAAGTGTGTGATCGACTCCTCATGAAGGCATTTTGGTAGTGTGCCCATCCTTCCTCAAGAAGTAAACCTTTTTCATCCAGTCACAACAAAATATGAAAATTATTTCTTGCTTTCTGTTTTGTCTTCAACTTTTGTGATTGACTTGCGGTACTTGTTCATGAAGGCATTTCAGTGATAAGCCCATCCTTCCTCAAAAAGGAAACCTTTTTCTACAAACCTCTGATGTATGATCTTGCTGAGATCATTTTCAGCTAAACAATTTGCTTTACAACACACTGATAGCCATGATCTATCTGATACAACCAGTTAGTCTGCTTGCATGATTTATGTGAACGCATTTTCTTCAGCCCACACCCCAAATTGTACCGGATGACTACTTCAAGTATTTCTGTATGACCGGTGGTTATATTGTGTCAGGCTGTGCATGCGTGCGCATTGCATTTACATATTGCCGATATAAGTAGGAGTTTTTAATTCTTTTGGTCTGTAATTGTCACCAGCTCTACACCTCTGTAGTAATAGATCACCCCCAAGCCCTCCACAGTTGAGGTGTTAACGTCAATCAAGGGTAGTCATCACTTGAGGTAGCTGATTACTTCTACCACAATCTTTGGTAGTAGGTGACATGACCACTGCCTCTGATAGTCCGACTCAAATAATGATGGAATAGTTCACCTGGTCTCTTATGTAGATCTACACCACCTCTCTGTAATGTACACTTTTATAAGTAGACACACGCAAATGCATCACTTTGGTGAGCTCCCTCTTCGTAAGTTCACCTTTTTAAGGGTGAGCTCCCTCTTTGAAACCAAATGCATTCAGCAACAAAGGAAGAGAACAAACTGAAGCTACAATGCATGACCACCATTGCCATCCATAGAGCTAGGAACACAATGTCCTGCGATGACTTCATTATGATATTTGGATAGTGAAATCGTATTCTTGGAATGCAAGAGCCCACCTGCACAGCAACCCTTTGTCATTCTGAAAGACCTTGCCCCACTTCAGCGGCTTTCAGCACAGAAAATCAAACAGCCATCCAAGTAGGTACTGATGGAGTTTTTGTGGCAAAGACAATTGCCAAATGACACTATAATCTTGCTAAGCATTTCTTCAGTGCCTGATTCACATGAGCAACAGACTGGAGGGAGTACAGCTCCAATACTTACTGCACTTGCAAGTGTAAACACCTTCATCAGCTCCAACTTTAGGGTAAACAAGAACAGTTAGAATTTCTTTGAGTGTCAACAATGGCTTTCCAAAGTCACTGTTCCAAGAGTATGGTACTCTATCCCTTCTGTATCAGGTTATTCAGAGGAGATACAAACCTCAGTACATACCATCAATAATAGCATGGCAGTCCTAAAAACCGATGAAATTCATAAGCATCATTTTCTCATCAAGGCTCATTCTACCTGCTAAAAATATGTGGCCCAGATTGATCACTTTTTCATTTCCAAATTGACAGTTGATGCTTTTAACAGTAATCCGTGATTATCTGAAACGCCTGTTCTAAATGGATCGTGTGAGTACCCTACTTGTAGGTCTAGTGTAGAGAATATTGTACATCTTGATGGGCTATTCTGAACTTGACTTGCGGGTCAAAGAACACTGTACTCGTTTTCTTGGCTTCAATATGCATCGGGAGTTAATGTTTGCCTGCTCAGAGTGAGTCTGTAGGTGGCATAAAATAAACGCATTTTGTAGTACTTACGTGTACCTACATCACATCATTATAGTGTGTAACTTTCTTCCCCACACAAAAGCAGATGCATACAAGCTTTGTTTGAACCAGGGTCAAGAGGCGATGAAACTTTGAGTCTTCTGTAATACTAAAATCACTTTATAAACATTACACACTATGGGAGCATTGGGCTAAAGATTGCTGACTTAAGTAAGCAAATTCTTACTTAAGTAAGTACCTGATCAATCTATGATTAACTGAGGGAAGTGGGTACTTATCTTTCACCTTTTGTTTGTTCAATGGCACCCAAACTGGCTTTCCTCTGATAGGGACATAGTAATTGGCTAGCTCAGTTTGTCAGCACAATTTTTGAATAGGTCACTTATTGATGGTAGTCATTACCAATGTGTCTGACTAGCTAGGTAGTACTACAGTGACATCATCTACAATACTAGGAATTGTGCACACGTCTCCGATGTTGTTGGCTCCACGAAATGATGTGCCCCCCCCCCCCCCCCCCATTCATATGAAATGCCTCCCTCTGGTAGCAAACCTGCGATTGCTGGATTTTAAGAGCAGCAAACGTTCAAATTACATGTTGATGATTTCAAGTGAGACTCCAATATTAACAGGGATGCTGATTCCAAATGAGTCTCTAATTTTGCCTCCAGACACAAACTGAATGGAGAAATACACTGGCTCTACTATTAGTCATGCACAGAAATTGGAGTTTGTTAGACACCCCAGTACTGGTTTTGTCATGCCATACTCACTTCTAAACTTAATGGCAAAGGTGAGAAGCGTTACCTGAGCTACCATGCCGTGGGGGTGAGGATGGTGGCTATGGTAATCGATATATTGAAATGTGTAGGTAGGTTTATGGAAGGTTTTTGTGTGCAATCTGTTGGTGTCAACATCTTGATACATAGTCAAATCCTAGTACTGGACAGACGTATCTGATTTAGTAATATTCAAATTTAAGTCTAGTGAAGAACCTTTCAAATTCTTGTTTAAAGTGGGCCATATAATCACGATACTATCATTGCACCTTTTGTATATAACTGTAGCTTAAGTTGCTGATGCATAAGAAGTCTTCTTCGAGGGTAGCCATAAACAAATTGGCAAGAGTTGGGGCCAAGGAGTACCTATTGCTACTCCCCCAGATGTTTGTACATAAAAAAAAGAAATTGTTTTTTAGGACAAGGTTCAAGTTACACGTTTTGGTAAGCTAATGAGGTCATTGTATCTAAGACATGCCTCTATATTGCAGTATAATTGTATAGAGGCTTTTCACATCAATGGTTACCAAAAATAAGCTGTCTGAATTTTATAGTCTAATGTTGGAGATAGTTATAACTATGTTCTAACTATTGTGTCGGACTCTCTGACATAAGTAGGGATTTTGCTTGCTTTTAGGAAGTGAACAAAGTAATTGGAAATCGTTGTAGCTGGACCTCGAATTCCAGAGACAATGTGCCTCACTGCTATTGGAATTGTATGTATTTCACTTCAAATCAGGCTGTGTGGAGATTGCAGATGTTGATCTCAAGAGCAAAGCAGCATCATCACATGAATGTAGAGTCATAATCTGACCAGAAGTACTTCAAAGAGTTATTTACTATCCTTTTTTTGACCATATCTTGTGAGAGTTGCAAGTTGTTGGTTTTTTATTGAACTGTTACGAAATTAAATAACTACTGGCTCAGCAAATATGTTAAGTACCCCAATGTGCCTTGGTATGAAGTTCATAGCTATAGAATCGCTGGTGATACAAGATTTCTGACTGCTACTGATTGGTGGTGTATCTGCTGATGTAGTTCTTATTGTCTACGGCTCCTTTAACTGACACAGACATGACAAAACCAACATCCCTGACTCCACCAAGAAGTTATACATACCCTGTCTCGCAACCAGGTGCAACATCTGGGGATGTGCCGTCTCTCGCAAACTCCCCATAAAACACTTACACCTGTTACATTTAAAATACCACCAAGCAATGCATCTACATCAGAGGTAGATTGGGTTGCGACAGCAAAGCATCATGTACAGTATATCCTTGAATGCAATGTCTGCAAAATGCAGTATGTAGGACAAATGAGATCTATGTTGAGGGACTAAATGAAGCAACATCATAGAAATTATACATCTTACGACCTACCTAGAAGGGTCCTGTATGAACAATTTGACAAACACGGAGTTTTTGATGTTATTATTATCAAGTTACCCCGACCACCACACAGTAGATAATGAAAATGCCACATGGTATACGAACAACCATTAAACATGTATGTGGCCTATATCACACCTCCATATGAGACATGGACTAAGTATATTTATAAACCCCTCCACCTCAGAACGCCCATCAGCTTCTCCTGCTGAAAACTCTGCAAAAACATGCCCCACAAACTTGCCAACCCAATCCACTGTTACCAACCATAAGGAAGACCCAACAAACACCCTACCAATCCAACAATTCTACCACCCCAAAACATCCCATCTCATATAAATCCTCCAATCCAGGAAACCCCAGCCAAAGTCAAGAACCCCAACTCCCCCTACCACCCCATAGCCAGTCTAGTCCAGGCAAACCCAACCACTGGTAACAACAACGCTCCGAGATCCCCCACCCCATGTAATCCCTGAAACCCAGCTAACCCCTGATGGAGTCAAGGACCCTGCCCTTCCACTACCCCAAGACCCTTCCACTACCCCAAGACCCTTCCACTACCCCAAGACCTCCCCATCCCATGAGATCCTTCCAACCTCTGAGAGTAGACAATATCATTCTCCCACCACCTCAGGACCCACCATCCCATGTAACCCCTCTGATCCTTTCATCCCCTGCTGGAATCAAGAACCCTCCTCTCCCCTCCCACTACCCCTCTTCCACCACCCCATCTAATCCCTGAAACCCAGCTAACGCTTAATGGAGTCGACAACCCTCTCTCCCACCACCCCAGGACCCTACCATCCCATGTAACCCCTCTGACCCATTTATCCCCTACTGAAATAGAGAACCCTCCCCCTCCGCTTCCCCAAGACCTCCCACCCATGTAACCCTGAAACCCAGCTAACCCCTAATGGTGTCGAGGACCCTCCTCTCCCACTATCCCAAGACAGAAATTGGCAGTGACCATCCACAAAAACAGAAATGGAGAAGTGTATCCGGTTGCCTGTTTGAGACCCAAAGCCATGCACAGGACTGGAAACCAGCTGCACACAAACCACCCAGGAGCCACCCAAATTGGCCAGCTCCACACACAAGCCGAACGACCAAGTTACACACTTGCAAGCACCACCTTGGCTACATGTAGCTTGTAACAGTCACCACACATCCAAACTAGAGCCACAGAATCCCTACCCTACCTTCATGTCCCTCCAGTTACACCCACTTATGAATCTTTTTGTCACACAAACAGTTGGAAATGAATCCTTTAAGTTTCACCCCCAACCTTGGGGACCTGGTGGTATTCTCTGGTGGAATAACCACTACCCCCAGAGACATACAGGAAACAACCATCATGGCTCATTGGTGACCGAAGCACCCGCTGCCCTGACATTGTGCAGGTACCCAGTTGTCATTGGCAATGTTCATAAAGCACTTCCTAACCATGGGCTGACGTCATTTTGGGCAGTCCCTCTGTGTTCACGTGTCAAGATGGGTGGCAGTAAAAGCGTCCACCGTTCACCTTTCTCTTCCCGTTTGTTGTGTGACATATCAAGCAGTGCCGATACATGTTGTGTGTAGGTAGCATATGCCTATTGATTTGATGGACCTCATCCAATACTGCAAATACTAACCTTTTTTTTTTTTTCTTTGTGAAGCCTAATTTTTTATTTGTCTTACGTAGCAGCATGTGGTCCCTCCGGATTGTGCATTTAGCATTTGCTTAATGCTGCTCAAGTTCTTCAGTCATATATTTCGTCATGCCCTTAGAACCACCTAGCTGCAGGAAGCGTTTGTAATTTGATCTCCAAATTCTTTGCTGGCAGTAAATTAACAGCCTTGAACAAAAATAAACCTGGCATGATCTTTGCAGTGTAAGGTTCCACCTTCATTCCTCAGATATCTTTAATAGCCGAGCAGATACCACATCCATTGATGACTAACCAAAGAACCAGAATGTGCTTTCCACAAGTCCCAAGCCATTTCTGCTTTATATGATGGCAGGTTAAATTTGGTCTTCGTAAGAGGGCAGGTTAAATCTGGTCCTCGTATCTTCTGTAGAGGAGTCTTGCAGTAATGGTCAGACTCATCTGTTGTTGTGAACATTGCAATTCTCATTCTGAGAATTCTGGCTCTTTACTAAACACATATCCGTTCTATACTTCAAACAAATGTATAATTGAAGATCACAGTTATCTGTTTTTGAAATCGTTTTTGTACTTTAGATAGCATCCCATCTCATATAAATTCTCCAATCCAGGAAGCCCCAGCCAAAGTCAAGAACCCCAACTCCCCCACCACCCCAAGACCAGTCTAGTCCAGACAAATCCAACCACTGCTAAGAACGTCAATCTTACAATGCCCCGACACCTCCCACCCCATGTAATCCCTGAAACCCAGCTAACCCCAAATGGTGTCGATAACCCTCCCCTCCTACCACCCCAGAACCTCTCACCCCATAAAATCCTTCCAACCTCTGACAGAGTAGACAATATCTTTCTCCCACTACCCAAGGACCCCGCCATCCCATGTTACCCCTCTGATCCTTGTATCACCTGCTGGTATAAAGACCCCCCCCCCCCCCCCCTTCAACTACCCCAAGACTTCCTACCCCATGTAATCCCTGAAACCCAGCTAACCCCTAAAGGAGTTGGCTATCCTCTCTCCCACCGACCCAGGACCCTGCCATCCCATGTAACCCCTCTGACCTTTTTATTCCTTACTGAAATAGAGCTTACACTACTCCAAGACCTCCCACCCCATGTAATTCCTGGAAACCCAGGTTATCTCCTACTGAAATATAGACTGACCAGTGTCCCAAATGGAAAGTACTTCCTAACCATGGGCTGGTGACATTTCGGGCAGGCCAACTCTGTACACATATCTTGTTGGGTAGCAGTAAAGCATTTAATTGTTTCACCGTTCGCCTTTCTCTTCCTGTTTGTTGTGTGACATATCAAGCAGTGCCGATACATGTTCTGTGTAGGTAGCATATGTATTTATTCCTATTGATTTGATGGACCTCATCCAGTACTGCAAGTACTATCCTTTTGTTTTCTTCTTTTTGACATTTCTTTTTTTTTGTCTTGATTTGTGCAATCAGCCTTCGGTACTTCTGGATGCTGTCACCAATTTTTGTCCATTTTTGGAGGATTCATAGATAAACACAGTATGTATATATTCTATAGAGTAGGAGTCTTACATTAATGGCTGGAGTCAAAATCCTCATTCTAGCTGTTCAGAAGAGATGCGTAGGTTTGACACATCATGCCACTAGATTGGTCACATGTTGTGAAATGGGCAATCACTACAACATTGCCCTCCTATCCTACCTTATGACTTTGACATTTTGTCAGACCTGATGTTGTTTCCCAAGTCATCAGCAGCATGTGGTCCCTCTGGATTGTGCATTTAGCATTTGCTTGATGTTGCTTGAATTCTTCTTCACTCTTCATCCCTTAGAACCACCTGGCTGCAGGAAGCGTTTATAATTGGTCCCCAACATTGCTGGCAGTAAATTAACAGCCTTGTACAAAAATAAACCTGGCATTCCCTCATGGTAAGGCCAGTGTCTGTGTCAAATCACAGAGAAGATCTCATTCTACTTCTCTCTTTGGTGTTGCTTTCCTCTGGAATTCCAGTGGGTGGTGTTGCTTTCCTCTGGAATTCCAGTGGGTGGTGTTGCTTTCCTCTGGAATTCCAGTGGGTGGTGTTGCTTTCCTCTGGAATTACAGTGGGCATCTCAGCAGCCGATGCAGCTTCTTTTACAGTCTCAGGCTCCACCTTCATTCCTCAGATATCTTTAATAGCTGTGTTTCTCCAGCAGATTCCACTTCCATTGATGACTTACCAAAGAACCAGAATGTGCTTTCCACACCAGAATTTGCTTTCCACAAGTCCAAAGCTATATGATGGCAGGTTAAATCTGGTCCTCGTGTTAAAAGTATCTTCTGTAGAGGTGTCTTGCAGTAACAGTCAAGACTCAGCTGTTGTTGTGAACATTGCAATTCTGAGAATTCTGGCTCTTTACGAAACGAATATCCTTTTCTATAAACATATGGACAGAAATATATAATTGAAATCCTTTTTGTTCTTTATATTTATCGAAGTCTTCGTTGAGAATTGCTCTGACTCACTCAGATACCACATCAGTTGAAGTAGGCAGTACTAGCCGAGATATATATATATTCCTCGTGCTGTGCTCTATTCTTTTCTTCAGTTGTTTTATACACTGACCATGGGCGCGCTGTACATGCTTGTAGTACCGCTGAGCTTGGGAGACGCAGCGCCTCTACACAGCGCCACAGGGTGACAGGGCATGGAGCATGGGTGCTATAGTACCCTGAGGAAAACAAGAATGTAAAATAAACCCCGGTTATTCAACCAGCAGAAACGCCTCTGTACGCCTGTGCATGCACATTCACCTGCAAGCGGATGGTAAACGTCCCGTGGCACTGGAAACAGCAGAGGCTGTCTGCGTCTCCCTGGTCGAACATGGATAGGAGTGTTTCTTTCAGCTGCCGTCTTGTAAGAGGCTGCATGAGGCAGTGCGCGAAGTATTATTGTTTGGGAGGGGGGTGTCGGAAATGCAAGAGAGAGGGAGGAAGACAGTTATTGCTATTTGGCACGTATGTCCCGTCTTCTCACTGGTAGAGGAACGACAGCTATTTCGAACTTTGAAATATGAAGCACACAAGTGAATTTATTGCGTCATGCAGAAATTATTTACATGTATAGACAATTTCTATGCATATGTGGTGCTTAATCCAATTAACTAGGTGGAGTCCATATTTATATTTCTATCCACCTGACTAAGCATTGAATTAAAGGCTATCTGGTTCTATATAGGAGGGCATTATCATCTAATGAATCCAATTTTTGGCAATGCTATAGGCCAGTATATCATGCAGCTTTGAAGATCGTAATTCCCTAGCATTCAGTGCATCGTTCAAGACATGCACAGGTTAATATGCATGGCTTTGCTGTTTCAGGTGCACAATACACTGTAAATCAGATAAGGAAAGGCAGGACCATAATAAAGATTAATGATGTAATGTAGGTGTAATGATTGGCCAAAAGTAATGACAATCACAGCAATGAATACAGCATTACAAAAATATATATATACGATCAGTCATTCCATGCGCTTGTACTTTTGTGCGCAAGCGCACAATTCAACTCATTACATTGCTCCCTCTCTTTCTAAAATGAGAAGTAGGGGCCGTAGCGGTCCGGAGCACGACGGTGTCTGGCTGGGTAACGTCGGATGGTTTCAGCTGCTTCTGGGTTCGCTAGAGGGACTTCTGCAACTGCCTGGCCCTGGCCTAGGAGGTTTCTCTCCGGAATAATTTGCTCGGCAATTTCACGGTCCAAATTGTCGTCATCATCGTCATCGTCATCCAGTAGTACCAATTCATCCTTTTCCTCAATATTACCGTCTCCGTCCGGGTGAGCAGTCAGAGGTGGTGTAGGGTCATCTCTGGATTCGTTCACATTGCACCGCTTCAACCTATCGAAATGAACAATGTGAAACTTCCCACCTTCTTTCCTCTGAATCTTGTAAGTGCTGTCGCCCACTTTCTCCACGACTACGAAAGGGCCTTTCCACGGGTGATGAAGTTTTTTGCATTTCCCACGTGGTACTGCTGGGTCGAACAGCCACACTAAAGCCCCTTTTCCAAACGGTTGACCAGAGACTTTGCGATCGTACAAGGCCTTTTGCCGACGGTGATCGGCGTCACAATTCTCCCGGACAATAGCATAAGCATCACGCAATCCTTTCCGCAACTGCTCCACATACGTCCGAAGCTCCTTTTCAGGACCTAGGTTAAAAGGGAACATCAGATCAACAGGAATGGATGCCTGCCGACCAAACATTAGATAGAATGGTGTGAAACCTGTGGAAGAATGGGTACTTGTGTTATAAGCAAAACACAGTTTTCGAATGTACATTTCCCAATCAGATGGGTGATCTCCCACCACTGTGGCCAGCATGTCCAGAAGGGTCCGATTAAATCGCTCCACCATTCCATTCCCTTGAGGTCTATATGGGGTAGTGTGTGACTTTCTGATGTGAAGCAAATTGCAGATTTCTTTAATAAGCTGGGATTCAAACTGGCGGCCTTGGTCCGAGTGGAGTTGCTCGGGAGGGGAAAAACGGCAGAACATTTCGTCAACAAATTTTACTGCTACAGTAGTTGCCTCCTGATTAGGGATGCCGTAGACTTCCACCCACTTAAGTGTAGTAGTCTGCCACTACCAAGACATACTTGCTCCCTCTTTCCGTCTCTGGTAGTGGTCCCATAATGTCCACACACACTATCTGCATGGGGTACCCCCGCTCGGATAGTCTGAAGGCCTGCCCTTGGTTTTGGTACTGTGGTCTTCCTAGTGGCACACTTAATACATGACTTACACCAATCCGATACTGCCTCACTGCAACCAGGCCAATAAAAGCGTTCTTTGAGTCGTCCCAGCATCTTGCTTTCACCAAGGTGTCCACCCACAGCGCCTTCGTGGAGCTCTTTCAATACCTCGCAATGCAGGGAGTAGGGTAGCACTAGTTGGAGTTTAGTCATCTGCTCAAGAAAATTTCTCCTATACATTAGCCCATTATACATACACAGAGATTCCCACTGTTGTAGCAACCACTTGCTCTCTCTTTGCCATGCACTTACCTGATCCGCCAGTGGTCGCCTCCCACTCTTAACTGCAGCAAACACCGGTCCAATAATAGTATCCTCCATCTGCAACTTACGCATCTCCTCGGTACTGTATGTCTGGAAAGGACTGCTGGTCACAACTCCCATTACTTCAGGTAGTGTCGCATCACTGTTTTCTGTGGTATGGCTATCACGCCCACACTGCCGACAAGGTAATCGCGAAAGGGCATCTGCATTGTTATGTTGAGATCCTTTTCTATGAACCACTGTGAAGTTGTACTCTTCCAGGCGTTCAAGCCATCTAGCCAGCTGTCCCTCGGGTTCCTTAAAATTTCTTAGCCAGACAAGTGACCCATGGTCGGTTCTTAAAATGAACTTCCTTCCTAAGAGGTAGTGGCGGAAATGCTGAGTGAACTCCACGACTGCCAGCAATTCCCTTCGGGTCACGCAGTATCTCTGCTCCTGCCTACTGAGAGAACGGCTAGCGTAACAAATAACCCTTTCAGCACCAGAATCATCAACTTGCGAGAGTACCACACCGATCCCACAGTTACTAGCATCGGTATCTAGGAGAAAGTCCCTCGTGTAGTTTGGATAGGCCAGAACCGGGGGCTCCACCAAGCAATTTCGAAGGTTTTCAAAAGCACGCTGACATGTAGTTGACCATTCAAATGTAGTGTTCTTTTCTGTTAGTCGATTAAGTGGCTTAGCAATGACACCAAAATCTTTGATAAATCTGCGGTAATAATTCGCCAGTCCCAAAAACTGTTGGACATCACGCTTAGATTGAGGTGTGGGCCACTTCGCAATCACTTCGACCTTTTCCGGGTCTGTGGATATGCCCTGGGTAGAAACAATGTGTCCTAGAAACGTCACTTGCTGCTGGCAAAGTTTGCATTTAGTTGGATTCAGTTTCAACCCCGACTGCCTGAGATGGGTTAGTACAGCTGCCAAATGCTTTAAGTGCTCCGAAAAAGTGCTACCAATAACAATGATGTCATCAAAATACACTAACAGCTTGACCATTTAAGGCCGCCCAATACCCTGTCTATTAGGCGTTGAAAAGTAGCAGGGGCATTACAAAGGCCAAACGGCATTACCTTGAACTGAAAAAGTCCCTCCGGTGTTACAAATGCCGTCTTTGGCCTATCTTCTGTGGCCACTTCTACCTGCCAGTACCCACTGGCGAGGTCCAAGGTGGTAAAGAACTTTGACCCGCCTAACGTGTCCAATGTGTCGTCGACTCTGGGGAGAGGATAGGCATCCTTTCTTGTTACAGCATTTACTTTTCTATAATCCACACAGAAACGCAAGCTACCATCCTTTTTCTTGGCCAGCACAACAGGGGACGACCATGAGCTATCAGAAGGCTCAATAACACCATTGTCAAGCATTTCTCTCAGCAAACGGCGCACTTCTTCTCGGCGTGCCTGGGGAACACGTCGGGGAAGCTGATGGATTGGGGAAGCATTTTCTATGTTAATATGGTGGCGCAATACTGACGTTCGTCCCAATTCGTTACTTCTGAAACAGAACACATCTGCATATTCTTGTAACAACACGTACAACTGTTCTTTCTCCTTAGTCCCGAGACAATCACCCACCTTGTTTACCATCTCCCACAGCAGCTGGTTGGTAGTTGAAGATTCTCTGCTTGTTGTGACTGAGACATTGAGTATAGAACCCTGTTCGATATGATCCATTTTAGCCAGTTCAGTTCCTTTCTTCAGCTCAATGCTGCACTCTCGAGGATTAAGAATACGAATAGGAACCAGTCCATCTGACGGACTTGTAATAGCTCTGGCAACTATCACCCCATGACTCAGCTTAGAGTCATTTTCTACCATCCAAACACCGCCCAATGCCCTAACCGTATTGTCCACCGGTGCGACCATCAACTCCATTTCACACTCAGGAGGTACAAGTATTCTTTCTGTTGTCACCAGTCCTATCGACCTGACTGTGGATGACATTTCTTCCATTGCTTTTGGAGATAGGAGTTCTACGGACACATCTGCTGATTTGAAGCTAATAGTGTTATTAGAGCAGTCAATAACACACTTATGTGCCCTAATGAAATCTAATCCAACAATTGCTTCTACCCAAAGGTCACTTGCTATGACAAAGGATCCATTGAACTGAGTACCACCAATGCACAAGGGCGCATGTATACATCCTCTAACAGACAATGGAGTGCCATTAACCCCCACTAGTTTTTCACCCAACCATGGCTGCATAACAATAGGGACCCTTGTGTTCTCTATCTCTCTCCATATTTTGCTACTCAATAATGACACTGCTGCACCCGTATCTACTAGAAATTTTATAGGGGTGGAAGCAATCGTTCCTTGTACACAAACCCTCAACATACCACTGGGTACTGACAAAGTGGGAACTGCTATTTGTGTTTCACTGTCCTGGGCCTTCAGTGCTCCTCCCCCGCATGGCTGGCCCTTACCATGGAGGGTTTGAAGTTTTCCTGCTGCTTTGAATTCTTGCTACTCCAACACCTACGTGCAATGTGTCCTCTCTTTCCACAGTTCCAACATATCGGCCCCCTTTTCCCAGCATCCTTTGCTCTGTCGGTATCTTGCTTTTCCTGTGAAGATGGATTAGATTTACTCACCACCATGACCTCCAGCTTGTCTAGCCTCTCATTCAAGAGCTGTAAGGCTTTGGATAGTGGTTCGGACTCGTCCGCTGATGTAGCAGCCGCTACAACAGGTGTAGGGGTAGTGGTAATCTTTAGGTATGACTCCAGTTCAATAGTCATTCTAACTGCCGCGTCCAAGGTCTCAGGGCACTTTTGACGTACGCCAAACGCAACCTGTGGGTTTTCAATGTTGGAGAGAAACTGACCTAAGGCGAGGCGTTCGCGCGCCTTTTCTTCTAGGTCACTGTACGCCTTATCAGCCAATGTCCTCAATACATCGCCATAGGTAGCCCAATCCTCGTCTCGCCGTCTAGTTCGAGTTGTCAATTCTGCCCGATACAGCTCTTTTTTGCTGTCCGGTTCAAAACGCTGCTTGAATGCTTTAGTACACTCCTCATATTTAGTTTGTACACTAGCTGGAAACTTACGGAAAGCCATCCGAGCTTGACCAGTAATTCTGACCTTAAGCCACTTCATTTTCTCCTCGGCGCTCTCCCATTTGTTTATAGCCGCCACGCTTTCAAAATGTTCGAGCCACTCCGTCCAACTCTGTGGATCTCCACCGAAAACCTCCGGTAACAGCAAGGGCTTCGCATTAGCCATCTCTTCTAGCTGCCGACTACGCCAGTGTAATGATTAGCCAAAAGTAATGACAATCACAGCAATGAATACAGCATTACAAAAATATATATATACGATCAGTCATTCCATGCGCTTGTACTTTTGTGCGCAAGCGCACAATTCAACTCATTACATTGGCATGGTCTACACCTCTCGAGTCCATTCCCTTGTATTGCGGAGGTTTCATGCGACTGGTACATGCATGTAGCTGGTAGAGAGCAAGGGAATAGCTCATTTGAGGGTGGTTCGATGCATCACCGTCAACCAGACATGTCCAACGGACGCCTGTGATGGCATTATGCTGCTCTCCACAGTATCGACAACACAGAAAGTTCGCATTTCTACAGGGTACATTCAACCAACTCTGAGCATTGCCAGCATGCACGCTTCGTTGGCAGCAAGTCCATGCAGTGTATTAAGTACGGGATGCGTTTGAGTATAGCTATAATTATGTTTATCCGCCATTATCAATTGCTAATTTAATGTTCACGAAATAACACATACATTTATGCACATTACTCGTGGATTCAAAGGCATATTTATTCATTCATTCACTAAATCATGGTGAAAGTTAGCTTGCATCTTTTCGTATTGTAAATTTCATCATAAGGTTGGCGCCAATTGGGGTTGGAAGTACGGAACTAATCGCTTATATAACAGGTGTGGCCTCCAAAGCATATAATACCTTATAGTTGTCACGAAATTATTGTCCACTCAGCTGAGAATGAATTATATCCTAGGTCAGAAAATTTTGATCCGGTGACAAAAGATTTTAATCTTTTTAAAATCTATTTCCATCCCTAATTTAGGATGGAAATCCTGAATTAAGATGACTTACGCCACTAGTATCAACTTCAATTCGCATCGTGTTGGATATTTAGGGGCATATTAAGCTTCTATAGGCTTTCATCGAAACAGAGCTTACTAGTTAGTCGATACAAGTCGGGATAAAGTAGAAGGAAAGAGCAAGAAGCTTACTGGTAAGAAGGGAATCATTACGAAGATCACTAAGGAGAGCCACGCACGCGAACTTCACCATACAATAAGACACAGGAGCTACTAGCAGCTCAGGCATAGGTAAAGTGGGTGGTACATCGATAGAGCCTTCGTGCAGCAAAAAACGTATACTCCTGTGGTTGTTGAGAGTGATTCAGAGAAACCTGGCAGTGACAGGGATACAGATGATGGTACCAGTGAGACAGAAGAAAAAAGGGAGGACAGTGTACAAAGAGAAGAGAGCAATTAAGATGCGGAAGAAGCACATTATATGGCGGAGAATGGTTTGAAATTGACCACCTTAGTGTTGACCCTACAGTAAATGCCTTCACAGGGATTACTGAACTGAAGTGGGGAACTACTCTAGAAGGTGCTGAGAAGAGTATGGAAAAATACTTCTACCTTATGTTTCCAAATTCATTTTATTTTGGATTATACCAACATCATGAAAGCATTGGATTGATCTCTGCAGGTCCGCCGTGACATCGGTATACAGGATATTTTGAATGAAAGCAGTACATAAATCCATTGAAAAGTAAATGGGATATCTCTTGATGGCGTAGTCATCATCCACGTATCCGATTGAAACGTTCAATAGTTCGCTGTACATCTGTTGCTTCATCACCAATTACTGCATACCATCCAGGAGCAAGGCCCCTAATTTTTGAAACAAATTCACACAAAACCGTATTCCCATTATTGTAATTAGACTATCTCTTCACAACTGTGGTACTGAAATTGAAGAAGTACCCCAAAAGTGGATACTGAATTTCAGTACTTCGATTCAAGTTTTGCACACTGAAAGCATCGGTATAAGTCCTGTTGGTCCGATGTGACTTCGGTATATTGAATAATTTGAATGAATGCAGTACTAAAATCCATTGAAAAAGTACGTAGACTATCTCTTCACAGCTGTGGTACTGAAAGTGAAGAAGTGCCCCAAAAGTGGATACTGATTGTCAATACTTCGATTTAAGTCTTGCACAATGAAAGCATCGGTATAAGTCCTGTTGGTCCGATGTGACTTCGGTATATTGAATATTTTGAATGAATGCAGTACTAAAATCCATTGAAAAGTAGACTATCTCTTCACAGCTGAGGTATTGAAAGTGAAAAAGTGCCCCCAAAGTGGAAACTAAATTTCAGTACTTCGATTCAAGTCTTGCACAATGAAAGCATCGGTATAAGTCCTGTTGGTCCGATGTGGATTCGGTATATTGAGTATTTTGAATGAATGCAGTACTAAAATCCATTGAAAAGTGACTTTATCTTCACAGCTGTGGTACTGAAGGTGAAGAAGTGCCCGAAAAGTGGATACTGATTTTCAGTACTTCGATTCAAGTCTTACACAATGAAAGCATCGGTATAAGTCCTGTTGGTCCGATGTGGTTTCGGTATATTGAGTATTTTGAATGAATGCAGTACTAAAATCCATTGAAAAGTGACTTTATCTTCACAGCTGTGGCACTGAAGGTGAAGAAGTGCCCGAAAAGTGGATACTGATTTTCAGTACTTCGATTCAAGTCTTACACAATGAAAGCATCGGTATAAGTCCTGTTGGTCCGATGTGGTTTCGGTATATTGAGTATTTTGAATGAATGCAGTACTAAAATCCATTGAAAAGTGTCTTGATCTTCACAGCTGAGGTATTGAAAGTGAAGAAGTGTCCCCAAAGTGGAAACTGAATTTCAGTACTTCGATTCAAGTCTTGCACAATGAAAGCATCGGTATAAGTCCTGTTGGTCCGATGTGGAATCGGTATATTGAGTATTTTGAATGTATGCAGTACTAAAATCCATTGAGAAGTGACTTCATCTTCACAGCTATGGTACTGAAGGTGAAGAAGTGCCCCAAAAGTGGATACTGATTTTCAGTACTTCGATTCAAGTCTTGCACAATAAAAGCATCGGTATAAGTCCTGTTGGTCCGATGTGACTTCGGTATATTGAATATTTTGAATGAATGCAGTACTAATATCCATTGAAAAGTAGACTATCTCTTCACAGCTGAGGTATTGAAAGTGAAAAAGTGCCCCCAAAGTGGAAACTGAATTTCAGTCAAGTCTTGCACAATGAAAGCATCGGTATAAGTCCTGTAGGTCCGATGGGACTTCGGTATATTGAATATTTTGAATGAATGCAGTACTAATATACATTGAAAAGTATATTATCTCTTCACAGCTGAGGTATTGAAAGTGAAGAAGTGCCCCAAAAGTGGAAACTGAATTTCAGTACTTCGATTCAAGTCTTGCACAATGAAAGCATCGGTATAAGTCCTGTTGGTCCGATGTGGTTTCGGTATATTGAGTATTTTAAATGAATGCAGTACTAAAATCAATTGAAAAGTGACATTTTCTTCACAGCTGTGGTACTGAAAGTGAAGAAGTGCCCCAAAAGTGGATACTGAATTTCAGTACTTCGATTCAAGTCTTGCACAATGAAAGCATCGGTATAAGTCCTGTAGGTCCGATGGGACTTCGGTATATTGAATATTTTGAATGAATGCAGTACTAATATCCATTGAACAGTATACTATCTCTTCACAGCTGAGGTATTGAAAGAGAAGAAGTGCCCCTAAAGTGGAAACTGAATTTCAGTACTTCGATTCAAGTATTGCACAATGAAAGCATCGGTATAAGTCCTGTTGGTCCGATGTGACTTCGGTATATTGAATATTTTGAATGAATGCAGTACTAAAATCCATTGATAAAGTACGTAGACTATCTCTTCACAGCTGTGGTACTGAAAGTGAAGAAGTGCCCCAAAAGTGGATACTGATTGTCAGTACTTCGATTTAAGTCTTGTACAATGAAAGCATCGGTATAAGTCCTGTTGGTCCGATGTGACTTCGGTATATTGAATATTTTGAATGAATGCAGTACTAAAATCCATTGAAAAGTAGACTATCTCTTCACAGCTGAGGTATTGAAAGTGAAAAAGTGCCCCCAAAGTGGAAACTGAATTTCAGTACTTCGATTCAAGTCTTGCACAATGAAAGCATCGGTATAAGTCCTGTTGGTCCGATGTGGTTTCGGTATATTGAGTATTTTGAATAAATGCAGTACTAAAATCCATTGAAAAGTGACTTCATCTTCACAGCTGTGGTACTGAAGGTGAAGAAGTGCCCCAAAAGTGGATACTGAATTTCAGTACTTCGATTCAAGTCTTGCACAATGAAAGCATCGGTATAAGTCCTGTAGGTCCGATGGGACTTCGGTATATTGAATATTATGAATGAATGCAGTACTAATATCCATTGAAAAGTATACTATCTCTTCACAGCTGAGGTATTGAAAGTGAAGAAGTGCCCCAAAAGTGGAAACTGAATTTCAGTACTTCGATTCAAGTCTTGCACAATGAAAGCATCGGTATAAGTCCTGTTGGTCCGATGTGGTTTCGGTATAACGAGTATTTTGAAAGAATGCAGTAATAAAATCCATTGAAAAGTGACTTTATCTTCACAGCTGTGGTACTGAAAGTGAAGAAGTGCGCCAAAAGTGGATACTGATTTTCAGTACTTCGATTCAAGTCTTGCACAATGAAAGCATCGGTATAAGTCCTGTTAGTCCGATGTGGTTTCGGTGTATTGAGTATTTTGAATGAATGCAGTACTACAATCCATTGAAAAGTGACTTTATCTTCACAGCTGAGGTATTGAAAGTGAAAAAGTGACCCCAAAGTGGAAACTGAATTTCAGTACTTCGATTCAAGTCTTGCACAATGAAAGCATCGGTGTAAGTCCTGTTGGTCCGATGTAGATTCGGTATATTGAGTATTTTGAATGAATGCAGTACTATAATCCATTGAAAAGTGACTTCATCTTCACAGCTGTGGTACTGAAGGTGAAGAAGTGCCCCAAAAGTGGATACTGATTTTCAGTACTTCGATTCAAGTCTTGCACAATGAAAGCATCGGTATAAGTCCTGTTGGTCCGATGGGACTTCGGTATATTGAATATTTTGAATGAATGCAGTACTAAAATCCATTGAAAAGTGACTTTATCTTCACAGCTGAGGTATTGAAAGTGAAGAAGTGCCCCAAAAGTGGATACTGAATTTCAGTACTTCGATTCAAGTCTTGCACAATGTAAGCATCGGTATAAGTCCTGTTGTTGTGATGTGACCGGTATATTGAGTATTTTGATTGAATGCAGTACTAACATCCATTGAAAAGTGACTATATCTTCACAGCTGTGGTACTGAAAGTGAAGAAGTGCCCCAAAAGTGGATACTGATTTTCAGTACTTCGATTCAAGTCTTGCACAATGAAAGCATCAGTATAATTCCTTTTGTCCGAAGTGACTTCGGTATAATGAATATTTTGAATGAATGCAGTACTAAAATCCATTGAAAAAGTACGTAGATTATCTCTTCACAGCTGAGGTATTGAAAGTGAAGAAGTGCCTCAAAAGTGGATACTGATTTTCAGTACTGCAATTTAATTCTTGCACAATGAAAGCATCGGTATAAGTCCTGTTGGTCCGATGTGGTTTCGGTATATTGAGTATTGTGAATAAATGCAGTACTAAAATCCATTGAAAAGTGACTTCATCTTCACAGCTGTGGTACTGAAGGTGAAGAAGTGCCCCAAAAGTGGAAACTGAATTTCAGTACTTCGATTCAAGTCTTGCACAATGAAAGCATCGGTGTAAGTCCTGTTGGTCCGATGTGGTTTCGGTAAATAGAGTATTTTGAATGAATGCAGTACTAAAATCCATTGAAAATTGACTTTATCTTCACAGCTGTGGTACTGAAAGTGAAGAAGTGCCCCAAAAGTGGATACCTATTTTCAGTACTTCGATTCAAGTCTTGCACAATGAAAGCATCGGTATAAGTCCTGTTGGTCCGATGTGACTTCGGTATATTGAATATTTTGAATGAATGCAGTACTAATATCCATTGAAAAGTATACTATCTCTTCACAGCTGAGGTATTGAAAGTGAAGAAGTGCCCCATAAGTTGTAACTGAATTTCAGTACTTCGATTCAAGTCTTGCACAATGAAAGCATCGGTATAAGTCCTGTTAGTCCGATGTGGTTTCGGTGTATTGAGTATTTTGAATGAATGCAGTACTAAAATCCATTGAAAAGTGACTTTATCTTCACAGCTGAGGTATTGAAAGTGAAGTGCCCCCAAAGTGGAAACTGAATTTCAGTACTTCGATTCAAGTCTTGCACAATGCAAGCATCGGTGTAAGTCCTGTTGGTCCGATGTGGTTTCGGTATATTGAGTATATTGAATGGATGCAGTACTACACTGCAAAAACAAAAGCGCGACTATCACTCGCCCGAGCGAGTGATAGTCGCGTTAGACATAGCACTCGCTATAACGAGTGATTCTCACCCGACTTTACCACGAGTGATAGTCACGCCTTAAATCGAGTGAAGTTCACTTATAATTATCACTCGCTTGACAGAGTGAGATCACGTGCTACAAAAGGTGCGGTTCATTGTACGCGAGTGACTTGCAATCGTTAATACGAGTGCTATTCACCATACAAACATAATGAAACTTTTTTTCCATCGCAGCGTACAAACAAACAAAAGCAAATAGTACGGTTAGCAAAATTGCTAAACTGCTTCTATAGACTTCCAATTAGGCTGAATGGGAAACCTGAAGATATAAGAGATAAGAAAGAACTTTAAAGAACTTGTACATAATACATGAAACACTGTACAAACCTTGTAAAGGATCCTTTGCTATGGAACACAGCAGATGCTGTAAATGTTAAACCTTCACAATCGAACTGATGTGACCTTCGCCCCACATGTAGCTAGCTAGGCATCAAGGACAAAGATTTGAGAATGCGTGACTTGTAAAGCGGAGTACATAGATTAGTGTTGAGACACACACACAAACACACACACACACACACACACATACACACACACATACACACACACACACACACACACACACACACACACACACACACACTGGTTCCTTAACCAATACATTACAAAAACTGGACACTTGGTGAGGCCATATCTTCTTACACCTAGTGCCCAGGCTATACCTGCCTATATCCCTGGTGCCCAGGCCATACCTCTCTATCTCTGTGCACCAGAGAACATGTACTTGCTCCTCCCAATCCACCCGCACAAGGAATATGGCCTTCTTCGTCTGTTTGATAGAGTTCATCTTGGTTATAATGGTGCCTAGCTTAATGAACTGGAATACAAGGAAGGGGAGGGGTAGGGGAAGGTATCTGAGGGGAGGAATAAGGTATCCCACCCTCTGCCCCTTCTCCACAGCCACCTTGACTGAATCAGGATCAATCTCCAAAGCAACATATCTATCTCAATGCCGAGCTCTTTAAGCACCAGTAATCCTGAGGAGAAAGAAGGGAATCAGGTACCTCATGCACAAAGGAAGCCCAACCTCTCTCCCCTTAGGTATTTCCTCAACATCCCTTTCTCCTCCTCCTCCTCAAACTTGATCCCAACTGACCTGTAGCAATGCCATCGAACAGGCCAAGCACTCAGATTGGTCTTCTGCTGTCTGCTGGGACGAGGGGACAAATGGGTGGAGGTTCCTAGGGATGTTGGGTGTAAGAAAGGTTACAGAGGGACATGTGTAGTGTGTGGAGGGACATGTGTAGTGTGGAGGGACATGTGTAGTGTGTGGAGGGACATGTGTAGTGTGGAGGGACATGTGTAGTGTGGAGGGACATGTGCATTGTGGAGGGACATGTGCATTGTGGAGGGACATGTGCAGTGTGTACTAACCTTAAACAGATCAATCCCCCTCAATGGAAACATATCATGCATCGCCTATTAATCCCCATCGGAGAGGTGGGCATCTATAAGAATGCAACGCATGCATCATCTGAGGGTGTGTGCTAACACATACACGTGTACTAACCTTAAACAGATCAATCCCCATCAATGGGAACACATCAAGCGTCGCCAGTCGATCCCCATCGGAGAGGTGGGCATCTATAAGAATGCAACACATACATGATCGGAGAGTGTGCTAACACAAACACATGTACTGACCTTAAACAGATCAATCTCCAACACATGAAGCATCACCAGTTGATCCCCATCGGAGAGGTGGGCATCTATAAGAATGCAACGCATCCATCATCTGAGGGTGTGTGCTAACACATACACGTGTACTAACCTTAAACAGATCAATCCCCATCAATGGGAACATATCAAACGTCGCCAGTCGATCCCCATTGGAGAGGTGGGCATCTAGTAAGAATGCAATACATACATTATCAGAGAGTGTGCTAACACAAACACATGTACTGACCTTAAACAGATCAATCTCCAACACATGAAGCATCACCAGTTGATCCCCATCGGAGAGGTGGGCATCTATAAGAATGCAACGCATACATCATCTGAGGGTGTGTGCTAAGACATACACGTGTACTAACCTTAAACAGATCAATCCGCATCAATGGGAACACATCAAGCGTCGCCAGTCGATCCCCATCAGAGAGGTGGGCATCTATAAGAATGCAACACATACATTATCGGAGAGTGTGCTAACACAAACACATGTACTGACCTTAAACAGATCAATCTCCAACACATCAAGCATCACCAGTTGATCCCCATCGGAGAGGTGGGCATCTATAAGAATGCAACGCATGCATCATCTGAGGGTGTGTGCTAACACATACACGTGTACTAACCTTAAACAGATCAATCCCCATCAATGGGAACATATCAAGCGTCGCCAGTCGACCCCCATCGGAGAGGTGGGCATCTATAAGAATGCAATACATACATTATCGGAGAGTGTGCTAACACAAACACATGTACTGACCTTAAACAGATCAATCTCCAACACATGAAGCATCACCAGTTGATCCCCATCGGAGAGGTGGGCATCTATAAGAATGCAATGCATACATCATTTGAAGGTGTGTGCTAACACAACAGAACAAATCATCAATGGGAACACATCATGCATCGCGTCGATCCCCATCAGAGAGGTGGGCATCTATAAGAATGCAATACATATGGGTGTGTGTGCTAACACATACATGTGTACTGACACACACGTATATACGTGTGCAGCTCTCTTGCATCTGCGACAACAAAAGGCAGCTCCAATATCACCATCAACGGAAAATAGGTGGCTAGTCGGGCGTAGAAGTCCGGCTAGGGGGAGGGGTACGAACTTCTTTATTAATACAGTACAGAGTTGACTGTATCGCAGATGGCGATCACTACCTATCGGAAACAAAGTATTAACAGCTGACTTGTTACAGCGGACTTCGACTTGATATACACGCAGTTAAACTTATAAAATGACGTAAATGAGATATACGGTAAGCTGCATGAAAAATAAAGCGTGACCGTCACTCGCTTAGATTTTCACTCGATAGAGGCGATTAGTGTTAATAATGCATTGAGTGCCTTTCACTCGATTAAAATTTCACTCGTTTAAGTTCGAGTGACAAATGAGTGAAAATCGCTCTTTTATTTTTGCAGTGTACAATCCATTGAAAAGTGACTTTATCTTCACAGCTGAGGTATTGAAAGTGAAGAAGTGCCCCAAAAGTGGAAACTGAATTTCAGTACTTCGATTCAACTCTTGCACAATGAAAGCATCGGTATAAGTCCTGTTGGTCCGATGTGGTTTCGGTATATTGAGTATTTTGAAAGAATGCAGTAATATAATGCATTGAAAAGTGACTTTATCTTCACAGCTGTGGTACTGAAAGTGAAGAAATGCGCCAAAAGTGGATACTGATTTTCAGTACTTCGATTCAAGTCTTGCACAATGAAAGCATCGGTATAAGTCCTGTTGGTGTGATGTGACTTCGGTATATTGAGTATTTTGATTGAATGCAGTACTAAAATCCATTGAAAAGTGACTATATATTCACAGCTGTGGTACTGAAAGTGGAGAAGTGCCCCAAAAGTGGATACTGATTTTCAGTACTTCGATTCCAGTCTTGCACAATGAAAGCATCGGTATAATTCCTTTTGTCCGAAGTGAATTCGGTATATTGAATATTTTAAATGAATGCAGTACTAAAATCCATTGAAAAAGTACGTAGACTATCTCTTCACAGCTGAGGTATTGAAAGTGAAAAAGTGCCCCAAAAGTGGATACTGAATTTCAGTACTTTGATTCAAGTCTT
This sequence comes from Ephydatia muelleri, assembly GCA_013339895.1. NCBI lineage: Eukaryota > Metazoa > Porifera > Demospongiae > Spongillida > Spongillidae > Ephydatia > Ephydatia muelleri. The sequence continues at coordinate 98,319 of JABACO010000021.1, forward strand.
GCACAATGTAAGCATCGGTATAAGTCCTGTTGTTGTGATGTGACTTCGGTATATTGAGTATTTTGATTGAATGCAGTACTAAAATCCATTGAAAAGTGACTATATCTTCACAGCTGTGGTACTAAAAGTGAAGAAGTGCCCCAAAAGTGGATACTGAATTTCAGTACTTCAATTCAAGTCTTGCACAATGAAAGCATCGGTATAAGTTCTGTAGGTCCGATGGGACTTCGGTATATTGAATATTTTGAATAAATGCAGTACTAAAATCCATTGAAAAGTGACTTCATCTTCACAGCTGTGGTACTGAAGGTGAAGAAGTGCCCCAAATGTGGAAACTGAATTTCAGTACTTCGATTCAAGTCTTGCACAATGAAAGCATCGGTGTAAGTCCTGTTGGTCCGATGTGGTTTCGGTATATAGAGTATTTTGAATGAATGCAGTACTAAAATCCATTGAAAAGTGACTTTATCTTCACAGCTGTGGTACTGAAAGTGAAGAAGTGCCCCAAAAGTGGATACCTATTTTCAGTACTTCGATTCAAGTCTTGCACAATGAAAGCATCGGTATAAGTCCTGTTGGTCCGATGTGACTTCGGTATATTGAATATTTTGAATGAATGCAGTACTAATATCCATTGAAAAGTATACTATCTCTTCACAGCTGAGGTACTGAAAGTGAAGAAGTGCCCCAAAAGTTGTAACTGAATTTCAGTACTTCGATTCAAGTCTTGCACAATGAAAGCATCGGTATAAGTCCTGTTGGTCCGATGTGGTTTCGGTATATTGAGTATTTTGAATGAATGCAGTACTAAAATCCATTGAAAAGTGACTTCATCTTCACAGCTGTGGTACTGAAGGTGAAGAAGTGCCCCAAAAGTGGATACTGATTTTCAGTACTGCGATTCAAGTCTTGCACAATGAAAGCATCGGTATAAGTCCTGTTGGTCCGATGTGGTTTCGGTATATTGAGTATTTTGAATAAATGCAGTACTAAAATCCATTGAAAAGTGACTTCATCTTCACAGCTGTGGTACTGAAGGTGAAGAAGTGCCCCAAAAGTGGATACTGAATTTCAGTACTTTGATTCAAGTCTTGCACAATGAAAGCATCGGTATAAGTCCTGTTGGTCCGATGTGGTTTCGGTATAACGAGTATTTTGAAAGAATGCAGTAATAAAATCCATTGAAAAGTGACTTTATCTTCACAGCTGTGGTACTGAAAGTGAAGAAGTGCGCCAAAAGTGGATACTGATTTTCAGTACTTCGATTCAAGTCTTGCACAATGAAAGCATCGGTATAAGTCCTGTTAGTCCGATGTGGTTTCGGTATATTGAGTATTTTGAATGAATGCAGTACTAAAATCCATTGAAAAGTGACTTTATCTTCACAGCTGAGGTATTGAAAGTGAAGTGCCCCCAAAGTGGAAACTGAATTTCAGTACTTCGATTCAAGTCTTGCACAATGCAAGCATCGGTGTAAGTCCTGTTGGTCCGATGTGGTTTCGGTATATTGAGTATAATGAATGGATGCAGTACTACAATCCATTGAAAAGTGACTTTATCTTCACAGCTGAGGTATTGAAAGTGAAAAAGTGCCCCCAAAGTGGAAACTGAATTTCAGTACTTCGATTCAAGTCTTGCACAATGAAAGCATCGGTATAAGTCCTGTTGGTCCGATGTGGATTCGGTATATTGAGTATTTTGAATGAATGCAGTACTAAAATCCATTGAAAAGTGACTTCATCTTCACAGCTGTGGTACTGAAGGTGAAGAAGTGCCCCAAAAGTGGATACTGATTTTCAGTACTTCGATTCAAGTCTTGCACAATGAAAGCATCAGTATAAGTCCTTTTGGTCCGATGTGGTTTCGGTATATTGAGTATTTTGAATGAATGCAGTACTAAAATCCATTGAAAAGTGACTTTATCTTCACAGCTGAAGTATTGAAAGTGAAGAAGTGCCCCCAAAGTGGAAACTGAATTTCAGTACTTCGATTCAAGTCTTGCACAATGAAAGCATCGGTGTAAGTCCTGTTGGTCCGATGTGGATTCGGTAAATTGAGTATTTTGAATGAATGCAGTACTAAAATCAATTGAAAAGTGACTTTATCATCACAGCTGAGGTATTGAAAGTGAAGAAGTGCCCCCAAAATGGAAACTGAATTTCAGTACTTCGATTCAAGTCTTGCACAATGCAAGCATCTGTATAAGTCCTGTTGGTCCGATGTGGTTTCGGTATATTGAGTATTTTGAATGAATGCAGTACTAAAATCCATTGAAAAGTGACTTTATCATCACAGCTGAGGTATTGAAAGTGAAGAAGTGCCCCCAAAGTGAAAACTGAATTTCAGTACTTCGATTCAAGTCTTGCACAATGAAAGCATCGGTGTAAGTCCTGTTGGTCCGATGTGGATTCGGTATATTGAGTATTTTGAAAGAATGCAGTAATAAAATCCATTGAAAAGTGACTTCATCTTCACAGCTGTGGTACTGAAGGTGAAGAAGTGCCCCAAAAGTGGATACTGATTTTCAGTACTTCGATTCAAGTCTTGCACAATGAAAGCATCGGTATAAGTCCTGTTGGTCCGATGTGGTTTCGGTATATTGAGTATTTTGAATGAATGCAGTACTAAAATCCATTGAAAAGTGACTTTATCTTCACAGATGAGGTATTGAAAGTGAAGAAGTGCCCCCAAAGTGGAAACTGAATTTCAGTACTACGATTCAAGTCTTGCACAATGAAAGCATCGGTGTAAGTCCTGTTGGTCAGATGTGGATTCGGTATATTGAGTATTTTGAATGAATGCAGTACTATAATCCATTGAAAAGTGACTTCATCTTCACAGCTGTGGTACTGAAGGTGAAGAAGTGCCCCAAAAGTGGATACTGATTTTCAGTACTTCGATTCAAGTCTTGCACAATGAAAGCATCGGTATAAGTCCTGTTGGTCCGATGGGACTTCGGTATATTGAATATTTTGAATGAATGCAGTACTAAAATCCATTGAAAAGTGACTTTATCTTCACAGCTGAGGTATTGAAAGTGAAGAAGTGCCCCAAAAGTGGATACTGAATTTCAGTACTTCGATTCAAGTCTTGCACAATATAAGCATCGGTATAAGTCCTGTTGTTGTGATGTGACTTCGGTATATTGAGTATTTTGATTGAATGCAGTACTAACATCCATTGAAAAGTGACTATATCTTCACAGCTGTGGTACTGAAAGTGAAGAAGTGCCCCAAATGTGGATACTGATTTTCAGTACTTCGATTCAAGTCTTGCACAATGAAAGCATCAGTATAATTCCTTTTGTCCGAAGTGACTTCGGTATAATGAATATTTTGAATGAATGCAGTACTAAAATCCATTGAAAAGTGACTTTATCTTCACAGCTGTGGTACTGAAAGTGAAGAAGTGCCCCAAAAGTGGATACTGAATTTCAGTACTTCGATTCAAGTCTTGCACAATGAAAGCATCGGTATAAGTCCTGTAGGTCCGATGGGACTTCGGTATATTGAATATTTTGAATGAATGCAGTACTAAAATCCATTGAAAAGTGACTTTATCTTCACAGATGAGGTATTGAAAGTGAAGAAGTGCCCCCAAAGTGGAAACTGAATTTCAGTACTATGATTCAAGTCTTGCACAATGAAAGCATCGGTGTAAGTCCTGTTGGTCCGATGTGGATTCGGTATATTGAGTATTTTGAATGAATGCAGTTACTAAAATCCATTGAAAAGTGACTTCATCTTCACAGCTGTGGTACTGAAGGTGAAGAAGTGCCCCAAAAGTGGATACTGATTTTCAGTACTTCGATTCAAGTCTTGCACAATGCAAGCATCGGTATAAGTCCTGTTGGTCTGATGGGACTTCGGTATATTGAATACTTTGAATGAATGCAGTACTAAAATCCATTGAAAAGTGACTTTATCTTCACAGCTGAGGTATTGAAAGTGAAGAAGTGCCCCAAAAGTGGAAACTGAATTTCAGTACTTCGATTCAAGTCTTGCACAATGAAAGCATCGGTATAAGTCCTGTTGGTCTGATGTGGTTTCGGTATATTGAGTATTTTGAAAGAATGCAGTAATAAAATCCATTGAAAAGTGACTTTATCTTCACAGCTGTGGTACTGAAAGTGAAGAAATGCGCCAAAAGTGGATACTGATTTTCAGTACTTCGATTCAAGTCTTGCACAATGAAAGCATCGGTATAAGTCCTGTTGGTGTGATGTGACTTCGGTATATTGAGTATTTTGATTGAATGCAGTACTAAAATCCATTGAAAAGTGACTATATCTTCACAGCTGTGGTACTGAAAGTGGAGAAGTGCCCCAAAAGTGGATACTGATTTTCAGTACTTCGATTCAAGTCTTGCACAATGAAAGCATCGGTATAATTCCTTTTGTCCGAAGTGAATTCGGTATATTGAGTATTTTGAATGAATGCAGTACTAAAATCCATTGAAAAAGTACGTAGACTATCTCTTCACAGCTGAGGTATTGAAAGTGAAGAAGTGCCCCAAAAGCGGATACTGAATTTCAGTACTTCGATTCAAGTCTTGCACAATGTAAGCATCGGTATAAGTCCTGTTGTTGTGATGTGACTTCGGTATATTGAGTATTTTTATTGAATGCAGTACTAAAATCCATTGAAAAGTGACTATATCTTCACAGCTGTGGTACTGAAAGTGAAGAAGTGCCCCAAAAGTGGATACTGATTTTCAGTACTTCGATTCAAGTCTTGCACAATGAAAGCATCAGTATAATTCCTTTTGTCCGAAGTGACTTCGGTATAATGAATATTTTGAATGAATGCAGTACTAAAATCCATTGAAAAAGTACGTAGACTATCTCTTCACAGCTGAGGTATTGAAAGTGAAGAAGTGCCCCAAAAGTGGATACTGAATTTCAGTACTTCGATTCAAGTCTTGCACAATGAAAGCATCGGTATAAGTCCTGTTGGTCCGATGTGGTTTCGGTATATTGAGTATTTTGAATGAATGCAGTACTAAAATCCATTGAAAAGTGACTTTATCTTCACAGCTGTGGTACTGAAAGTGAAGAAGTGCCCCAAAAGTGGATACTGAATTTCAGTACTTCGATTCAAGTCTTGCACAATGAAAGCATCGGTATAAGTCCTGTAGGTCCGATGGGACTTCGGTATATTGAATATTTTGAATGAATGTGCGATATTTATTGCATAACTGATTGTAATAGTACACGTGATTTATTTTAAAAAATACAGTTTTTGTGTTGAGTGGCACGCGGTTCCCTGTAGATCGAGCTCGCTCATATTAGATAGGTTGTGAAAGTTCGTACATGGTCCTTTTCGAGCCTGGGATAGAGTATAGGACTGAGCGCGCAAGAACTAACAAAAAAGAAGCGGATTCGAGCAGGTCATAAGTCGTCGGTGACTCGAATTATTGCGCAGGTAAAGGAAACTCTGGAAGAAGATGATCGGAACGCAGCATAATTGAAGCAGCATCTTCAGCTACTACAAGGGAAACAAGACATACTCAACAAACTCGATGCAGAGATACTTGAAGGGTTAGAAACGGAAGACGAAATAACGGGTGAAATCGAGCAAGCGGACATTTTCAAGGAGAATATAGCGATGACCATAATCGACCTAGAGACGGCTCTGGGAGAACAACAAAACGATGCACCTATGCAAGCACAGACTCGAGATCGAAACGACGAATCTGCACAAGTGCACGGCTCAAGGCCAGAAACCCCCAACAATAGAGATGTTCGAGAAGGTACACCATTATCAGTTACCCCTTCGCCTTCCAGCCCATCAAGAACAGAGCCAACACTAGCACAGCCTCGTGGTGGCAAGGTGAAACTCCCAAAGTTGACACTAAGGAAATTTAGTGGTGATCCTACCGCGTGGACCCCATTCTGGGACTCCTACGAGTCAGCAATTCATCAGAATCCGGACTTATCTGACATTGACAAGTTCAACTACTTACAGTCATTGGTAGAACACTCAGCAGCAGAAGCCATTGCAGGACTCACTCTGTCTTCCTCGAACTATGGAGAAGCCATAACGGTATTAAAGAAGCGGTTCGGGAACAAGCAGCAACTTATCAACAAACACATGGAGGCTCTACTCAGTCTGCCAGCAGTAGCATCAGTATACGAGCTTAGAAACCTTCGTCAACTGTACGATAAAGTGGAGTCACATGTCCGAAGTCTCAAGTCCATTGGAATTGCAGCCTCATCGTATGGAAACTTACTAGCTTCCATTTTGATGAAGAAGATTCCCTCTGAACTGTGTCTCATTGTAAGCCGTGAAACCGTAGAAGACAATTGGGATCTAGATTCACTACTGAAGGTTTTGGAAAAGGAGATCGAGGCAAGGGAGAGGGCTTCAACAAACGCGTCTGCCCAACCAAGGAAACCAACTTGGGAATACTCCACCGCTGCGGCACTTCTGGCCAACTCATCCCCATTGTGTGTGTTTTGTGACCAACCACACTATTCTACCCACTGCAGAGTTGTAGCTGATCAGGAGAAGAGAAAACAGCTTTTACTAAAAGCAGGAAGATGCTTCATCTGTCTGAAGAAGGGACACCTCAGCGGAGACTGTCGGTCATCTCGTGGATGCTACAATTGTGGGGGAAGGCATCATTCTAGCATATGCAAGTCACAAAGATTTGGGTCCAGAAATGCTCAGAGTACAACACCTACCTCAATAGAACAAACTCAGAATGTTAGACCACAGACTCAAACACAGCAACATCAGACGCAATCGGACCTTTTCATGACAGCCAAATGTTTTCATCACGACTGTTTCTGCTTGCTCTGTGCGCAATGCAAGATTCTTCCGCACCATATCTGTGACGTAGGAGCGCTGACTGCCACTGTCCAAAATTATCCTAACAACCGTTGTAAGCAAAGGTCGGTGTGGCTGGAACACAGATGCTCTTGCCGTCTGTAGTAACACTGGAGTCTTCACGTCAACATACATGGATAGCACTGGCCAGATATGTGATGTGGTGAAGCTTGCATTCAAGACTGCAACTGGAACTGATTTGGTCTTACCCTTTCTGGTGGTGCCGTCTATCTGTGAACCCATTGCTGGGCAACCTGTTACACTAGCGAGGGATACCTACCCTCACCTATTTGGACTGAATCTTGCGGAGGACAGTAGCGCGAGTGAGAGCCTAGACATTAGTGTCTTGATCGGAGCAGACCACTACTGGAAGCTGGCAACAGGTAGAGTGCGTCGTGGCAAGACAGGACCTACTGCGATAGAGACTGTGTTGGGATGGGTACTCTCAGGACCTGTACCAGGAATAACGTGTGGAGAAACCATTACAAACCTTATCTCAGCTCATGCTCTCAAGTTGGAAGCTTCTGTTCTTCAGTGCCATGACTGCGACTTAGATCAAAGGCTGAAGAAGTTCTGGGATCTGGAGACCTTAGGCATTAAAGAGGGTGAAATGCCAGCATATAGTCAGTTTATTGAGAGTATTACCTTTCAGGACGGAAGGTATTGTGTTCAGCTACCCTGGAATAACCCACATCCTCCTCTTCTGGATTACTTGAATCTAAGTCAGCGTCGACTTTGCAATCTTCTGAGACGATTACGACAGGATCCAAGTCTACTACAGCGATATGACACTGTGATTAAGGAGCAGATCAAGGAAGGCATTGTAGAAGTGGTTCCAGACCCATGGGCTCCTGTTGTGGAGAAAGTGCACTACTTATCTCATCACGGAGTCATACGGGATGACAGACGACGAAATTGAGGATTGTCTATGATGCATCTGCTAAGGAAGGAGGACCCTCCTTGAATGATTGTCTATATGCGGGACCACCCTTTGGACAATTCATTTTCGACATTCTGGTGCGATTCCGGCTGCATCAAGTTGCCCTGGTTGCTGATATAGAGAAGGCATTCTTGATGGTCTCAGTTGCAAAGAAGGACATGGACGTGTTGAGATTTCTTAGGGTTGACAATATCCATGCAGATCTTCCCAACCTTCAAGTACTACGATTTACTAGAGTGGTTTTTGGGGTTGCTTCTAGCCCCTTCCTACTAAACGCTACGCTGAGATATCACTTGGAGAAGTATAGGTCAGCTGATCGAGAAATAGTGGATAAACTTGAACGGGCACTCTATGTTGACGATGTGACATATGGAGCTGATAGTGTGGAAGAAGCATTTCTGTTGTACACTAAGTCCAAGCTGTGGTTAAAGGAAGGTGGCTTCAATCTCAGAAAGTTTGTCACAAATTCGTCAGTGCTGCAACGGAGGATCGATTTACAAGAATCATGTCCAGTCAGCTGCACGGAGAACACATCTCCACATCAGAACAGCTCAGAAGATGTGTCGTATGCTAAGCATGCACTTGGTGGAGATGAGTCACACCAAAAGAGCCTTAAGGTTTTGGGAATCCAGTGGAATCCTGTGGAGGATATGTTCATCCTTGACCTGAGCCAACTATGCAAGCTGTCTATAGAGTTGGAGCCAACCAAACAAGGCGTTGTTGGCATTGTGTCCAGGATTTATGATCCAATTGGCATTTTGTCACCTGTCACAATCCAGTTCAAGATGATGTTTCAAGAGCTATGTGCCAACCGCCTGAACTGGGACGATCGGTTGTCAGGTGAACTGCTTGTGAAGTGGAAGAAACTGTTGGGTGAATTTCAGCAAGTTGAGCCCCTACGTCTTCCAAGGTGTTACTTTAGGAATTCTATGAGGGCATCGTCGTCATACACTCTACATGGATTCGGTGATGCTTCACTACGAGCATATGCTGCTGTAGTGTATCTTGTGATTGAAACTCCTGATGGTCGTTCAACACAATTTGTGGGATCAAAGTCAAGGGTTGCTCCAGTCAAGGGACACAGCATTCCAAGGCTTGAGTTGTTGGCTGCACTGCTGTTGGCCAGACTCATATCATCATTAGAGTCAGCTTTGAGCTCCGAGATAGATTTGATGCCATCAATGTGCTACACTGACTCGAAGGTCGCTCTCTATTGGATTAAAGGTGAAAGCCAGGAATGGAGACAATTCGTCCAGAACCGAGTAAATGAAATCCGAATGCTGGTACCAGCTCAGCATTGGAAACACTGTTCGGGACATGGAAATCCAGCAGATCTTCCCTCCAGAGGTGTCAGTCTATCTGAACTGTCGAGTAAGTCAGTATGGTTCAATGGACCAAGTTGGCTGTCCAGTGCAGTCCAGATGTCTAGTTGTGGAGAAGAGTTGATGCCTGAAGAGTGCACATTGGAAATGAAGAAAAATTTGCAACACCAATCTGAAAAGATTGTTCCCGTGCTGTTGGTTGGTGGGGAGATTGGCACTGTCATTCAGTGTCAACGGTTCAGTTCTCTTGGAAGATTGTTGAGAGTGACTGCTTACGTGCTTAAGTTCATTGCTGTTCTCAAGGCTAGAGGGTCAGATTCTGTAGGTTTATCAGTGAAGGACATCTCTGATGCCGAAAAGCTCTGGATCAAGTCATCCCAAGATGTACTATATCAAGATCTAAAGTTTCAAATGTGGAAGGCTCAGTTTGGGTTGTATTGTGTCGACGATATTTGGCGGTGTAGAGGCAGGTTGAGCAATGCTGACCTGGATGCGTGTGCGAAACACCCTATCCTTCTACCTTCCAGTCATCATTTCACCACTCTGGTGATACTGCATAGCCATGAGAAGGTACTACATGGCGGTGTAAAGGAGACCCTCACTGAACTTCGTAGTCGATTTTGGGTTGTAAAAGGAAGAAGCATTGTGAGGAAATTACTTCACAAATGTGTGGTCTGCAAGAAGGTCGACGGAAAGCCTTATGCATCGTCACTACCACCACCCCTGCCGGAGTTTCGGGTAACTCAGTCGACGCCATTTGCATTCACAGGGTTGGATTACGCAGGACCCTTGTACCTAAAGGGTACAGGAGACAAAGTGTGGGTCTGTCTGTTCACCTGTTGCGCCACCCAAGCGCTGCATTTGGATCTGGTCGTTGATATGACCACTGAAGCATTCATCCGATGCTTCAAGCGGTTTGTGGCCAGGAGGGGAATCCCTCGAGTGATAATATCTGACAACAGCAAAACATTCAAGTCTGCTGACAAGGTTATTGCCGAGATTTTGAATCATCCAGAAATTGAAGAGTTCTTTTCTGGCATACGTGTTAAGTGGAACTTCAATCTAGAAAAAGCGCCATGGTGGGGAGGATTTTTTGAAAGACTAGTGAAGTCAACCAAGCGTTGTTTGAAGAAGACCATTGGAACCACGAAGCTCTCATATGAGGAACTCCACACCGTTCATGTAGAGGTCGAAGCCATCCTGAATTCATGGCCACTGACATACGTGTCATCAGAAGACCTCGAGGAGCCACTAACACCATCCCATCTGCTAACTGGTCATAGCTTGATCAGTCTACCTGATCCACAGGACACGGAGGATGATGTGGACTATCATGCATCCCATACCCCAGAAGTACTTACCAGACGGATGAAACACCTTACTACCATGTTGGACCATTTCTGGAAGCGCTGGAAACGGGAGTATTTAGTTGAACTGAGGGAGATGCACCGATATGCACAGAAGCCAACTACACCTCATGAACTTGTGTCTGTTGGAGATGTTGTCCTTGTGTATGAAGAGGGCCATCCCCGAATATTTTGGAAGTTGGCAAAGGTGGAAGGTTTGCTCAAGGGATCAGATGGAGCTGTGAGGGGTGCAAAGGTTCGTGTCCGGAGTGGAAATGGTTTTACCATTCTAATACGTCTTGTCCAACACCTCTTTCCTCTTGAAGTTAATGGGGGTGATTCAAGTGTTTCAGATGTCAAGTTGAGGTTATCTCCGCTGAAAGGCCAGGATGAAAAGAAGGTACCGAATGAAAGAAAGATGCGGCCAAAAAGGGCATGTGCTCAAAGAGCAAGGCAGAAGATTACTGAGTGGATGAAGTCAAATTGAACTGATAGTTAATTAACTGTTTGTTGACTAGTTCTGACTAGTCAAGATGGGGAGTGTGCGATATTTATTGCGTAACTGATTGTAATAGTACACGTGATTTATTTAAAAAAATACAGTTTTTGTGTTGAGTGGCACGCGGTTCCCTGTAGATCGAGCTCGCTCATATTAGATAGGTTGTGAAAGTTCGTACAATGAATGCAGTACTAAAATCTATTGAAAAAGTACGTAGACTATCTCTTCACAGCTGAGGTATTGAAAGTGAAGAAGTGCCCCAAAAGTGGATACTGAATTTCAGTACTTCGATTCAAGTCTTGCACAATGAAAGCATCGGTATAAGTCTTTTTGTCGGAAGTGACTTCGGTATATTGAATATTTTGAATGAATGCAGTACTAAAATCCATTGAAAAAGTACGTACACTATCTCTTCACAGCTGAGGTATTGAAAGTGAAGAAGTGCCCCAAAAGTGGATACTGAATTTCACTACTTCGATTCAAGTCTTTGGTTTTTGCTGTCCTTCGTGATCTGTCCTTCAAATCTGTGCATTCATGGCAGTAGAAGAAAATAGAGGAAGGATGGAGATTGAAGATAGCTTCCATACCTGCCAGAATAAATCCAGCACTCAGTGCAGTATAATTGTCCATGCAGTTTTTGTGTGTACGCAATATATTTATCGTTTGCATGAAGTTAACAAAAATATTTAATACTATTATGTTACATTGATGATGAACACAATTATTAATAATTATTGTTGCATTAATGTTGCAGCATTATACCGTATCTTTTATGACTCAATTTCATTTCGATTAAGACGCATAAGATATTTTACACCTCGATTGTGTTCTATCGATGTGAACGAGAGACCAATTAGAGTGTAACAACGTGATCGCTACACCGATATAGTTTCGTCGATACGAGTTAGGCGTCAAAAAAGTAGAATAAATTTTAAAGTTAATGGTACCCGACTTGTGTCGAGATGTCTAGTGCAATGTTCCATCGAACAAAATTTGCGCTCGATCCAAACGCATGGAAATAGTTTTGACCTCAATCGATTTCTATCGAAGTAAATGTGACCACGATCGCGTTCGATCGACGTGAAAAAGCGATCGATCGAAGATCATCGACGTCATTGTTGTAATGATTGCTATTCATCGATTCAGGTTTGCTGTCAAATAGAAACGATGAATTTTGACCTAAACGGCGTCCCATAAACCAGCTCTTGTTTTAAACCAGTAGCACTTGGCAAATCAACTTCTCAAAATAGCAGCAGTCAGTCTGGCCAATAATATTATTAATAATTGCAGGGGTGGGGAGGTTTAAACCCCCAACCCCCCCCCCCCCCCCCCCCCCCCCCCCCCAGATTCGCTACTGCATTTGAACAAGTTTATTATATTGGTTTTGTTTTTATCTATGCTAAGTGGCCTTGTGCAGCAAAGTACTAACTGCAAGAGAACCCAGGCATCAAATGTTGAAAGGTATTGGATTCTAAACATTTGTTTTGTAAAATACCATTGTAGCCCACATGGGTATTTATGACCATTTCATTTTATCAGAGTATTGGTTATCTAGTACTTTGTTGAGCTTGAAGGTTATGTTCATGTGCTAATTGTGTTCACTATTATTCAAATCCTTTGTATTTGCATGAAGTTGTGTTAAGGTTAATCTGTGCTCTTCTGTACGTGTGATGAGAAAGAGTTTAACTCATTGGTGTGTTGAAGTATTTTAACTTTTCTCTTCTATCTGTCAACAGTGTTTCTGAAGTGTTAAAGTGGCTGGCCACAGCCATCAATTGTGAGACAACTCCGCATTACTGTTCATCGTAGCACTGTATGGATGGATGCACTACGGGAGGCTCAAAAACAGTCATTTTGCGCTACTTTTCTGCTTAAGGTATGTGTATTTTGCATTCCAAGACAAAGATGATATTATGTCATATCAGGTCACGTTCTTTGGGGAATCCTCTATTGATGATGGTGGCCCACGGAGAGAGTTTTTTAGACTCCTGGTTCTTCAGGCTGGAGAGAGTCTACTAAGAGGGGACAATATTAAGTTCTTCTCTTTAAATGTGCCTGCGCTTGTGGTATGTACTGAGAATAGTAGCAATTGTTTTATGTAGCTGAGAGAAAATTCAATATCTGACTGATCTTATTACAAATTTTTTTTGATAACCATATCATTCTAGGATCAGTTATGTTTTGATTACAAATTGGAAAAACATAAAAATAGCTGCTTTGTTTTTAATTGCACTGTTGTTAATACAAATCATGTGTATATGAGTTTTTGGAATTAAAATGTACATTACATTTCAGCAACGCCAGTATTATCATTTAGGAGTCCTTGTTGCAATGTCAATACTACAAGGAGGCTGCGGGATTCCATGTTTTGTCTTCATCTGTGTACAATTATATAGCATATGGAACCTGTACAAGTGCAGGTGTAAATTCGTGTGATATTCCACACCTTTCTCTGAGAGATACTGTTGAAAGAGTAAGTGATCGTTCCTTAATCCCACCAGTATTTTTGTAACATTGATTCACCAAAATTGTCAAGTTTCTGATTCATGTATCAAATTACAATTAATCATTCAAGTCCCTACTTAATGGTATTAAAATGTTTTTAACCTTTTAAATCCTGAGGGCGTACAACTTTTAAGATTGACTATCTATCATTTTGAAATGTTGTGAGCACATTTATGATCATAATAGTCAGTATGCATTGTTTTAATTTACAGGTGATCGCTTCAACATCGTTAGATGACTTAAAGGCTGTATTTAATGAAGATGGCCCAAGAATGTTGTTAATGGAGTGTGGATATTTTGCCCCTTTGAATAGCCTTGACCTTAAACCACTGATACTCTCGACAATTTTGGATTTCCATTTAATGTTAAAGGTGAAAGCCAGTATGGACCAGTTTTTGGAGGGACTACAAACACTGGGGCTCTTGAGTGAAGTTAAAAGTCAGCCATTGTTGTTCAAACCGTTTTTTTTGTATGCAAAATTAAATATCGATGCAGGTAATTGCCTATTCTCACCCTGTCGAGTTATTTTTTAAATGAACTCAATTTTTGCAGATATCCTCAGATCTATTCTGAGAGTGGACTTCAGTGAGAATAGTGCATCTAAGCACACAACTGAATATTCAGCGTATTGTAACTTCAATATCTTCATCGAAGAGTGCAATGATGGTAGGTATAATAGTGAAGTTTTCATTAAGTTATTACACTTTCTATGTAATAGAAACTGCTGATGGCTGCACATTGGGAGATCTGTTGTCCTTCTTTACAGGGAGTTCAACGATTCCTCCGCAAGGCTTTAATAAACAGTGCACAATCACTTTCAATCACGGAAGTGATCGTTTACCTACAGCCTCTACCTGTAGTCTTGAAATTCGTCTACCCACCTGTCATGGTGAGGACTATGGTTCCTTCAAGGATGCTATGGTCCTCGCCTTGAAATGTCACGATGGTTTTGGCCGATTGTGAACTGTTTGTTTTGTTTTTTTTTGTTGATAACTTCATATTAATCATTGATATTTCATTTCATTCTCGTATCCCTCATATCATCACAATACTCATTGCTGAACGTCGTCCTCGTTTTATTCTTGTATCGTGTATTGCTATATATATTTTACACGAACCTGTTTCACAAAGATACGGTCGAGTCCGTTGTATTTCATTGTGCTATTTGGTGTCACCAAAGAAGGCTCAGGAACACGTTAGTGTGCAAGAGAATTATAGTAGGAGAGAAGCAGAACATTGGATCAGAATTGCACAGCACATCTGCGTAAAGCCTTTGGAATTGATATTTATTTTGTCATCGGTACACGCACCCACAATACTTGCAGTTGTGTAGTTTAGTCTGTAGGAGTAACACATCCAATGGTGTATCCAATTTTAATACCTGGGTAATTCTATACCCCTTCAACTCATTTATTGACACTAATGTTTCATAGTCCATAAAAATCTTATGGAACTTGTTTACTTCATTATTGTGTACACGTATATTAATAAGTAGCCCTCAAGGTTAATTCGTTTATTGGCTACAAGGTGTGAATAATTTAACCACAAATGTATACTTTGCAATCCCTCTTTGGAGCCATTATAGCTGCACTGATGATTCTTAATGCAAACATACATCCCTGTAAGGGCCATATTATGATGCCATGACCTTGACTAGTGCATGCTCGGTGATTGAAAAACATGCAAATGTAGCATTGTTATGCCTCTCATATAGAAATGGCCACTTTTTAAGTTTTTATTCTTTGAAAATAGGAAAGAGCAGGTTGTATTCTACTGTTATATCTAGCTTCTACAACGGGACGAAACTGGGTTCCGTTGAAATGCCATATTGAAAAGAGTGAGTCTCCTAGGATGTTTGTTCTGTTTGATTGAATTCATGAGCCATGGAATGTGCTTATCAACACTTTGGTGAGCCTATCATAACTTTGCTAGTATACCGTAGTTGGGCGTTGCCCGACCTTTGCTCCAGCCCACACACGGCCAGCACAATAGTAGATATCAACTTTGCAAATAAGCACGGAGTACACACAAAGTCTGCATAGCCCAGCGGCCAGGTAAACAATGCACACAAAAGAAAGTAGCCTTTTAGACTTTTCGACGGTGTTGGGCCTCCAGTGAATGGAATTAATTAACACCTCGATTCAGGATATTCAGGCTAGTATATACAAGAAGGACCGGTTCTCATGCTTCACAAGACCTTTTCCATTGTTACAATGTACCGCGTGGGTAAGTACCCACGCGGAATATAGTTTATATATAAGTTCACCTGTCATTCACAACGCTTTGTCTATGTTTTGCAAGTTTCATGACGCTAGCGCTTCTTCGATTTTTTTTTTGCCAGTCATCGCTTTTGTTAGAAACATGTCATCCTTTCAACGCTGTTGTGATCCACTAAAGTGTCACACGAGGCAGAGAACTCGCAATGCTCGTAGTGATTTGAGGCCAGTATCAAATAAATTAGTTGAAACTTTTCCACAGCTAATGTTAAATCCGTCACAAAAGATTTGTTCACTGTGTCGTAGAAAACTTTATGCCATGCAGAATAGGACATCAAGTGTTTTGGATCTGTCTGGCATTGTACCTCAAAGTAGCAATGAAAACTCAAATTTGGCAGACACAAGTGAAGTGAGTCACGTGGACCACGATCAATTCACAGCTAATGCTGAAGGCAGAACTGACGTTGAGCTGCCTGATGATTGCCGAATCGACCATATTGTGCATCATAGTGATGGAAAAGATGCATTAGGCTCTGGAGTAGCTGAAGAAAGTGTTGATCTAATGGCTCAAAGTGAAAACAGTCCTAGTGTAACTGATCTAAATGAATGTGTTGGAGCTGCATTGTATGAAGTAACTGATGCTATCTCTGAGGATGATAGTACAGATAGCAGTGCCAGTAGTAAAGTTGAAGATGAATTCATTCAAATAAATGGACTTGCTTCGTTTGGGGTATCACCTTTATCAAAGCGCCAGATGCAAAGGAAGGGGAGTTCATATGGTCAGAAGAAAATCAGAAAAATTGTAGCTGCACTCTCTGAAAAGCTAGGAGTAAGTGATGGTGATGCAGAAAGTGAGATCATAGTACAACTAAAGGAAAAATTTAAAGCCACTACTAACAGGAGTGAAAAAATACAAATTCTGACTGTGTTGCCTAACAGTTGGTCACTTTTTAAGATAATGCAAGAATTTGGAGTATCTAACTACATGGCAAGGTGTGCAAAAAAGCTGGTAGCAGAGAAGGGTATACTTTCTACACCCGATCTAAAACATGGCAGGTGCCTTCCTGCAGTGACTGAAAACCTTGTTAAAGCTTTTTATCACAGTGACAATATAAGCCGAGTAATGCCTGGAAGAAAGGACTATGTATCAGTTATAACTTCAGAGGGTAAACGAGAACATTGCCAGAAACGGTTGCTACTCTGCAATCTAAAGGAACTATACGAGCAATTTAAGACACTTAACCCAGGTATAAAAGTTGGTTTTTCTACTTTTGCCATGCTAAGGCCTAGGGAATGTGTCTTAGCAGGTTCCAGTGGCACACATTCAGTTTGTGTTTGTTCACTGCACCAAAATGCAAAGCTCATGTTTTATGCTAGCAAAATAACTACACTCTCTGAAGGAGCCTTCTCACATTATCAGCATTGTTTAGCTGCCATCATGTGCAACCCACCGAGAATTCAATGCTATTTAGGTAAATGCAAGCAGTGTCCAGGAACAGATACATTACACCTTAAACTGCAGGATATCATGGATACCAATATGGTTGATAATGTGGAATACAAACAATGGACATCCACTGATCGTTCAACAATGGAATGTATAGTAAAACCAGTGGATGAATTTCTGCAATCCTTTATGAAAACACTTAAGACACTTAAACGCCATGATCTAATAGCCAAGCAACAATCTAACTTTGTGACTGATGCAAAGGAGGCACTAGGGTCTAATGAATTTTTAGTCATAACAGACTTCTCAGAAAATTATAGTTGTGTTTGTCAGGATGCTACCCAATCCTTTCATTGGAATAAGCTTCAGGCAACCATCCATCCTTTTCTTGCCTATTATCATGATGAAGAAGGAAATTTGCAACACAAGTGTTATATCATTATATCCGAGTGTACAAAACACGATACAATAGCTGTGCACTTATTTCAGAAAAATCTTATACAATTCTTAACTGACACCTTTGGAAAGAAGCCTAGCAAAATAATTTATGTATCGGATGGATGTGCAGCCCAATATAAAAATAGGAAGAACTTTATCAACTTATGCCATCACATGGAAGATTTTGGTGTGCCTGCAGAATGGCATTTTTTTGCAACATCCCACGGCAAAAGTGCAGCAGATGGGTGTGCTGGGACACTTAAACGACTTGCCACTAAAGCCAGCTTACAACGTGCCATGGAAAATCAAATATTGAATTCAATGCAGCTATATGAATTTGCAATAAAAGAAATCCAAGGCATGTATTTTGGATATGCTACTAATGAAAATCATGAACAGGAGGCAAAACTTTTGGAAGCAAGACTTTTGTTGTCAAAACGGATTCCTGGGACACAGAAATTGCATTGTATCAAACCCATTTCAAACTGTTTTGTTTTAGTAAAAGAATACTCAAGTAGCAACGAAGAAACAAAAAAGCGTGTTAACAAACGTTCTTAATATTTGTATCCTGTAACTTGCTTTGATTGTTTATAAACCACCTGCAGAAAAAGCTAGAACACTTGATTAAACTGTTAAGTCACACTATTAGGATTGGTCAATAAACTAATGTTATGATCATTCCCAGCAAAAATAGTATATAAGTAATTTGTATGTATCAGCATGGTAGGTTTGATAATAGTTTACCTGGCCGCTAGGCTATGCAGACTTTGTGTGTACTCCGTGCTTATTCAGTTGCATAAGTTGATATCTACTATTGCGCTGGCCGTGTGTACTTCTACTGGGATGGTAGCAGCATGTTTCATGCTGCTTACAATAGTTGAAATTAAGTATTAGATGGATCAAAATGTTAACATTCAGTGTATGATACCACGCACTTGAATATATATAAACATTTCACACACATTGCGCCCTCCCTCTGATAGTGCCTGGATTAGTGATTTGTAACAATCACATATGTGGGCAATCATATAGCCTCTCACGCAATACAAATCCAGGTAAAGGCTTGATACCCCGAACTTCTAAACGCGAAGGTCGGGCAACGCCCAACTACGGTATACTAGCAAAGTTATGATAGGCTCACCAAAGTGTTGATAAGCACATTCCATGGCTCATGAATTCAATCAAACAGAACAAACATCCTAGGAGACTCACTCTTTTCAATATCGCGTTTCAACGGAACCCAGTTTCGTCCCGTTGTAGAAGCTAGATATAACAGTAGAATACAACCTGCTCTTTCCTATTTTCAAAGAATAAAAACTTAAAAAGTGGCCATTTCTATATGAGAGGCATAACAATGCTACATTTGCATGTTTTTCAATCACCGAGCATGCACTAGTCAAGGTCATGGCATCATAATATGGCCCTTACAGGGATGTATGTTTGCATTAAGAATCATCAGTGCAGCTATAATGGCTCCAAAGAGGGATTGCAAAGTATACATTTGTGGTTAAATTATTCACACCTTGTAGCCAATAAACGAATTAACCTTGAGGGCTACTTATTAATATACGTGTACACAATAATGAAGTAAACAAGTTCCATAAGATTTTTATGGACTATGAAACATTAGTGTCAATAAATGAGTTGAAGGGGTATAGAATTACCCACCTGTATGAGGTAGTTTAAGAGATGTGGTTGCATTTGAAGCAGTGGCATTTTACACAAAGTAAAATCACCCAGACTCTATGAAGTGTGTGTGCGTGTGTGTGTGTGCATAGATTCTCTAAATAATCTATGGTGTGCGTGTGTGTGTGTGCATAGATTCTATAAATAATCTATGGTGTGTGTGTGTGTGTGTGTGTGTGAAATGTACATATCAGTAAAGTCAGTTACATGCATGCATGTTGAACCCATAAGCAGACTCATGTGTTAGTACCCACAAACCAGTGACCACAAACCCAAGCAGTATAATTGTCTATGTAGTTTAGTGTTTATGCAATGTATTATATCGATTATATGAATTTAAATTACAGTTATAATTATATTGAACATATGGGAAAGTTTCCGAGAAAAGGGACCTAGCGTGTATTATAAAAAAGCATAATAAAAATGCCTTACGTTTGAAATGCTATAACTTCCGAAGGGTTAACACTATCGTCTTCCTATTTTCAGCACTTCATATTACACCATTTCTCTATGGTAAAATACTTTTTGGGATCTTGCACTTGCTCCTTGCCAGTATTGCAACGTTCGATACCCCACCGGGTTCAAACCCGCCATAACTTTCTGTAGGAGTAATGAAATCGCTTCAAATTCGGTATGTACGTAGAGAGGTCCTATACCTATCGATTTGTTCTGTTCGTTAATTTTTATGCCATCTGTTACGGAGATACAGTTGAATAAACTATGTGCACGTTTTCCCGCTTGATTCGCGCCAATGTAATAATCCCCGCCTCCCCATACATTGAGCGGAGCGCAATTTGCCCAAATCATTGGCGCGAAACGAGCGCGAAAATGTGCACATAGTTTGTTCAACTGTATCTCCGTAACGGATTGCATAAAAATTAACGAACAGAACAAATAGATAGATATAGGACCCCTCCACCTACAAACCGAATTTGAAGCGATTTGATTACTCCTACAGAAAGTTATGGCGGGTTTGAACCCCTTGGGGTATCGGACATCGCGATACTGGCATGGAACATGTTCAAGATCCCAAAATGTATTTTACCATAGAGAAATGGTGTAGTATGAAGTGCTGAAAATAGGAAGACGATAGCGTTAACCCTTCGGAAGTTATAGCATTTCAAACATAAGGCATTTTTATTATGCTTTTTTATAATACACGCTAGGTCCCTTTTCTCTGAAACTTTCCCATATGTTGCATAATATACCGTATCATTATGACTCAATTGTCAGAGGGAAAACTTTTCTATTAAGGATTATTTACACCTCGATTGTTTTCTATCGATGCGAAAAAGAGACCGATTGGATTGTACCGACGTGATTTATACACCGATACAGTTTCGTCGATACGAGTTTGGTGTCAAAAAAGTAGAATAAATTTTTAAGTTAATGGATACCCGACCTGTGTCGATACCTCTAGTGCGACGTTCCATCGCACACAATTTGGGCTCGATCCAGACGCATGGAACCAGAGTTTTGGCCTCAATCGATTTTAGTCGAAGTAGATGTGACCACGATCACGTTCGATCAAAGTGAAAAAGCGATCGATCGAAGATGATTGACGTCATTATTGCAATGATTGTTTTCCATCGATTGAGGTTTGCTGTCAAATAGAAACGACGAATTTTTGACCTAAACGGCGTTCCATACTGGTTAGCTGGAAAATCTTTTGGAATGAAGGCAGACATGAAGACAAACCAGAAGGTTTGATGGATGCATTGCCATATACTGATGAAGACATTGTTCTAAATATTCGTCAACTAATTTTAATTGGATGTACGACACTGATTGGAACTTGTCAGGCAGAAAGGTCTTTTTTGGTTACGCTTCAAGACACACTTACGTTCAACTATGACTGAAGAAAGGTTGACGAGTCTAACCATGATATCTATCCACCCACCATGCTGAGTGTTTGTCGTTACAAATGGAAACTTTTGCTTTTGTACGTCGATTGTGCAAGACAAACGTAGGCGTTTGTGTTGCAATTCTATTTTGTTTGATAAGTCAGAAAGATTAGAGGGTTTACTTAAAAATTGATGTTCTTTTCATGTGTGTTATTAAAAACTGGTAAAAAAATTGTGTGAGAAGTTCTACAATGTATCAAAAGCGGCGGGATCAAAATTACAGGTTTTATTTCCCGGAAAAAGCACTACATTTAAAAAGCGGCTGGGGCATAGCCCCAGACCCCTTTAGGGAGAGGGACACCCCCTCCCTAGGCCCTTCCCCTTTCAAACCCCCCCAATAAAAATTTGTACGTCTGCCGCTGAAATGGATGACCCTTGACCAAATACATAAAACAATCCCTTAAGCTAATGTACACCCACGCATAGACATTCGTTCTGGAGCTGTATTTGTGCATAACAAGACAATAGCAACACACTGTGCCTACCTCTCCACATTCATCACACCACCCTGTTGCAGGAGTCCACTGAGCAAAACAAACACACCACATTAAATCACTGGAGCGATGTACGATTAATTTATAGTACACACAAACACACATGTAATATATTGTGTATGTGGGTCAATTGTAATATGTTAGCGCATGCGCGGAAAAACCATGATCACTTTTTGAGTCAGTCACGCAGCGAGATGTTCACCTCTCTCTTAGCGGCTTAAACGAGTGGCTCAGACACTACATTTTTGGCGACGAGGGTAAAGTACAACTCTTTTGTTTGCTGTCACGAAATGGCGGTGAAACACGGGTTTTTGCCGGAGTTCGTGCCAGGGACAGAAGAGTGGGGGTCATACGTGGAGCGTGCTGAGCACTACTTTGAGGCGAATGGAGTCGACACACAGGAGACTCGACGCGCCGTTCTACTGAGTTCATGTGGAGCGCCGACGTATCGACTAATACGAAATTTGTCGACACCATTAAAACCAGGTGAGAAAACCTATAAGGAGATTGTAGAGTTAGTGGCTAGCCACCTCCAACCAAAGCCTTCAGTTATTATGCAGCGGTTCAAATTTAATTCCCGTGTAAGGGGAGAAGGGGAGTCCATTGCGGATTTTGCAGCTGCTTTAAGACAATTGTCAGAACATTGTGCATTTGGTGATACTCTGCAGGACGTATTAAGAGACCGTTTAGTTTGCGGGGTGAAGGACGAGCGTATTCAGAGGCGCCTACTAGGAGAGGTTGAGTTAACATTCGCAAGGGCATTTCAAATAGCCTTAGCAGTGGAATCTGCAAATAAACATGCAATTGAGTTACAATCCTCTGTGCCTACCACTGTACCCCCCG
The DNA here is from genome assembly GCA_013339895.1 of Ephydatia muelleri. Classification (NCBI taxonomy): domain Eukaryota; kingdom Metazoa; phylum Porifera; class Demospongiae; order Spongillida; family Spongillidae; genus Ephydatia; species Ephydatia muelleri. The sequence goes on from JABACO010000021.1 coordinate 120,789, forward strand.
TGATCAATGCGGTAGGAAGTAGACCAAAGGATAAGGCTAAAAAAGTAATAGAATGCTACAGATGTGGAGGAAACCATTATGCCTCATCTTGTAGGTTTAAGGGAGCAATCTGTAGTCAATGTGGGAAACGCGGGCATTTAGCCAAAGTGTGTAGAGGTGTTACTCACAAGAGAGAAGATGCTGTAGAGAAAACTCATAGAATAAACGACGAAGAGAATGAGGAAGAGGTTTTACAGACATTGAATGTGTTGGGTTTGCCCAAAGTGCCGCCATTCATAGTACCCATGGAGATTAACTGATTACCAGCCAAATTGATTATTACGTTTAACCGCTTCCGGCCGAATTAATTTCGTACGTTTTTCAAATTTGACGCCTGTCAGTTAACTGTACGCAGCGGTTCAACGGAAGGAGATTTGTATGGGCAAGTTGATATTTTCTTGTTCAGTATTCCATTTTCTATCGTATTTTCGTTAGATCGTTGTAATATTTTCTGATTTTGTATTGTGCTACCCATACGGTAGTGTTACGATAGTACCGTACGAGGCGATGAGAAGTCACTAACGTAGTTAGGTGTTTGAGCGGCGTATACTTGTAAGACATCCTTTTAGCTTCAGAATTATATATATAGGTACCGCTGCAATATGTTCCGTACTATAAAACTCATCGTAGTTCATACATGTGTTTATTCTAATTAGCGCTCGACTTGTACTTAGTATTGTTGACCCTTGTTTCACTCGCAGCACCAATTGGATGCCCTTTATAAGACCTTTTTGGACCACTGGTTTGTTGCAACTTCCTAGCTCTCACAATTCTTGCCTGTCTGACTGTCTCCTCCCGAGGTCCCTGTGAGTCCTGTCACATCCCCTGGCCAGTGTCCTGACTGTCTCCTCCCCAGGTCACTGAGTACTGTCACATCTACTGGCCAGGGCCCTGACTGTCTCCTCCCCAGGTCCCTGTGAGTACTGCCACATCTCCTGGCCAGTGCCCTGACTGTCTCCTCCCCAGGTCTTTGTGCATACTGCCACATCTCCTGGCCAGTGCCCTGACTGTCTCCTCCCCAGGTCCCTGTGAGTACTGCCACATTTCCTGGCCAGTGTCCTGACTGTCTCCTCCCCAGGTCCCTGTACATACTGCCACATCTCCTGGCCAGTGCCCTGACTGTCTCCTCCCCAGGTCCCTGTGCATACTGCCATATCTCCTGGCCAGTGCCCTGACTGTCTCCTCCCCAGATCCCTGTGAGTACTGCCACATCTCCTGGCCAGTGCCCTGACTGTCTCCTCCCCAGGTCCTTGTCAGTACTGCCACATTTCCTGGCCAGTGTCCTGACTGTCTCCTCCCCAGGTTCCTGTACATACTGCCACATCTCCGGGCCAGTGCCCTGACTGTCTCCTCCCCAGGTCCCTGTGAGTACTGCCACATTTCCTGGCCAGTGTCCTGACTGTCTCCTCCCCAGGTCCCTGTACATACTGCCACATCTCCGGGCCAGTGCCCTGACTGTCTCCTCCCCAGGTCCCTGTGAGTACTGCCACATCTCCTGGCCAGTGCCCTGACTGTCTCCTCCCCAGGTCCCTGTGAGTACTGCCACATCTCCTGGCCAGTGCCCTGACTGTCTCCTCTTCAGGTTCCTGTACATACTGCCACATCTCCTGGCCAGTGCCCTGACTGTCTCCTCTTCAGGTTCCTGTACATACTGCCACATCTCCTGGCCAGTGCCCTGACTGTCTCCTCTTCAGGTTCCTGTACATACTGCCACATCTCCGGGCCAGTGCCCTGACTGTCTCCTCCCCAGGTCCCTGTGAGTACTGCCACATTTCCTGGCCAGTGTCCTGACTGTCTCCTCCCCAGGTCCCTGTACATACTGCCACATCTCCTGGCCAGTGCCCTGACTGTCTCCTCTTCAGGTTCCTGTACATACTGCCACATCTCCTGGCCAGTGCCCTGACTGTCTCCTCTTCAGGTTCCTGTACATACTGCCACATCTCCTGGCCAGTGCCCTGACTGTCTCCTCTTCAGGTTCCTGTACATACTGCCACATCTCCGGGCCAGTGCCCTGACTGTCTCCTCCCCAGGTCCCTGTGAGTACTGCCACATTTCCTGGCCAGTGTCCTGACTGTCTCCTCCCCAGGTCCCTGTACATACTGCCACATCTCCTGGCCAGTGCCCTGACTGTCTCCTCTTCAGGTTCCTGCATACTGCCACATCTCCTGGCCAGTGCCCTGACTGTCTCCTCCCCAGGTCCCTGTGAGTACTGCCACATCTACTGGTGAGTGTAGGTGGGTGTACGAGGGGAGTTTAGTGTGGGTGTATAGGGGAGTGTAGGGTGGGTGTATGAGGGGAGTGTAGGGTGGGTGTGTACGAGGAGAGTGTAGAGTGGTTAAGGTTGTTATTCAGTTGTACCGCGTCTGCTTGTTTCTCTTCATTAGTTTCTTTACGAGTTCGCATAATGTTAGAGTGGGTGTACGAGGTGGGTGTACGAGGTGAGGTGTATGAGGGGAGTGTAGGGTGGGTGTACGAGGTGGGTGTACGAGGTGAGGTGTATGAGGGGAGTGTAGGGTGGGTGTACGAGGTGAGTGTAGGGTGGGTGTACGAGGTGAGTGTAGGGTGGGTGTATGTGGGGAGTGTAGGGTGGGTGTACGAGGTGAGTGTAAGGTGAGAGTGTGAGGGGAGTGTAGGGAGGTGTATGTATTCTGTCACCTCTTTCTGTGCACAACTACTAAGATCTACTCTATCCCCCATAAAAACTTCACCCTGGTAATTCAGGTACATACTGTTCCCACTGCCTCCTCAGATCCTTCGTGTACACAATCCACTCTACAGTTCAGTGCCAATACAATACATGTAAATGAACATTATGTATGTCTTCGTTCTGTTTTGATTACATTTTCTAATGTTTTTTATGGTACTGTTCAAAGCAGTCAGTGCCATCATCTTCCCCTGTGTGACAGAATGGAAGATTGCACTCTTGGCAGTGCCACGTTGTTTCCTTTCTCTTACCTTTTACAGAACAGTAATAACATCATTTTATGTTTTTCTTTTTTTCTGTTTTTATTTTCTTAGGGAAATGTTGCTCTCTTATACTCAAGGATTGATGATCTCTTGGGGGTCTTCCTGCTCTCTTTCTACTGCAATATGTTCCAATGAGCTCTTCAGCAAGGGTGAGTCGAAAGGTGCGTACACACTCATCTGGTTTGTAGTTTTGCCGATATATTATGAAGGCATTTGCTACTGTTAGTTCAAATAGAAACCAGAATATGTAGCGATAGCATTTTCTGGACTTCGTTCGTACTGAATAGTACTGGCGAATTTGATCATTATGATCAACACCGTGCATATGTGTTGAGTATGACACAATGGCTTCAGGGCAGGGAAATTCTTGTCGTTGTCCATTTTTTAATTTCCTTGTTGTGGAACTTACCTTTCCAGCCTCACAGTTAGTTGACATAACTGTAACCATTTTGTTGTCCATCCACGCTGTAGCAACTAATGCACCTTTCTGAAAGACAGCCATGTCACCCCTGTAGGCATTTCATGAACGACGTAAGTGCAACGAATACACATGTATTTGAACACCCACCTGTTTCCAAGACCAATCCTTTCCATTGGCTTCTTTTTTTGTCTTGCAGGAATTTTTAATTCTTCTGGAAAGCCTTTACTATTTTGCCTTATGGTGCCATTTGCATATATTCCATTTGCAAGAAGTTGTTCCAGGAGGTGTGCTGACGTGAAAAAGTTATCGCAAAAGACATGATGGTGTTTTCCTTGAAGGTGTTGTGTAAGTGAAATAACCACCCGTGTACCCAAACCATTTTCCTGCTCTCCTGTGTCATTCCTTCCTGTATACACCTCAAATTTTTGAATGTATCCGTTTGAGCTGTCAGCTAAGCACCAGGCTTTTATCCCACGCTTGATTGGTTTTTTTGGTAGGTACTGCTTTAGGCACCACCTTCCCTGGAAGGCAATCATGGCTTCATCAACAACACATTCCTTTCCCATATCATAGCTGGAGAGAAGAGCTGAACTGACTGCAGTAATAACAGGTCGGACTTTCCCTAATTTATCGTGTCCTCTTTGACCCCTAGGTACCAACGATGTGTTGTCAGTAAAGTGCAAATATCGTGTTATTTCTTTGAACCGAGTTCTGGAGATCCTGGTTGCTATAGGTGCGTAGTAAAAATGAGGATCTGTTTTCCAGTAGTCTTCTACTTCAGGCATCTGAACCAGACCCATCAACATATTGAACCCAAGGTACGCTTTTATTTCTTGCATATCTACTTGCTTCCATTTTGCAAACTTTGCTGGCTCCATCATCCTCTCAGCATACATGTTTGTTTCATCTACAATGGTCTCCACTAATTCATTCACAAATAGAAAACTAAGAACTTCAGCTGGACTTGAACTAACCAAAAAGGTTGGCCCTACTGTATCTTCGAAAGGTTTTATGGTTATGGGCTCAAAAGTTGTGCTCCACTTCTTTTGTTGGAGTGTATCATTGCCCTTTTTACCCCCACGTTTTTGTTTTTTTGTATGTGGTGGAGGTTCAGAAGTATTTTCTTCATCTCCCTGTAGATCCCCATCCAGATGGTTACATGTAGGCTCTACTGTGTTTTGGAATGCTTCTGTGGATCTGGCCTGAAAGGTCGAGCTTGACTTCTTTTGTGAGTGTGTTTCTGTGCACTTCTTTCTTCCACGTTTTGCTCTTCGTATTGATGGTTGAGGGTCTTCAGCATCTCCCTGTAAGTCTCCAGTTCTGTCTTGATTTGTGTATCCTTCTGCAGATGCATCCAAGGCTGACACGATTTCATTTGCATCTAGGCCATGAATACAAGGCCCAGCAGCTGCAGTGTTGTTCACCTCATTATCCAAATCATTGGCCTCTGCTTCATCCTCTGATTCTTCAGTCATCAGGTCCTCGTAATCCTCGTCGCTATCACTTGCCATTACTTCCTCATCATCACCATCCAGGAGTCCAATAACATCATCAATGCTAAAGCATCGCCGCTTGGTCGTCATTTGTTTACTTTGTGTGGCGTGAGATAACTTGCGTGTGGTTATTATCGGAGGATCTACAGCTGTACCGATGCACTCACTTCCTACCAACTGCATGGGCCCGCCTTCCTTACATTTAGCTATATCGTACTGCGTAATTTTAAACTATAATGACGTCTTATCTAAACCATAGTGTATTCTAAACACATCTTAGAGTACATTTTCACACGACCTCATGCACAGTGGCATATTACAACGTTCTTGTTGGCCATATCGGGCCGGAATCCAGCCACGTCTTCATAGACACTACCCCTACAAATAGCAGTATCGTACGGCGTAAGTTAGGACTACAATGGTACCAGATCAGAACCTTGCTGTATTCCAATATCATCGTAGAGTACATTCTGACACAGTATTTCGTATCTGTGCACAACCTGCTCACTTAAAATAAAACTTTTGTCCGACATATCCGGCCGCGTCTTTAGACGCTTACGGCTGCCACGGAACGTAATGATTGCGCGTCTTTAGACGCTTACGGCTGGTAATCAGTTAACGGGGCTAGAATTGATATGGAACTAGATACGGGTGCTGCTATGACTGTAATCAGCAAAAGAATGTTTGAGGATTTGTGGGGATCGAGTGAAAAGGGAGTGCCAACGTTGCATCCTACGGGAACTCGATTAAGCACTTATACGGGAGAGCCGTTATCTATTGCAGGAGTGGCAGAAGTGGTAGTATCATATAAGTCTCAAACAGCCCGTTTACCGTTGCTAGTAGTGAATGCGAAGGGACCAAACTTATTGGGCCGGAATTGGTTGCAAGTTATTAAGATTGATTGGGGGGAGATTCACAATGTACGGGTGAATAAGAACCTGGAAGAGCTGTTGGAGAAGCATAGAGTGGTGTTCCAGGACGAATTGGGAACCTTGAAGGGAGTTTTTGCTAAATTCTCAGTTGATCCATTGGTTAGTCCAAGGTTTTATAAAGCCCGTTCCGTGCCTTATGTCCTAAAGGATAAGATTGAGGTGGAGTTGAGACGTCTAGAGACGTCGGGGGTGATTCGACCTGTGCCTTTTGCGGATTGGGCAGCACCAATAGTGCCAATAGTGAAAGAGGATGGGACAGTTAGAATATGTGGAGACTATAAGCTAACGGTGAATCAGGCATCCAAATTGGAATCGTACCCTGTTCCTCGAGTAGAGGACTTATTTGCTTCTTTGTCAGGGGGCCGCTTATTCTCTAAAATTGACTTGACTAATGCTTATCAACAGATGAGATTAGATGATGCCTCCAAAGCATATACTACTATTAACACGCATAAAGGTCTGTTTGAGTACAACCGATTACCTTTTGGGGTGGCATCGGCCCCAGCCATGTTTCAGAGGGCTATGGAATGTGTGCTACAGGGTATAGATCACACAGTGGTGTACGTTGATGACATTCTGGTAACGGGTGCATCGATAGAGGAACACTTACATACTTTAGACAAGGTTCTAAGTAAACTTGCCGAAAGTGGGTTGCGGCTTAAAAAGGCCAAATGTATATTCATGGCTTTGTCTGTAGAATATTTGGGTCATCGTATTGATAGAGAAGGGTTGCACCCTACCGATGCCAAGGTTCAGGCAATAAACGAAGCACAATCACCCAAGAATATCACAGAATTAAAATCTTTCTTGGGACTGCTTAATTATTATTCCAAGTTTTTGCCAAACCTTGCCTCCAAGCTGTCCTCTTTGTACAAATTGTTGAGAAAACAGCAGAAATGGAGTTGGACATCTGAACAGGAGCAGGCGTTTGCTGCTGCGAAAAACATGTTGAAGACGTCAGCTCTTTTGGTGCATTATGATAGCCACAAGCCAATCCTTCTGGCGTGTGATGCTTCACCCTACGGGATAGGGGCAGTACTGTCCCACGAAATGGAGGATGGATCGGAGAGACCTATAGGATTTGTTTCACGTACCTTGTCACCTGCTGAAAAGGGTTATTCCCAATTGGATAAGGAAGCTTTGGCTATATACTTTGGTGTTTCCAAATTTCATCAGTACTTGTATGGTCGTCCTTTTACAATCTTTTCTGAACATAAACCACTTATCTATTTATTTGGAGAACATAGGGGTATACCACCTATGGCCTCATCTAGAATACAGAGGTGGGCTTTAGCACTTAGCACGTACCAATACTCAATCAGATACAAGTCTGGAGCTCAACATGCCAATGCTGATGCCTTCAGCCGTCTGCCCAGCCCCCAATCCATTAGTTGCGTATCCACTCCTGGGGATGTTCTTACCTTGCTTGACTTACTCTCAACTATTCCTATTACGGTTAGCCAAATTAGGGGTTGGACGGACCGAGACCCAGTTCTGTCGAGAGTTCGAGGATTTGTTAAGAGTGGGTGGCCTGGCGGAAATCTAGGTGATGATTTGAGCTCCTATCAGCAGAGAAAGAATGAGTTGAGTGTTTTGGATGGTTGTTTGTTGTGGGGAGCTAGAGTTATCATTCCACCACAGGGCAGGCAACAAGTCTTGGCAGAATTGCATGAATCGCACCCAGGGATTAATAAGATGAAAGGTTTAGCTCGAGGATATGTGTGGTGGCCCAATATGGATAAAGAGATAGAGGACGTAGTCAAGCAATGCGACACTTGTCAGTCATCTCGATTCCTGCCACCAGTGGCTCCTCTCCATCCATGGGAATGGCCCCAAGAACCCTGGTCTCGGGTGCATATTGATTTTGCAGGGCCATTCATGGGACATATGTTTTTGGTGTTGGTTGATGCCCACTCAAAGTGGCTCGAGGTTCACCTTATGAAGTCGATATCAGCGGTACCTACTATTGAGCGTTTGAAGAGCATATTTGCAATTCATGGGGTACCACGGAAGATAGTAACAGACAATGGGCCGGCTTTCGTGAGTGAAGAGTTCAGATTGTTTATGAGTCAGAATGGTATCATCCACGTCAAGTCTGCCCCCTATCATCCCTCGACAAACGGTTTAGCCGAAAGAGCCGTTCAGACTTTCAAACAGGGTCTTCTACACCAAAAGCTAGGATCTATTGAAACAAAACTATCTTGTTTCTTGTTTAAGTACCGGTTGACTCCTCACAGTACCACAGGTTCGTCACCGGCTGAACTGTTGCTGGGTCGTCGCCCTCGTTCCCGACTTGACATTTTGCATCCGGACCTTGCTGTTCGAGTAGAGACTCGCCAAGCCGCGCAGAAGCAGGATCATGATACTCGGGGTATCAGTGAGCGTAAGTTTGTTGAAGGTGACCTAGTATACGTTCGGGATTTTCGTTTTCCCAAGAAGTGGATTCCAGGAGTCATTGTCACTGTTACCGGGCCTCTCTCCTATACTGTTAAGATTGGAAGTGGAGTAGTCCGCAGACATATAGACCATCTGAGGGCCCGCCACAACTCTCAAGTAGACGCTAGTGATGATGTATATGTGGACAACCCTAATGACATTACATCAGGTCCGTCAAGTGCCCCTGTGGTTTCACCAAGTTCTTCGGACGAAAGAGCTGTTCCTACTGCTGATTCATCTCCATCTGAGCCTTGTGTTCAAACTCCCCCTGAAGTACCTCCCTCTATTCCATCTACTGTTGGTAGTCCTGTAGCGAGTGCAGAGGACAATGATGTACCACAGCCACCAGTGCCTATTTCAGCACCAGTGCGACGGTCGACAAGAGTGAGGAAGACTCCAGACTATTATGGTCATTAATGGTGATTAAACTCATGCTGTAGTATATGTAATAAGTTAGGACATTAGAAGGGGTTGAACTTTAGGGAGGGGGAAATGTAATATATTGTGTATGTGGGTCAATTGTAATATGTTAGCGCATGCGCGGAAAAACCATGATCACTTTTTGAGTCAGTCACGCAGCGAGATGTTCACCTCTCTCTTAGCGGCTTAAACGAGTGGCTCAGACACTACAACACACACCGAATATGATCGCATTTCATGGATCGCTACAATTGGCTGATTTTTGAATTCTCTTTTGACTCAGCATAAAACAATATGCATATTGTCATGAGGCTTATGTAGATACCAATAGTTTTTACTACACACTGCAATGCAAGGTGCAAGAGAAATGCATACTTGGAATCCAATACCTTTCCACATTTGCCGCTGTGGTTCTGCTGGAGTTAGCATCTTGCTGCACGCCACTGAGCATAATAAAAACAAAGCCAATATGACAAACTTGCTTCAATGACCCTTAATTAATCACAATAAAAATTCCTTCAACCTGGACAAAAATTATTGTAAGGCAATGGCATGACAACAAAGCTAATATACATCCGCACATGCATTCACCTACACTTTCTGAAACTGCATTTGTGCATAACAAGACACCTCGCCACATTCATAACACCACTTTGTTGAAGGGTTCCACTGAGCAAAACAAAACATTCAACATTAAACTGATGGAGAGATGTATGGAGTGCTTGATGGGTTTGTACACATATCCACACAAAACGATCAACACATCTCACAGGATCACTACACTAACCATTCAAACCTAGTTGTATGTTGACTATTGTGCATTTAAAACCAAAGAATGTTGGCACATTGCACTTGTATGTACTGTCCTGCAGCTTACGAAGATACAATGCTAGACGCTGCAATGCAAGGTGCAAAAGAAAATGCATACTTAGAATCCAATACCTTTCCACATTTGTTGTTCCGGTTCTGCTGAAGTTAGCCTCTTGCTGCACAAGGCCACTGACCACAACACAGAACATCATCAAACATTTCGCTCACTTCAATAGATGTGATCACTAATTAATGATTGTTTAATTATTTAGTTTCAAAATTGCCATCTAACAGTAACGGAGTTACTGTTTCAAAGAAATGCTATTATTTTATACTTGATTATTTTCCTGTTCATTAATAATAGAATGTTGATATAATAAAATATTACCCTTGTATGTATTTGTTGGCTTTTAAAACTATTTGCTACAAATTGTAAAGCATTTTTTCTGCGACACATTGTAAAATACTCGTAACTTATAATTGTACCAGTGGAAAGATATTAGAATGCACTATATCAAATGCAGGCCACAAGCTCCTAAAATCATTGCCGTTTTGCTTGCTCCAAATGAATGTTGCGAAGCATCAAATTCTGCAACATTTATTTATTTATTTATATGGCGCATTCACTGATGAGGCCGATTTAAAAACACAAAATTAAAAAATGCGCTTGTCACTTGGTAGCAAAAAATGTTTACTCAGAAATCATAATTCTAAACCATTGCTACCACTTGGCAGATGCTAAGAATGTGTCAACTTGTCACAAACATATGTCGTAAGAGCCCCGTATTTTTGATGTAGGTGGTCTTAACCCACCTGAGTGGCCAAATACAAATTGAATTTAACTGTTTTCACTTACATTGGAACCTCCACCAATGCCATGCAATGCATTGCTTGTCATCACTAGCCCACCTTCTTCCTCTTCAGTGTCATCAGACTGCAGTCAAAAATTTGAATAATTCTATAAGCATACCTGTATTTGCATCGAACCTACTTTGTCTTCAACAGATGAAGTAATGCACACTGGAGATGCAGCATCATCAGAATGAAACGATGCTACATTGTCCTCTTCACTGCTAGATTTGCTATCATGTCTATCATAAAAGTAAACATTGAATCGGCATTATTAATTCAAATATATTACTAACCGGGTGCACCTTTCCACATGTTTGCGCAGCTGATTCAGGTGCACATCATTTCCACACTTCTGACATTTTTCAGTCATCTAAGTATACAATGTGTGCTTCTAAATCTTGCAATTGAAGCAATTTAACAACTTAACAAATGGACTTTGGTTCAAATGGAATTACAATTAATAATCAAAAGCTATATAATCTGTATGATTAATATCTTGCAGTGAAACCAGCTAATCAATTCAAAAATATCTACCTCAGGAGAAGAGCAAACAGATGTGTCTGCCTCCAAGCTTAAGTTGCTCTGGATTGGTCTGATGAAGACTCTACCAGATCCAATTATAGATCGAAGCAGCTTAGGGGTATGAGCCAGCTTAGGTGTGATCACTTCCAATCGTTTTGTGTTTGGAATGCACCTAAGGAATTCAAATCCTCCACAGTTTTTAAGCTTTGGAAATGTTGCCATTATAGTCTGCATGAACTCCTCCTTTGTGCAGAAAATGTCTGGTAACACCACACTCCTTTCCCCCAGTCCAGCCTGCAGCAAAGTTTCTTTCACCGAGGCACTGCTTGGTACCTGATCATCATCCTGCCTGCATAGACAGACCAGTTTCATTGACCAACTCTGACATTTCTTCAGCTTCCCTTTGCGTTTTGTACCATAAGGTGCAAAGTTACTGGTTTGTTCTTGCCTAACTTCCACAGTTCTCATTCCACGAATGACCCGCATAGCACAGCTGCACTCAGGAGTACTGGACTGCTCTGAAATGTATGAATTTTAGCTTTGTGAGGAGGTCTTGTTCACTTAAATTTCATTATTAAATACAATGACACACAACCATTGTACTGGGTGTTTGGAAAACAAGCTTCCAACCAAAAATTCTCGCATTTGGAAATCCATGTTACTGATTACTCAAAAACAAAAGACCCATAAATTCAACTTTGCAACTCATAACTAATAATAGTCAGTACAACAGAGTTACTGAGAAACAAAAGGATAACTATTGCTAATTATTTTAAAACAATTAATCAATCTTGAATATTGTGGCCTAACTTTACCTCCGGGTCTTGATGTTTACTATTCCCAGGCTTTCCAGGCTACGTTCAGTGTGCAGTACAAAATTAATAATTGGCCATAATTTATTACTCTAGTTGTACCCATTTGATGTGCATTTTCCAAACACCTGGTATACAGTATTCTTAGTGGCAGCCTTGTAAAATCGGAAATAACAGTACATGTACACACATGTATGACTTACAAAATGATGATAGTAGTAAAAGATTACTCTTAACAAGGGGTTATTAGGGGTTGCTCATAGTTATGCAAAAATCAGGGTGTAGCTTCACAATATTTTATTGTGATTAACTTTTATTTCATTGCTACAACCGCCTACTATGTTATTATATAATTTACGTTACCACAGCTAGCTAAAAATTTGAAACCTGAATAACTTGCAAAATGATGAAATGTGCATGTGTATACAATAAAATTGAGCACCAAAGGTAAACTCACTTTTTTAAACAAACCCATGTGGGTCAGTTGTTTTAATCCTACCTGATACAGTTTACTATCTTTATCAATCTCTTTCATGACATAGAAATATATTCCCATTACGTGTCATTATTTGTTCGAAGCTATATAATGTTCTGTTCTGTTGTGACGCTATCACTGATTTGTAAATGTCAAACACCACGGGAGAAGAAAAGGACAATTTCGAAGGTTCTAGGAAGGAGCACATTGAAAACCCGTATTTTTAAACATGCTTAAGCACTTGTTTTAGCATTTTTTAAATAGAGAACAAACATTGAACAAAGCTAGCTACAAAATGTATCAACATAGTAATGCTTTGAGCGAAAAGAAGCAAACTTTTGCTACGAACGGCACATGAAGAACCACCCCTAAAATGAACTTGCATGCTTACGAATAATTTAGTGTGCATCCAAGCATTAGCTATTCAATTTTTATGCAATCTGTTGATTCCTGTCATCCCACACCAACCTATAAGCCTGACTTTGTCATCACTTTGATTTAAAGATTAAAATCCCGTGCTAATTTCAAGATTTGTGCGTGGTTTAAGATTTGGGTCCTATAACAGATGTATGCACATGCGTGAATGAGTCAGGAGAATAAACTAAAGCCCAGTGCTAGAAATATTATGAATAACATAAAAGTAAGTCACTTATTGATAACAATGACACGGAAGATTGACCTCCGATAAAGGAACACTTGCGTGATATTTTTGTTTTAGCAAAGCGGTCAAAAATTTTACCACAATGACATTAGATAGCAAAAGTGTTTGTAGAAAGGAGGAGTCACTGTTATCATGGTCACAAAATTTACTTTGTGATAAAACGCTCGATGACTACTCGTGCTTATGCTCAGTTGCTAAACGGGAAAGCCTAATCGCGTTACAGATGATGTTTAAAACTGGCGACTGAAAAAAAGAGTACCGAGTTGCAATCAAAAAAGGCTCTATGCTAATAGACTTATTTGTGACGCACGTGTTTTCTTACGTTTGAACTACAAACAAAGATATTATTGCATCTGTAATAATAGATATTGATGTACACTTAGTATTACGTGCATGCAAGACCATATGCAATTGCCGTCTAATCACAGTACCGCACAGTCACAAGTTTTACATGGATACATTCGAGCGCTCGTGAATTGGAGGCAGTCACATGGCATTCGCACGTCGCACGAAAGACTGCCACTAGAATCGCACTCGATACGATGCATTTCTGCAATACTCCCTTCACTTAAATCCATTAGCGAGGAATTAACAAATATTGCAGTGTCGTTAACACATTCCCCCGTTGCGCGAAGCGCGGAGAGAGCGATCTGTTGTTCTCCGCAGACTAGCGCGACCGAAGGGAGCCTGAACAACGGGGCTACGAGCGCCGCAGGCATCAGATGGCTCCCGCGTCGCTTGCGCTAATCTGCGACGCTCCCAGAGCTGAAAAGAACAGCAGACCGCTCTCTCCGCGGTTCACGCAATGTACCTTTGAAAAGCATCGGTTAGGAATGTGTTCACGACATTTTTTAATTTGCCGCTAATGGATTTAAAGTGAGGGGCACAGGAATGGCATTGCACTTTTAAATTGGGGCGCTCTTTTGTTTTCTATGCCTACCTTCCAATCGGGGCGTCGGCTGTACTGGAATGGGAGATCGAACGGACAGGGCTGCACTCATCAACATCAGACCCTCCTGAAGCTGCTTAACTTGATCTTCACTTAATAAAGACATGATGATGGTTTATACCAAACCTCTCCAAGCAGGTTGAGTTATAGTTTCACTCGCGCATGCGCACAGTATATTTAGAGGATACGCAAATTCTTGTATATTAGTTCCAAAGAGTGCGCACCATGAGAACACAAGTACGATGATGTGGTCAGTGGCTTTTACTTCATATAAAATGGCAAGTACATGTACATGTATAGTGAGGTGGGCAGCCTACATGTATCAAGTATTTTCTTTGTTGTAGTATGACTTATTGACATCACCACCGCAAATTATATTGGAAGACGCTTGGTGACGAGGAGACGGAAGGGTGTGTGAAAGGATTTTCGCTGAATACCTCCATCCGTGGAAGAGCAAGATACCCGTCAAATTCGCGGTCTAGGTAATCTCACAAAGATTATGTTAGCTTTGTATGTGCGTCTGCGTGTGGGCGCGCGTGTATGTGTTTGTAAGTTTAAGCGTGTATATATGGAATGAAAGGAGTTGGTAGGGTTAGAGGTTTCTCTTGGAGACTTTTTAATTGGCCCTTGTACTTTTAAAATGTAGCATTCTTTGATGTCTAATCTTTGCCTAGGGAACAGCACTGAGAGTGTATTGTCCTTGTTCTTGAATCACATACAGTGTACAGTAGCAAAGAATTACCTATGTAGATTCACGCTATCTAGCTAACGGACCTATTGTTGAGCTACTGCAACCAGAGCAAAACCAAAGAATTGGCTTGTTGTAGTTTGTGTTGTGTGTTGTGACTTAAGATGTCAGCTCTTCATAACGACTTTAACAGTGACAGAATGAAACTTCAGCTCTTATTTAGTTGTTGGACTTAACGTGTTGTGAATATTTGGGGTTACTGTGTTGTAGATAACGTTTAACACCGCGTCCGTGAAATTCGAGTGTTTTTTTAGCTTTTTTTGTCGAACTCACTTTTTCTAAAATTAGTCGGAAGGATTGCAATTGCTATTTATACATGCGTGCCTATTAGATCAACCCTCTGTACGTAGTTTGGCGTTATAAATACATAGTAACTCGTTATGTTTCGGAAACTGCATTCGTTTAAAGTGTAGAGGGTACAACCGTCTCCGCAAAAGGTACACATTTTTCTGAGGTGTTTTCAATGCTCAAAAACAGCGTCCTTATACTCACCTCGATCGGATAGGTAGGGTTTGCAACAAATTTGGCTGCATGCATTCGTGCTACAATGGAAACTAACACACAGACAGTTCAACCTCGTTTCCAGACTTATTTATTATTACTAACAGTTATAATAATTCACGCGGGTCTTAAAAAAAATCAATAATGTTGTTACGTGTAAGCTTACGCGTAAAACACATACATGTACATAAACAGGTTAGTTACTAGCTGCACGCATGTGTTCTTTAACTCTAGACACTAGTTCTGGCTTGTTCCCAGTTTTCTTCAGGTGATGATGACTCAGGTACACCTCTAGCTCGTACTTCTTCCAATGAGTCAGTTCCTTTTCCATATCAATTTCTTCATATGCTATCCTGGACTTTTTCTGGCTTGCACTACTTGATCCCTCCTCTTGGTGCCTTCCACGCTTCTGGCCAGCAGATGTTTGTACCTGGGACTTCTGACCGATGCTTTGATACACAGCTCTGATTTTTCCTGCAAGTGGAAGCTTGCTTAGACGGATGGCATGCTGCAATTGCAGCTCTTCTAATCTAGAGAACACACCATCTGCAGATATCTTGACTTTGCCAAGATCTTTAGTCTCTACGGCCTTCCAGCAATCATGAATAATGCTGATTACCCTAGCAGTGAGGTCTGGATGCATACTTTTCCGGGTGTGAGCCCATCCGGCATAAAAGTTAGGTTCAAAGGTTGCGTATCTCGTCTCAAATATGTGAGAAGCTTGGGCAATAGCACCATCAACTGTGAAGTCCATGCTGACCAAAAGCTTGTTGGCATGTTTCATTGCATTGGTCAGGGCATCACGAGACTCCATACGTCCACTACATATGTGCGTGAAATAGTATCTCCTCCAACATCTGGATGTTCTCTTTCACAATGTGAAGTTTTTCCATCACTTCCAGCTTCATCTTGACCTCACACACTTGGCATGGCCTCTGTAGGAGGATGCAACAGATACAAATGTGAGGCTATACTGCAGTAAGACTCAGGAGTGCTTGTACTAACTGCTCGGGTACCTAACATCCAGTTTGAAACATCAGGGTTTAATTGAATCTTGGGTGCCGCCATAAGTCCGACGACGGTAATGTTCGCTAAGCAGATCGGTGACAATAACAACGTCAATCGTACCGATTGTTAAGCTTACCACGAAGGCTTGCTATAGCCAGCGTGTCATATGACCTTTGTAAGGTAAGGTAGGGCGTTATTCAACGCGACAAGGTACTTACCTGCCTTAAGCAGTGGCTCATTATAGTGGATAGCGCAGCACACAGTAGTAGCCGAATTTTCCTTAGCTAGAGAGTATAAACAGGCATTCCGGTCCGATCGCGAACTGCTGTTCTCGATGAACTCTCTTCAAAGCGCTCAACTCGTCTTACTCAAATGCATCGCTCAACGCTGGAAGGAAACAAATAGCTTACCAAAAAGTCGTGTAACACCGAACTTACCTGTTCCCAGAACGTGTTTCTAAAGGTCATTGCACCACATGCAAGCCAATCACATTCGTCCTTGTACAATGTATGCGTTGAACAGCATTGTGGTTATTTATCGCCTTCTCAAGAATCATCTACATTTGTACTTCAGCGCAATGCAGTTCAATAACACCTTGGCATTCCATCTAGCAATCTTGAACATAGGACACCAAGACTAGGTACTTAATATTGCTTCAAGAAAAATTGAAAAAAAAGTGTCCGTTTATAATTGGTAGTAAAATCTAGGTTTCAAATTGATATTGGCACTTGTCCCTCTATTACCTACAGTGTACTAGGCTCCCTCTATTACCTACACTGTACTAGGCTCCCTCTATTACCTACACTGTACTAGGCTCCCTCTATTACCTACACTGTACTAGGCTCCCTCTATTAGCTACACTTGTTCCGCATTGCTATTGCATCATACATGCAATTATGTTATGTACATTATTTCCTGCTTGGGATCATCAGCCTATTGTGCAATATGGTTGCATGTGGCAGTTACTTACGGCCAGTGAAAACAAGAGTGCATTACCTGCTGTGGTGCTGCGTACAATCTATGTTTAGTATTATTGCTGTATTTGTTATTAATATCGCTGTATATATGTATTTCCGTGAATTTATGAATAATAATAATTATAATAAATTACACACAGACACACAAATGCACACACAGACACACTAACGCACACACACATACACACACAGATGCACAGACACACATGGACACACACAAGCACACTTTGAAAACGAGTTATGTGTTGCTGCGATGTCTTAGTAAAACTGTACTACGTTGGCTCCCTCCTAAACCCCTGTACCATGCACTTGACCACATACTATGTGCAGCGTCCACTGTGCACGCAGCCAGTATCACACAACAACACCAAATAGTACAACACAATAGATGACAGCACCAACAGACAAGAGAAACATAATCAACCCACAACACCTAAACACACACAGCTGAGCGGGGGGCAAACTTAAACCTATATTCGGAAGAAGTGAGCCCACACTTCCCCAGGAAAAAACCCCGTGGCAAACCCTCTAGCAGGGGAAATCCACATGATGGGGAAAAATAACCTCTACCTATAGCACCGCTCAGCAAACGAACACAGAATGTCCAATATGATGAACTCAGTAGACGTCGGGCCATCACCATCATCTGCAATCTGCCTTAAGGAAAAATGCCTCATTCCATCATGACACAAAAAACAAAAATAATAATAATAATAATAATAATAAAATAAAATAAAAAGTTACTGGCTCTGCACGAACGCTTAGACTGAATAAGAGTCTACTTACTCACACTTAAATACCACCACGTGGCTGAGTCACGTGCATTACCCATATACCGGATTCCGGAGGGAGCATAGTTTCCATCTAATTCGCTGCACTCAACCGATGGAAACATATATCTCCCTCCTAAACCCCTGTACCATGCACTTGACCACATACTATGTGCAGCGTCCACTGTGCACGCAGCCAGCATCACACAACAACACCAAATAGAAGAACAAAGAACGGGCATAATAGGATAAATTTTTCAATCATCAAATACCAAGACTCTTGGAAACAGAGAGCCTCCTCTCTACTGAGTCCTTAACATAGCCATCTTTGGCTGACTCTGATCTCCAGCGACCATGCCTCTTAAATAATCTATCTGGCACACCTGCATTAGCTGCGGCTGTTGCTCCACCCGCTCGCAAACTATGCATGCCAAACTGCTTAGGGTCCATGCCTAACCCTTGAATCTTGTCTGACAGCAATTCCCGTAATCTAGAGTAACTAAGTCCACCACTCTCCCTCAACCGTTCACCTGTTTTCGTATGCACTATTGCCCTGAACAACTTCTCAGGCGAGGCAGGTACTAGCCCTGCCATGGTATAGTATCTTTCCATCATGCCTACAGGACAAGCTGAGGTACCTGTACGTGCTATAACCAATGATGCACCCTCTCTAAACTGGTCCGTTTTGCTTGATACTATCTTCACCACCATGCCCTGTTCATTAAACACTATGTCGTTGCATCGCAACTTTATCAGTTCATCACAACGCAAAAAACCCGCAAATGCAACTAGGCACACAGCCAAAAACCTAACATCTGTTAGTGAGGGGGAAGGCCCTACTGCCTCAACCATAGCTTTCAGCATTTCAACAGTTATGGGTTCTTTACTTTTCTTAGGCTTGGCTAATTTACGCTGCAAACCCTCTAGTGTGGTGTGAACTAAGGGGGAAGCATTTGGTGGCTGGAGACCCGACACTCTGTGTAGCCATGATACCGCATGCACTATCTCTTCGACAGCTGCCTTAGATTGGGTGGACTCACTGAGATGTACCATGTACAAGGCCAGATGACCCTCCTGTACTGGGAAACTAGGCACCTCTTGGTGTGCTGCAGCCCATGTCTTCCATCTTTGAAATGCACCCAGGTATTTCTTTGTTGTGCTATCTGCTCTGCTGACGAGCACAACTGCGGGTAGCTCTGCAGCAAGGCGACGCAAGTCTGGGTCCTGTGAGTCCCTCAGTAGCGGCAGCACCCCTACTGAGAGGATGTCTGTGAAGAGATGATACATGATTACTGCATTCCTGCCACAACATTTATCCGAGCCCAGGCTTCGCCCATCAATACAGTATTGATGCTAGCCCTCCAGGCTCACTAGTCTAGGCTTCGCCCACCAACACCACTTTGATGCTAGCCCTACAGACTATCCAGTCTGGGCCTCGCTCACCAAATTGTTGATGCTAGCCCTCCAGACTAATTTGGTCCAGGCTTCGCCCACCAATATATAGTGCTAGCCCTCCAGACCACAAAGATCAAAACTGAATCCGCAATGCAAACACCGCCGTATTAGGAGGGTTACCCTCAAACAGCACTGATCCCGACTTTCCAGGTTTGAATAGTCCTGGCATCACAGGCAACAAACAAAATCCCTTCACAAATTGCGCAAGATTGTCACCATCCGGGCACAATAATGGCCAATATGGGGCTGACTCCCAACAAGGAACTATAAGGGTGCCAAATGCTCCACATAACTCGGCATGCCTTAACACCCTAGGTACCAGTATAGGTGGGGGACACCACCAATTGTTCTCCCCACCCCAGTGAACCGTAAAGGCATCTACTGCTTCTGTTCCTGGGCATGTAAAACGTGAATTAAAACGATGCACTTGCGTATTGTAGTGGCTAGAAAATCTGTCCACCGTATGTGGGCCCCACTGGCCATCCAATGCTGCAAATACTGTTGGATCCAGATACCAATCATCCCTATCAATTATACGGCTGATGTAGTCTGCTAACTCATTCCTCTCTCTAGGGATCCACTCAGGCTCTAAACGAATATTTCGACCCATGCATAATCGGAATATCTTAACAGCCTCCTTATGCAAATGCTCCTTGCCACTGCCTACTGTCAGTATACGAACAACATTCTGGTTATCAGTAAACCATCGCACCCTACCATTACCAAGCTTCGAGGCAACTGATTCCAACACCCTGCCTACCGCCACCAACTCCCGCCATGTGGAACTCTGCTGAGCCTCTTCTGGGGACCAATTACCCTGCAATTACAACACCACCAGGTGATACATTCCACGAATCACCACCTAGCCCAACATGCACCATGTGCCCATCCAACTCACGCAAAGGATACGCAGTTGCCCCAGGCAACCTTTTCGGGCAATCGCGTCTCAAGTGCCCCAACTCCCCGCACTGGAAGCAGATTCCCGAGAACCCGGCTGGCCGCTCCTCACGCACAGCCGGCACAGCACCACGCGGCCTCTCTACTGGGGCTCTAGGCTGCCCCCTTGCCACCCGCTGTACCATAGCATCTGCCTTTTCTGCCCCTTTTTCTTCCATTCTCCTCTTCTTAACAATCTTTCTCTCCGCAGCCCGCTCAGCTCTTTCAATTCTTTTCTCATCGTCCGAGTCTTCGGCCAGGTCATCGTCAATGTACTCCTCCACCACCGCCCATCCAAACTCCGAACGGTCCGCCAGCTTCAGCAGCTTCTGGCGACGTGCAATAAGCTGCCTACCTTCTTTAACTGCCTCCTTCGCCTTGGCGAGCGCGCTGGCACTCCTGGTGCCCTCTTCTCCCGCTTCCACCCTGCCGAGGTGTGCCTGCACCTGCACCAGCTTGTCTTCCACGTCGTCATTGAAGGCGTGCTGGTTCTCATTCCCCTTCCTTTTAAAAGTATAGGGATCACGCCTGCTGCTTCTGGCCACCTGTAGAGCCGCTTCCTCTTGAGACGCCTTAACGTCTTCGCGTAGTCGCCGCATTTCCTCAAGTATTTGCTCCATCCTGCTGCGATAAAAGTTACTGGCTCTGCACGAACGCTTAGACTGAATAAGAGTCTACTTACTCACACTTAAATACCACCACGTGGCTGAGTCACGTGCATTACCCATATACCGGATTCCGGAGGGAGCATAGTTTCCATCTAATTCGCTGCACTCAACCGATGGAAACATATATAGTTCAATTGTATTGTGGAAGTTGATTAAAGTAATACAGCAGTAAACTTTTTCATTTGTGCACGGTTGCAAAGCAACGCAGCACAAGACCACCTGATGACAATGACACTGAAGCGTAGACCAAAGACCTGTGTGGAGGCAGGTGAATTTGCCGACGAATATGAACAGGCAAGATTGCAAGAGCCAGGACAGGGGAAAACGGCGGTCTGACATACAAAGCTCCAATCCTATCCAGGTAAGCATGACCACCAGATAGGTTTTCAACAATTGGATTTAAGATCAACTGGTGTCATTGTATCATGGTGCGAGCCTGTTAGCTTAGATTCCCAGGTGGGGTGTGCCTAAATTGGGGTTAGATGAATTTTGAAGACAGCTGTTTTTGGAGAGGAACTTATTGTAAGCAGAGATAATACAGGGCCGTGGCCGCCGGTCATGTCTTAAAACATTCAAACTAGTTGGTGACAACATTGATAAAAATTCAACTCCAACAGAAATTCGCGAGTTGACAGATTCAAACGTACAATAGAACATTATGTAGTGGTGGGCAAATAAAAGCATTTGTGATTAATGCAAACTGATTTCTAGATCAAGTTTTATGAACCATTCCACAGAGTACTAAGGTAGTCCTGATTTGGAGTTCACAGGGATTGAGATGTCTGAAACACACGCATGCACACACACACACACACAAGCGTGATGATGGATTTAACTGCTGTGAACTTGCATATATGTAATGTTGATGCAGTTTAGGTGCAATAAGGCTAGAAAAAAATTAATTTGACATTTCTCATGAGTGAATTCATAATCTGACATTCAGCACATTGAAAGAATAGTCCAACTTTTTGGCACAATTGTTGAGAGCATTAAATAAAATAAAAAAGTGTCAAATGTCTTGTCTCAAAATGCCACCTAATATACATGAATGCATCCATATTGTTAATGTGTAATGGTGAACGTAGCAGTTGAGTGTAACATGCAAACCCTTTAGCCCTTTAAAGTGTTATTCAATGCAGTTGTATTTGGCATACAGTTAAAATGATTTTTCTGATTGTATCATAATTCATTATTTATTTTGATACAGCAGTTCTACATCGACGCACACACACTGAAAATTCACAAAAATAAAACATTGTGTCTTTCTAAATATGCACAATGGAAATCATTTCATTGCTGCATTTCATTATACGCTCATTTCTCCATATGCTGTATTATGAGTTCTCTTAGGAAGAGCTGTACTAACTACAAGCACTGCACATCCCTTACACTAGGACCAGGGTACACACAACACATCCCTCACACTGGGACCAGAGGACACACAACACATCCGTCACACTGGGACTAGAGGACACACAACCCCCAATTAAGTAAATTGAATCTCAGTGCAGTGTTGGTGTGACAAACATCCACCCTAAGTCAAGACCCCCCCCCCCCGAAGCAGCATGACATCATGTGAGGGGCTGGGAACTCGATGTTGGCCAACAGCTATCCCGTGGCTAGGTCCCACCAGGGCACCTTACCTAAGACACGTTGTGACTTAAAGTGATACAGGCAGTCGGCACATTGTGGGTACACTTCCTGTATTGCCTTCAATGCCTCATCATCCTCACATTGTTTCTTCAAACGTTGCCCTTCTCTCTTGCTCAACCCCTTTGTTCTCCTGCGATATCGATTTTGGTCCTTCCTTGCTTGCATCCGTGTGTTTTCACTGTCGCTATTTAGAAGCACAGTGACTCCCGTGAAATTGATGCCTTGCGTACCCATTGGGGTAATCAAAGATTTGGCAGGACATGATGGTATAGGAATACAGACAGATGGTACCTTCTGGCCAAGGCAGTTATAAAACCTGACCATCTGTTGCTTTTCCGCAGTTGTAACATACTGGGCTGCATAAAATCCAGATATACCAGGTATGGAAGGAATTGCTGCAGAGCGATATGGGGCTTTAAAGTCCGGCTTCAATTACAATATAGTTGCGTTGCTAACAGAGGAATCTATGAGAGCAACAGCAAGCTGTAGGTGTTGACACTTTCCTCCCACCACTTCCCTTCACCAAGTATGCATCTACTTGTGTTTGCTGATGGGAGAAGTGCGTATCACAGATGTCCTTGCCACTCTGTGCCTCATTGTGGTAATATGCCATTAACTTGAGCCCTGCAGCAGAGCACACATGTGGGAGGAGCAGCTTGGTTTGCCTGCCAGCTAGGTTCTTGGCATTATCACTCTGCACTATAATCTTACAAACGTGGGGAAATCTCTTCTTCAATGCATGAAGGGCTGCTTCCAAGCATGATAAAACAATATTGCCATCTGCCTTTTGTTCTCCTTGAACAATGCAGTCAAAGTAGTGAAGACTTACTTCTTCCTCATAATCCTCTTCCGCCTCTTGATTGGCATGCACACCATCATCATCCTCAACATCCCCTACACCTTCTGCACACTCCTCACCATCATCCTCAACATCATCCTCACTATCTTCTTTATCGTCATCTTTCATACCATCGTCCTCCTCAAAAAACCCTACACCTTCCACACACTCCTCGCTACACTCCTCACCATTGTCCTCACCCTCGCACACACCATCTTCCTTCTCATACTCACTGTCTTCTTCACCATTGTCATCCAGCACCACATTTCCCGTGTTCATCATCTCCAATGGCTGCTGTAATCGTAGTACCTCTGTTGTGAAATCAATTTCCACATAGCTTTCCTCAAGGGACTCAGTGCTTCTGTCGTCCTGCCCAGTGTCGGGCTTTATATACACTCCAGCTCCCCACCACAGCATACCCTTCTTACCATAATAGGAGTCGCCTCCCTCGCGAAAACCTTTAGCTAAAAACTTTTGTTTGAATCAAACACCATGTACGCTGTACTGGAGTCCATTTCCAACACGGCTTGCTTCATTTTATGTGCTTGCTGGCCAGCTAGCATTACATGGGCCATATACCTGAAGGTACGTCGCTCACACTGGTGTACAGTGAGAAGCACATCTGCAATCTCTTCCAGTCTGGTGGGGTCCTCGTGAAGTTTCACTAGAGCAACATGCCTTAGCCTATCAAAAAAAAGGAAGGGACTTCTGCAGGCATTGCACTGCAGATGACCACCAGGCTTGGGATTTGCATTGGGCTTTCTGTTGGGCACAAGGTCCAATGCAAACAGTGGTGAGTGTGTAGTAGCAAAATCATTATCATGCTCTACCACAGCTGCTGTTGCCTGTGCACAGTGGTTAAGTTGGTCTCGTACTTGTTTTACGAATTCCTGTTGGGTAGCTGGCTCATCAAATGCATTTGGCTCTGAAATCAATCTCTCAAGGGCTTCGTATTCAGCAAACTGCTGGGCATCGTGTTCTTGTTCTTGAGGCTGGAAGCAGTGGTGTTCAGTGGCACCTGATGCCTTTACACCCATCCTCACATGCATAGCATAGCCGTAGCCAAGAAAGGTGTGCACATTATTGCGGAGCCCACATAGCTCATTATGCAAGGCATGGTCGATTTCAGACAGGGGGGCAAGTGCATCAATAACTTTGTCAATGATGGCAAAGTTATCAGTGTGAAAATTGACCTTTATGTAGTCAACCCCTGCACGAGCCTCTTGAATCTTTCCCCCACCAGTAATGTGCTTTGCAATAGAGTAAAAGAGTGTCCTTCCAATGGGCCGCTTTCCAGGCATCATTTCGCTCATCTTTTCAGCATACCCCTTGTACATGGTAGCAACATCCTGCTTCAAGACCAGTGACCTCATTGCATAGACATTCTTCAACTCCTTCCATTTCGGGTCCCGATTAGGAGTTCGTTTCTTGGCTTCCCATGCTAGACGAGTGATGTTATCATCACTGTATATGAAACTTACTGCAAATGTTACTGAGTCACTTGGCACACGAGAGTGAGTTTCACAATACTCTTGCAGTTTCACGCCACATGTGAGGTAAAGCCTGCCAACCTTGGCTTGAAATAGCAAACGCAGTGCATAGTTATTGCTGATCTTCAGCAGTGATGCAACATATGCCTGGGGCACATCAGCTAAAGGAACTAGAAGCTTCCTTGCATCCATGGATGTATACCTTCTCTCACACTTTAGAACATCCCGGATGGTTGTGGGTATAGTGGAGAGGATGTCAACAGGGATGCTGACAAATTATGCCTTGTTTTGAGCCTCCTTCTCAATCACAGGTACTTCTATGGCTGCCATAGCTGACTGGATGCTGAAAGACATCTTCATGTCTGCCTCACATTTCAGCCTGAGATTAGGGAGCAGCATGCTAATCCATGCCTTAATGCCTTTCAAGAACACATTTCTCAATGCGCTTCATACTATCAGCGTCGATATCATTTGCATCGTGTAATTGGTACCGGATGTCGATGTGTGGGAGTCGCCGCACGCTATGTTCATGCCCATCAGTACACCCCATCAGCTCGAGGACTTGTAGCACATGCGCTTGCGATGCATATTTGATACCATTGCTATCATCCTCAACTAAATCCGGCGTAGTTTCAACAACAGACTCGAGAGAGGCGTCCGCAAAAGAGCAAGTATCGATTCACGCTGACCTTACAGGATTTATCCGATGCGGTTCGGAACCAATCACAACACTAGTCTTTCTTGGACGACCAAGCGTACGCGGTTGGCACAAACAACATTTAGTACATTTAGTTCCAGCCGTACACTTGTCGCACACTGGCTTCTTATGCGTAGCTGAACAAGCGAGAGACATTTTGTGTGTAACAATAGTCTGGGCACAAGAGATATTAATCTGGGTACGAGGTAAATTAAGCCTGGGTACCCCACAAGAGAAACGAAACAGTCGTGGTGCGATAACCAGGCCACTTTTGAGCCTAAAACATTCTCGGTCTTTATTTTGTATCTATAGAAGCCTACTTATGCAATCAGACTTGTTTGAACTTATGCAAGAAAAAAGTGTACCGAACTACCCTTGACGACCGAAAACGGGCGAACCGGTTGACTTAAAATCAATACAGGTACGACTCCGTACAACCTATTGCATTAAAATTCGCATCGTACATCTTAGAAAGAGTTGGGATACATGAAAATGTAGTTTGTATTGCAAATAGACATTTTCCGACTAATTTTTCAAAAACGATGTTCGACCAAAAAACATTCAAATTTAACGGACGCGGTGTTAAAAATCTCTGTTTTTGTGTTATGATTAAGGTATTGTGCTCACTTTGGCTACATGTAGGTGATCAACTGTTCTATGTAGGAGGATGTTAAGAGAGTATGTTCAACTGTCACTTCACCAGTACTTTATTCTTTCTCTTACGTGTATGCATTTTCCACACACACACACACACACACACACACACACACACACACAGAGCTAAGCCCAACTTAGCTGGAGAAGGTCACTATCAAGGCAATGGTTTGCAAGGATGAAGAGACTTAAAAGATGCAGAGATGCAATGATAATAAAGTGAGCTGCTATACCTTACTTGAATTTGTGTCTCTTGAAATGTGTAGGTGTTTGTTACTTGATAGCATTTTGGAGTGGATATTGGTTATGGGTCGTGAAGTGTACCTCTGAGGTACATGGTTTCAATAATAATAATAATTGCCATCACATTGCACATGTACATGTACTGTACAGCATGTTTGGTGGAAGGAAAAGGTAAAGGGATATCAGTGAGCTACTTTGAAAAAAGGAACACACTACTAGGTCAGGTGTTTTGTTTTGGTGTTGATATCATCTGACTTGGACCAGTTGTTTGACGTACATACATGTACATACAAACGTAAGTACATGTACACACACACACACAGACACACACACACACAGACACACACACACACACACACACACACACATGCAGCCCAGTTTCCCACGGTATACACTATAATTGGTTTATTAAGTATTTCCCTATAACATTACAGCTAATTAACACTATGGAGTCCCCCAAGTCTGCCTAAGGGTTCAACAAGTATGACATGCATGTCATAATGTTGTGTGTATGTACATGTTGTATGAAATGGAATTGTATGTATGCAAATTAGATCAAATGTTTTAAATGGGATAACTTATGAGAGATTTTGATACTATTATTGTACTGCTAGGCAAATGTTACAAGTTTGGTTAATTTTATTAATTAAAATTAATTAACCGTTGGTTACGTTAGCTCTCGACCAGCGTGATTTAGATCGATGTCATGATCTGGCATTAATTTATGACTTTTTCACCACGGAAAACCTCAAAACTGTTAACATGTTGCAATAGAAAGAAAGCCTCAGCCAGCTGATATAAAGGATGCTTTACTGTATGGATTTTGGATCTGTTGCAAGTATCTGATAGTGACAGATGGTCCATGCGATGGGCTGAGTGGGTTGACAGTGTACGACTTTGATTGGATGATCATGTGTGAGTGTGTGTGTTTGTGGCATGTGTGTATTATGGGATATGTACATTCTGTATCCAGATTTCACACTACCAGATTTGACATGTTCATTAATATTTCAGCTACAATTGAAGTTAACATTGTTTGAAAATAAGGAAGGTGATTGGTGCGTATTTGGCAAGTGAGAAGTGGCCAGCCTCTGTATGAAGTTAACATTGTTTGAAAATAAGGAAGGTGATTGGTGCGTATTTGGCAAGTGAGAAGTGGCCAGCCTCTGTATGAAGTCTGTGTGTGTGGGTGTGTGTGTATGTGTGTGTGTGTAGAGGTTCAACAGCTTTTTAGGATTTTTATTTTTAGCTGTGGTTTCACACATTTGGATGGAGGGTGCACATTAGATGGAGTGCATGCTCTGCTATCCCTGCATACACTGGAATGCATCTAATACTGTAGTTCCTCTCCAACTGAAGCCCATCATCTTCACAGTACTTGCAGTTTTATTATTTTAGTCTGTAGGAGTAACACATCCAATAGTGTATCCAATTTTAATACCTGTATTGAGGTAGTTTAAGAGATGTTGTGGTTGCATTTGAAGCAGTGGCATTTACACAAAGTAAAGTCGTCCAGACTCTATGAAGTGTGTGTGTGTGTGTGTGTGTGTGTGTGTGTGTGTGTGTGTGTGTGTGTGTGTGTGTGTGTGTGTGTGTGCACGTGCATTTTACTTCCCAAACAACCCATACCCAAGGTATCCAATGAAATACTCTTGTTCCTCCCCAATTAAAACCCACTCACAACGACTACTGCATGTACAGTTAGTTGCTCTAATGAAACTACTTTAATTTGGTGTCAGCTAGCCTTGTCACAAATAAAGATTAAAAGGTGGCTTGCCTGAGCCTGTCTTGTGTAGGGGGCAATGGGTGTATCTTAGGCCCACCCTCTCTGAGATGAATTGCATTAAGTATACTTTGATGTAATTGGAATTCATTATGTGGACGGTACTTTCCTTGACCTGTGCATGCTGTGGTTGTTGATGAAGTCTGTACTTGCAAGGTCATTTTCATGCTCAAAATCTCAGTGTTTATCTCAATCCAGTCATAAGTGATTAAAACCTTTGTCTTTATTTGTTTATTAGTGAACATCTGGTATACACACAATACATACATTTAAATGTTCACACACACACACACACACACACACACACACATGCGTAAACAGACTCCATAGTGTTCATTTGCTGTAATGCTACTACTAAACACATTATGGATGTATAACTTTGCAAATCAGTGTGTACTGTGGGAAGCTGGGCTGTGTGTATGTGTGTGTGGTGTGTGTGTTTGTGTGTGTGGGTTCAACAGCTTTGTAGAATTTTTTATTTTTAGCTGGTTTCACACATTTGGATAGAGGAATCAGGATGCGCATTAGATGGAGTGCATACTCTGCTATCCCTGCATACACTGGAATGCATCTAATACTGTAGTTCCTCTCCAACTGAAGCCCATCATCTTCACAGTACTTGCAGTTTTATTATTTTAGTCTGTAGGAGTAACACATCCAATAGTGTATCCAATTTTGTATTGAGGAAGTTCAAGAGATGTTGTGGTTGCATTTGAAGCAGTGGCATTTACACAAAGTAAAATCACCCAGACTGTATGAAATGTGTGTGTGTGTGTGTGTGTGTGTGTGTGTGTGTGTGTGTGTGTGTGTGTGTGTGTGTGTGTGTGTGTGTGTGTGTGTGTGTGTGTGTGTGTGTGTGTGTGTGTGTGTGTGTGTGTGTGTGTGTGTGTGTGTAAAATGTACATATCAGTACAGTCACAGTTACATGCATGCATGTTGAACCCATAAGCAGACTCATGTGTTAGTACCCACAAACCAGTGACCCAAACCCTAGTGAGCTGTGGACATATACATGTATATATATATGTACAGTGAGCGCTCCCATGCACACACACACACATACACACACACACACATACACACACACATACTGACCTGGCTTGTTGACCCTGAAAGGTTACATGTACAGGTAATACCCACAAACCCACATGGAGATGGTAGATAATACAATGTACCCACATGTACCACAACACTGAATTCATGGAGGAAGGCCCTAGAGCCCAGAGGAGCAGCTAGCCCAATCAATAGAAAAAATAGAATTTTTGCACCCTTCCCCCCACCCCCACCTTCACCACAAAGCAAAGAATGATGCATTTGATGTTAGACTCACTTATGTGGTTCCCATTTGACCTCTCCTTCCTATTCTCTTCCTCTCCTTACTCATTCTCCCCTTTCTCCAGAGTTTGTGCTTCTAACAACATCAGAGGTGGTGGCTATAAATGGTGCTATGAAGCTACGCGTAAAAGTACCTGAAAAAGGGAGGGCAGCATAAAAGAGTGATGGATAGTATTTGATTTGACTGATATTCACATCAGAGTCCTGAATAAGAAGTTCTCTTACAAAGATGCTTATCGTTCGAATCACACCATCACATCCAGCTGATGAAAGTTATTAACTTCCGTATTTAACCAACTGTGTGTAATCATGATCATTACATGTACTACGGAATAATTCATTTTTGGTTTTATTTTTTATTCACCACAATTTTGTCACGTGTGTTATCCCGATGTAAGATGGCTGACGTTAGTTTTATATTAGACGAAGCAGAGGCTACTATTCGTAGAATAGCTGACAGTTCTGCTAATGGATTTTCTGACATGGACGGTTTAATACTGGAGGCGGAACGTCTTCTTAGAGATGTTAGCATTTGTTGCGGATCTTTTACCATCGAATGGCGGTGAGGTGCTGCTTCAATGCATAGCCGACATTTATACGTCCCTGGAGAACAAGAAATTATTACAAGACCACCATCAGCGCGGCAGAGGAAGGCCGCGTGTCTTTGTTTCGGAAGAGCAACTTTCGTTACTTCTATCGTTTCAGTTCAGTGTTTCGGATATAGCCAGCATGCTTCGTGTATCCAGCAGTACTGTAAAACGAAGAATCGTGCAATATGGTCTTGAGAGCATGACGGTTTACAGCGACATTACTGACTTGCAGTTGGACATGATTACTAATCAATTTATTATCAACCACCCGTGTTCAGGTAAAAAAAGCTTTGAAGGATACTTAAGGCAAATGGGTTTGCGTGTTCAGCGCCAACGAATTCGAAACAGCCTTCAAAGAATCGATTGTAGAGGCATTAGAAGTCGTTTCAATGGCATCCTTCATAGGAGGGTGTATTCTGTTCCCATGCCTAACAGCTTGTGGCACATAGATGGTCACCATAAGTTAATCAGGTGGCGAATCATTGTTCATGGTGGCATAGATGGTTTTTCGAGGTTGCCTGTGTATTTAAGAGCATCCAACAATAACAAATCAGAAACAGTATTACAATGCTTTCTTGGTGCAGTTACTGCATATGGTCTCCCTTCACGGGTCAGATGTGACAAGGGTCGTGAAAACGTTTTGGTAGCTCAACATATGCTGAATCATCCAGAGCGTGGACCTGGTCGTGGAAGCTGCATTACTGGTAGAAGTGTGCATAACCAGAGGATTGAGCGGTTATGGAGGGATGTATTTGTGGGGTGTATATATTTGTTTTATGACATATGGGACAGTTTCCGCGAAAATTGCCCCACGGTTAAAATGTTATAAAAATGCATCGCGTTTGAATCGCTATACCTTCCCAACGGATAACGCTATCGACTTCCTATTTTCAACACTTCATACTACACCATTTCACTATGAAGTGATGAAAATAGAAAGTCGATAGCGTTATCCGTTGGGAAGTTATAGCGATTCAAACGCGATGCATTTTTATAACATTTTAACCGTGGGGCAATTTTCGCGGAAACTGTCCCATATTCTATGCTCTTGAAGATGAAAATTTGCTCAACCCTTCTGATGAAAATGATCTGTTTTGTCTGCATTATATATTTCTACCTCGCATCCAACATAACCTGGATATGTTTCGTGAGAGTTACAGTCATCACAAGCTTCAGAGTGAGAAAAACAAGAGCCCTTATCAGTTATGGATCAAAGGAATGTCACAGCTGAATTCAGACCATTCAGCTGTTCAAGGTGTGTCAGAGCATATTATTAGTTATGAGGATTATGGCATAGACTTTGCTTGTCCATGTCCTACGAGTGCTAATGATGACATTGATGTACCTGAGTATAGTATCATATGCATACTGCATGAGAGAGGCCAAAAACGTAGCGCCATCACATATGCATTAACATCAGAAGTGGAAGTAAACTTCGGACATGCAAATGCATTGCGACGCATAATCGTTTACTCGTCCATTAATTCGAATGTACATGTATTGGAAGAAATACTTTTAAATGCACACCAAAGCTAATTTTCTATCGATAGATTATGTTGGTTAGCACAGATGTACACAGTCAAAGAAATAGAAATATAAAAGGTTGGCTGGCATTCTGCAGTCCTTTTTCAAGTAAATGGAAAATTTGGAGTTCTTATTGTCCCAGCTCAACCTTATAGCACCACTCTCTGGCTAAATTCATATACAACTCAGTTTTTTGGTGACATAAGTTGGAGAATCGTTCCAACTCCATTAATTTAAAACCATCCACACAAAAACTGAAAATAACAATAGTATGTAAAAAAAAGTTTCTTGTTGTGGCTCGTTCACACATCGCATCCCACTTCAATCTTAATATGATTACCCCAACTGTGACTCCTGCATTATTAGACTCTAACTCTATCCTGCCATCATTTGAGGATGTCTGCAAACTTAAATGCAACACCATGCACATGCAATGTCCCTCATCTCGGAATCCCGACTTGGTGTACCAATAGGAGACGAAGAATATTCTGCATGTTCTAAAGTTGTAGCGAAAAAACGTGCAAGTGCCTTGACGCTACTGGACCAACTACATGAGGGAGGTTGGCTCAGTGTACTCTGAAGTTGTCCTGCTATTGCTGCGTCATGAAGTACAGTGTGGTGCCGGGATTATGCAAATCGGTGCACTTGTCAAGATCCAGCATTCTGAAGTTTGACTCGCGGACTGTACGATTACGATGTTCGTCAGTGCTTCGTGCATCTCCGTAGACACCCCAGACTGTGCTTGGCAACAGGCCGAACTTAGTCTATATGTAGAGTTGGCCTTGGACTGTGTGGCCTATCACATCACACTTCTTACAGCCTCTGCATGGCAGTGGTTCCAGTACTAATCACCATCATTTACAATCCTTACGACATTACTGATATATTTCGCCCATATACCCCTTGCGGACTGCTTCAATGAAAGCAGTGTTGGAGCTATACCAGGACACCAAAAAAGATTTGTCCAGCAAGCATACTGAAAACCACCAATTTAGACAACTCTAGGAATCCCTTATCTCTGAAATAATATAGAGCACGCGACTTCTATCTGCCTCTTCTCCCGATGCTCCAGGTTGTTCCCGCACTTGGGATCAATCAATCTCAAACTTGGCCCTTCAGAGTTTCAGGATGGTGTCAAGTGGTGCATGGCTAGGTATTGATTTCTTCCAAGAAGGCAACTGTCCTTATTATATTGTTCCTCACACTGTGTTGACCCCTTGGGTCATTTTGTATTAACATGCAAATACAGGGGTGATATCGATGTCACTTTACTTGAGTCTTGCAGGCAAGCCTGCCAAGTGGAAGCAGGGAGTGGTCTTGAACATGAACACCGTCGTACACGAGCTGCTGATGTTCTTGTCCCCAACTGGGTTTTACCCCAGCTGCCTTTGACATCTTCGCTAAACCCAATACTTTTACTGAAGCGTGTGTGA
The DNA here is from genome assembly GCA_013339895.1 of Ephydatia muelleri. Classification (NCBI taxonomy): domain Eukaryota; kingdom Metazoa; phylum Porifera; class Demospongiae; order Spongillida; family Spongillidae; genus Ephydatia; species Ephydatia muelleri. The sequence continues at coordinate 153,881 of JABACO010000021.1, forward strand.
CGGCAGGGTTAGCAGCCTTAGCAGCCTTAGCAGCTGAACAGCGAAAGCATAATGCTGACGATGTAAAATGTTCTGATCTTGGGTGTGAATTTGTCCCACTAGCTGTGGAGAGCTATGGATGTTGCTTGGGGTACAGAAGCTAGGCAGTACTTGGCATGATTGACTTCTCGTTTGGCCACAAGTTATAATCTACTCCCGTCTGTATATAGGCAGACTCAACTTAACTCTGATGAGGGCAAATGTTTGGGCACTTCTCTCCGGCTCGTTGTCCTTAATTCAAGTTAACCTCTTAGATGCTAAATACTATCCGATGTTACTTATTCCAAATGTGTGTTCTTAATACTAGTGTATTCTGTTTTTGTATTAAATTATAGTGTTGGTTAGTGTATTCTGCTACCTCTATCCAAATTGAATTTTTTAATGTCACATTTATTTATCATAATGCTGGGTCAACGTAATGTACATGCAGTCCAACTAGTTGTAACTGTTGGAATAACTTACACAAAAGATCCCGACATTACAAACTAATAATATTTGCTTTTTCAGGAATAGAAAAAGAGGTGCAATGCATTCTTAATGACAAATTTAGTGCCTCAAGTATTTTGATGCCTTGAATGTCTGCTGCAAAGAAATTTTACGCACTGAAAATGGTATTATGTTTGATATCTGAAAAATGCATTAAGTCGTTTATCACATCAAAAATCCCATTAAAAACAAACAGCATAACAGGTGCAAGGTCGATGAATTCTTCAAACTAATAGCAGCAAGACAGTGAGACTTTACCTACCGCATCAACTTGTGACATGGAAGTAAGGATTCCAACCTGTAACAAAGGTGATTACACCGTGTTTCAAAGCTTTTTGCTGTTTGGTCTATAAGGTCATGATGGGTTTGGACAAATATAAATGGTTGTTGGAGTTCAACACTTGCATGTTTCGTATCTTTTGATTTATTATGCTGTGTACTTTTTCCCTTATCATGCATTTTTTGTAATTTTTGGTTTGCTATATTTTCTTCTCTATTAATATTGATTTTAAGAATAGTCACAAAAATACTCACAACCTACGAAATAATCAATGCATATATACGCCATTTGTAGCAGGTCCTAGGATAAAACATGTATGGTCATATAGCTGACGAAATAGCTTCAATTTGACAGACGTCTCATAGCAAAATGCTACAAATCTGTGCAATCGCCCGCATTAAAGTGAAAGATAGAGATTGAAGATGGAGCGTGGCTTCGATACTGCCAGAATAAATGCAGCATTGCAGTCTAATAGTCTGTGTAGTTTAGTGTGTATGCAATAGATACATGTATTCCCATGACGTCTCAGTCAAACATCTATTTTGTCATCGGTACACGCACGCACAGTACTTGCAGTTGTGTAGTTTAGTCTCTAGAGGTAGCACATCCAATAGTGCATCTAACTTTAATACCTGTATTGAGGTTAAGAGATGTTGTGGTTGCATTTGAAGCAGTGGCATTTACACAAAGTAAAATCACCCAGACTCTATGAAGTGTGTGTGTGTGTGTGCGTGTGTGTGTGTGTGTGTATGTGTGTGTGTGTGTGTGTGTGTGTAAAATGTACATATCAGTACAGTCACAGTTACATGCATGCATGTTGAACCCATAAGCAGACTCATGTGTTAGTACCCACAAACCAGTGACCCAAACCCTAGCAGTATAATTGTCTATGTAGTTTAGTGTGTATGCAATGTATTATTTCGATTATATGAATTTAAAATTACAGTTATAATTATATTGAACATATGTTGCATAATATACCGTATCATTATGACTCAATTGTCAGAGGGAAAACTTTTCTATTAAGGATTATTTACACCTCGATTGTTTTCTATCGATGCGAAAAAGAGACCGATTGGATTGTACCGACGTGATTTATACACCGATACAGTTTCGTCGATACGAGTTTGGCGTCAAAAAAGTATGAAGCGCCGTATGGGACAAAATTGATCCTTTTCTATCGACGCGATGTTTTTCATTCGGATAGTCATTTTACCAATCGCAATGACGGGTTTTACCTGTCGCAGTGGTGGAGCTTGTTTATCGAATTGAAGGTTTCTATCATATCGATTGCTTTTTTGTCCATCGATCGTTGCACTCACAGAAATTTTCATATTGATCGAACGATTAAAAAAGTATGCAGACGTACAGCTAGGTGCGGAGCCGTGTAACGTGCATGGTAAACATATCACCTTTACTCCACCCTGTGTCGCACGTATGTTAACCAGTGGGTTATTTATGTTGGTCACCCATGAATGGGTCACGTGTGTCATACTGCCTGGTATATGTGAGAACAGTAAGGGTGTCCCATAATGAAGGAAAAATTGATAAAAAGTGTGTATTGATAATTAATGATCAGTTTTATAAAAAATCTCACAACTCATAATCAAGTGCCCGAAAATCAAATCTTTGTCAATAACACTGCAGTGGATTTAGTTAACTTACTTTACGCTAGTATCATGACTTGAATATGGGTGGTCACTTGTTATTGAGTGATTGGTATTAACATAATTAAACTTCATGAAACGTAGTACTCACTAATTTATCATTTAAGTTATGCATTTTTATGTCATTAATTTTAAATCACATTTTAGTTTTAATTTGCATGCTGAGCATTTATCAATTCCATAATTTCTTCTCAAGTTGTAATAACTTAACAAATAAATCTTAATTAGGGTGCTGTGTTGAATTTTCCTTGATTGTGGGACACCCTGTATAATGCACATGCCGTGTACTATGTGTACTATGTTGCGTTGTTGCCATGGAGTGCATCAAGTAAATGCTGGCACCAATGTTGGTCATCGGGTGGGGTGGGTAGCAATAACCATGTAGGGAATGCAGTGGGAGATTTGAAGACTTTGAGTGAAGTAGATTTTAAGTAATGAAATGGATACAGAAAGATGAATACAAATCATGCACAATGCAATACAATACACGGGCGCTTGCAGCTGGACAAATGGGTGGATTTAAATGATATCGTAATTCACTAGGAGACCACCAATTTCATTACAGCTGTATCTCATTAACGATGCCAGTTTTTCGAGCCATTGTATCATACATGTCTAATGACATTCGAAGGAAAGATGCAGTGTATAAAAACACTCAACCATAGCTACACATAAGATCGTAAATATACAAACACTGAGTTATTGTATATGCTTCTGCGCAACCCATTTTCACATCAGTGTAATTTTGGCGGGAAAAGACGGGGTATACTTGAGCATTTTTTGCGAAGGAACCAACCCTTAGAAAGCGGTAAGAAAGTAACATAATGATCAGCACACATAGGAGAACACGTTTACGCTACGTACAAGTAGCCACCCTTTTTTTCACCAATGATCAGGACAGGAGATTTCTGTGAATAATTTGTTCCGTTTAGCATGGAGGAGATAAAGGCAAAGAAAGTTTACGAGAGGTGCAGAATCTGTGGCCTCTCCTTAGTAGAATCTAAAGACAGAAAGAAAAGGAACACACATGACTGCAAAGAATTATCAGAAGATTTTCAGGATTAACACCTCCCAAGACATAATTGGGGTTCACCCACCATCATTTTGCTATAGGTGCAGAAAAACACCATCAAATGGGTCCCAAATTTTCTGCAACATCCCTTTTGATTGGAAGCCTCACACACCAGTTAACTGCATGGTAATATAGAATTCATAATACCACAAACCAGTATACATCTCTCACACTAAGGTATGTCATCCAAAACCACCACCAAATTTGCAATTCACAGGCCGACCAGCCCATAACAGTCCAGCTAAGATTATTGCAGCCATACATGGAATAGCCCCTGTCATGCAGACAGGTTTCTCAGTGCAAGACTACATACTTGTCACATCCAACAATCCTGACATAATGGACCAACTTCAGTGTCCCTTTGTGCTTAGCATTTCTACCACAGGCCACTGGAGCTGCCATGTAGGGTATTGGTCTGCATGGTACAGTGGTTCATTACATCCAACAGTTATGGGGTCAAATGTCCATGCTGCATGATGGACACTCCATTGGATCTGTCACAAATGAGACCAGCACCACCCCTTATCCAGACTTTGCTGATGGACATTGTGGTACAGTACAACACCTGTGGGAAGGATGTACGGGCTGTTGAGTGCACAACTCACAAGTGTGGTGTGGAAGAGCCTCTTTTCAGTAAGCAATATTCAGACAACATCTCATGTACTGAGAAGATTGGTATCTACCAGCTCACCACTGATCACCATTCCAACTGGAGGAACAGTTGAGTACATATTGCTGACATTTATTGACTGTGTTGTAAGCACCATATCTTCCCCTTATAGCCAATGACACTGGTGCATGTCACACATGCTCGTACTCCTAAGAACCATCAAGCACCGCTACAAGAAAATGCAAATAGTGCGTGAAGTAGTGAGCTTTTTGCGAGGAGCTAGACTACCTTGCCCCAGCAGAAAGGCACATACTACTGCAAGAGGCTGGTATAGTGGAGCAGGTGAAGCACTGGCCATTAAAGCTGGCCTCGGAATACCATGGACCAAACTACGAAGGTAATTAAAATTACATGCAGTGTATGTTTCAGTAATAAAAAAGTGCATGACAGCCTAGGTGTATCCTTTTATTTTCCCCTTCAAGTGGTACAATGTTATATAAACTTACATTGGATAGGTGGTTATTTCCTGTGAAGAGAATATGAGAACAATCGCTAAAAGGAAGGTGATAACCTTCATAGAAAAATGGCCCTCTTTTCATTTAAACTGGCCTCTGGTGAAGAGGAGCTGTGCGCTGCCCCATATGTCTACATGCCAGACCTCAATCAAAGGGTGCTGCAGATGTTGGAAGAGAACCATAGGTAAAGAGCACTCGTGATGATCACTGTAATGAATTATCAATGTGTGCGCAGAGCTGGAAGGCTTACCTGGCACAGTGGCTTCATCCCAGAAAATGAGATCTGAGTGAAGCTAAGAGGTGATAAGGGAGGAGGCACTTTTAAAATGAATACTCAAATCGTCAATGTCTCTGCACCAAATTCAGTACACCATACCTGTGTATTTTGCTGTTTCGCTGCTAATGACAGTGTCACGAATCTGCATAGTGGACTGGATCGGTTCAATGATCAGGCCAACCAGCTACAGGGAATGAAGTGGCAGTAAGTGATAAATACACACATTCACACAATGAATATTGTGCACTTGCATGCTGCAGCGAATACACTATAAAGGTGTTTCTGTGCAGGGACTACGAGTTCCTACGCACAATGTATGGCTTATCAGGAGCTGCTGGTGAGTAATGTCATTTTGTTACAACACATAACACTAGCTTTGTTGTTACAGGAAAGCACCCATCCTTGCTCTATCATATTATTGCTACTGGTCCCTCTAAAAAGGAGATGCTGTCCTCCTAGAACACTACAGAGCATCCTAGTGAGCCACACAGCATTTGTAGCTGCTGGCGGAAATAAAAGGCATTTAATGCATTTTATGAATTGCTTAACTGAGCCCTTCTTCGACATACCGACAACACAGGTACTTGTACACTTGTCTGCAATGATTGCATGTACATAATGCTCTTACACCTTAGGTGTGCATACCTCGGCTGCACATGACACAGGATATCTTCATTAAGCTCTTCAGGCTGCTTGAGGATACTTGCCACCAGTTCGACTTGCAGCTGACTTACATGTTTACATGCCAGGAAGAAAGTACTAGCTCGTCCTCCTTGAAAACACTGGTGGTGGCCAAAGCAAAGATGGCTGAAGCCCAGGAGTGAGACTTTTGTTAGATCTGATTGCATGCCTGCTGCACTAGTTGTTAGATTTATATATTACAGAATGACTTGCAGTCGTTTCCGGCTTCCTGCACACATTACTTATTGACTTTGCTACAATTTATGATTGTGGTCATGTTTTAGTGTGGGACAGCATTAACCATTGAACTGCGTTAGTTATTATAATTGCAATTGGTTTTCAGTTGTATAGCCCATTTTGAAGTGCTTGTATCTACTGCTACCCATACAGTGCTACCTAACTTAGCAATGCGATAACTAAATAATTTACAGTGTAATGCATTTTTTTTGTACAGTCATGTCGGCTGGGCATAAATTTATGTGCGCCACATACGCAAGTGCAATTTATGGGCAGATATATCCATGTTTGTCTTAACAGTACTAGGGTTAAAGGTAGTAAATTACAATGTGAGGTAGAAATATTTTGGTATGCACTTTAAAAATTTTTAAAAACAAAAAAGGATAAAATCGTCAATCTATTTTCATACTCAATGATTGTGTTTGTTTTAATCTGTTTACCTTTGTTAGCTTTATCCTACTATACATTAACCTCCTGAATTCTAGTATACTACACTTTTTTTTTTTCAGAGCCTGTGGCTGTAGCAACACCCAACTCATTATTGGGAAGAGAAAGTTGTAGCCGTGCATTGCACGTTGTAAGGAACATGAGATCATCAAGAGATGAACAACGCAACAACTTTGCCCATATAACAGTAACGCAACTCCAGCACACTCACGCTACAAGAGCTGGAAAGGCAGATTTGTCTGTCTGAGCAATTGCGAAGATGACCAAGTACCATGCACTTCTGCTGCAAAGGAAGTATTAATTAAAGCAGGCTTAGGAGAAAAGTTGATAACAGTTCCAAATATAGATTGTAGTGGTAAAGAATTTATTGATATTATTGGTGCATCATTTCCTAAACTCAAAGATTGCGGCGGATTTGAGTTGCTAAGGTGTTTACCAAATTCAAAATCTCTTGATCCTGTGTCAGCAAAAATGTTACAGAGTCCACGAATGCTTAAGTCCATTATTGGAAGCGGCAGAATCTTTATCCGGCCCATACAACAAAATCTTAGCCTGGATGATGATGGAGTAGATACATCTCCAATGGTATGTAACACAAAGGGATGTATTTGTTATGTGAAATAATTTAAATTGTCTACATACCTATGCTTACATTTTTTAGGTTAAAAAATAAAATTTAATTTAATGATTGAAAGACAAAAAAGTTATAATGTAATTTGTAAGTTTGTGGCATGAGTATCAGCATGGAACTGAGCAGTTGCTTGTAACAATTGAACACAGAGAGTAGATAATAGAAGCATCAATATAATTTGTCTGCTCAATAAATACACTTACATGAGCAGCAGGAAGCATTAATGACTGTTCAGATTACTTTGCGTTTCATTTAATTCGCAATGTGCAGTTAACTGCATTACACTTTTGGTGACAGAACAGACCACACAAAATAATATCTCTTCTTGTCATTAAAGTGATTTTTTCCCCCTTAGATAGAGGAGAACTGTTTAAACTGTGGAATGAATATCAAGTTGAGTGATCTGAAAAGTCACATTAAGAGTTGTCAGTAAGTACAATTCTGATTAGCTCCATTAAATCACCATTTCTTTCTTCCTAAATCTACTAGTCAAACTGTATCTATTCCAGATAGTGATGAGGTGGGGTTTTGAGTGTACATTATACATTATTTGTTATTTCAATAACATTTTTTATTACAGGAGGATATTGCAGAAGACACATCAGCTAGTAGTTTCAAGTAAGTCTGGGCACAACTATTGTTGTTGTGTTATCGTACAATTATTTTTAGAGTACCAGTCTCATTGGAATCAGTATTACTTGCGTTAAGTTGTGGTATAAACTATGACAAAGTGACCAATATAGAGGTGCGTCGTGGATCTGTTTTTGCAAATGCTTTGCGAGCAGCACGATGGCCAACATTTTGCGTATCAGGGGCATTAAAGGTAATGTACATGCATATGTGTTGGAAGCCTGGGTTATAAAATTGCCTAATATAGGTCGAGTTTATTGGTGAGCCAGCAGTTGATGCAGGAGGACCAAAGCGAGAGTTTTTCAGCATTTTGGCAAAGGAAATGTCGCAGATAATATTTGAGGGACCTGTAAACATGATGTCATTCAAGCATGATCCTGCTGGAATTGAAGTGAGATGACTTGGACTTACTAGAAAGGGTCATTTATGTTTACTATTGTACCTCAGGCTAACATGTTCTACTGCATAGGAATGCTGATGGCCATGGCTGTAGTACAGTGTTCTACGGGTTTTCCATTCCTTTGCGATGCAATGTTTGTAACATTCCTTTACAACTGTCAGTTGATGAAATTCCTGATCAAACTGCCACAAAACTTGCTGAACAGGTAAAATGTTTTCTGTTATGAAGCACATGCAGTAGATGTAGTTAAGAGACATAAAAGCATTCATTTTTATCTTAAGTATGTCATATACTTTCCGCTAAAATTGATCTATCTTATCTTGAGTGCAAATTGTTTACTTGGTCTTTCTGCTCATGTAGTGAATTAATACATGCATATTGTAGAATTTTTGGTCATTTTTTGCAATCGGCAGATCCAGAATGCTACAAGCATTGAAGAAATACGTGCATATTCTGAACAAACAGATATATTGGCACAAGTTGGGTATACAACGCCCATAGTTCATGCTACCCAGAAGAAGAGGATCTGTCAATCAATCCACGAGTATTATTGCGTGATTAGGATAAAGCAAGAACTGGATCAGTTCAAGGAAGGCCTGAAATCATGTGGATTATTGGAGGCTTTACAGATGCATAAAGAAATTTTCAGAGCACTCTTTTGTACGGATTTGAGAAGTTGTTTAACTGCAGGTGAACCTTGATTATCGTATTTAATCGTCGTTGCTATTGACCCATCACATTTTGGCCTTTGAAGTTTTTCATTTACAATTGTATTACATGAGACATCTATGTTCACAGGAAATTGATTTGTCCAGCATGCAGTTATAATAGTTTATTGCAACTTTTGAAATATTAATTTTGTGGGTTTTATTACAATGGTCCCATGTAATGAATTAGATGTTAATTTTATTTTTAAGCCGATTTTTAAATAGCTCTATTGATGTTGCCATTTCTTGATTGAAGTGTGGCTTGTTTAGTAAACAAAATTTTTGTGGCCTATAAATCATTTCTTTTCACAGAAAAGATAAAAAGCCTTTTTATGAGCATCGAGTTCTCGTCACCTAAAAGTGTGGAACGTGAAGCAGAAGAACTAGTCTATCTAATGTTTATTGATCTGCTGCATGACATAGAAGGTATGGCTAAGCAGTACATAGTGCTACACCTCTATAGGGACTGCTTTTATTTGGGAGGGAAAGCATTTAGCTTTTTTATTGTTATATGTGTAGTCATTGCAAACGTTTATACAGGAGGCACAATCAAAGGAGTGTCGTTGAAGAATGTATTGTCATTTTTCACTGGAGCAGAGGATATTCCATTGACAGGATGCGACACTACCCCTACTCTGATGTTCGACCACACAAGTAATCCGTTTATCACTGCGTCAACACATCCTGACTCCTCATCCCAGGGAGTCTGGAAAATACCGAAGCTTCTGGCTTGTGTGCGCTTTATGCCAGACGACAGTCACATTATTATATCTAATTATACGCTTATGCTGGCGTTCCATCGATGCGCATGACCCTCGCATGGATCGATGAACCCTTCGTATCGATCACGATGGACCGACCCTTCGTATCGATCGATGGACCCTTCGTATCGATCGCGATGGACCCTTCGTATCGATCGATCGATGGACCCTTCGCATCGATCGATGGACCCTTCGTATCGATCGACGGACCCTTCGTATCGATCGATGGACCCTTCGTATCGATCGATGGACCCTTCTTATCGATCGATCGATACATCACATCGATTAATCGATGTTTTTTAATCGTTCGATCAATATGAAAATTTCTGTGAGTGCAACGATCGATGGACAAAAAAGCAATCGATATGATAGAAACCTTCAATTCGATAAGCAAGGTCCACCACTGCGATAGGTAAAACCCGTCATTGCGATTGGTAAAGTGACTATCCGAATGAAAAACATCGCGTCGATAGAAAAAGATCAATTTTGTCCCATACGGCGCTTCATAAAATAGAAACGACGAATTTTGACCTAAATGGCGTTCCATAATGTTGTGTTAAAAATCGGAACCCGATAGCGTTAATATTTCGGAAGATATTTCGATTTTAATATTATGTTATAAAATATACCCATTTTCGTATAGAACGTTCCATAATTTATAATTTCAATTATTAAAATTCCTTTCGAAAATTGAATTTGTGACCACGTATAAAGACGCGTTACTACGACAGAGGAAAAAACTTACGAAACAAGTAAATAAAAACGTTCTCTAAGGAGAAAGTTGTTACGTTGGTATATAGGATTGACCAATGGTGGTGTAAAAAGCACAGAAACAAGAGTGACAGAAATTTGACTGGATAATTGAAATAGGCCTATATTTAGCACACTAACGTTATAACAGTACCTGCCTGAGTAATGGGCTAAATATAGGCGTATTTCAATTTTCCAGTCAAATTTCTGTCACGCTTGTTTCTGTGCTTTTTACACCACCATTGGTCAATCCTATATATCAACAACTGTCTCGTTAGAGAATGTTTTTATTTACTAGTAAACACTTATTGAGGCTATCCAAGAGGCAATCCGGCTCGAGTGCATCAATCATGCTGTTCACAATATAATCCATCCACATCTCCCACATCACTAACACCTTCGATCAACTATCCACATCTCCCACATCACTAGCACCTTTGATCAACTATCCACATCTCCCACATCACTAACACCTTCGATCAACACCCTCCACCCACAACGCCTCTCTCCATATAACTCTGCATCCACATTACCTTGCCTCCTTCACAATTCACATTACCCATATCACCATCCATCCACAGCTTCCACATCCGTATCATCAATGTCACCCTCTCTACTTCACCCATCATTCCCATCAACCACCTCCATCCACAACCTCATATCACCCACATCATCGTCTAATGTAACCTTACCTCCTTTTACGTATAGCCTTCTGACTGCAGAACCCGCTTTCCACATGTTCTTATTGCCCACCACGTAGCCTTATATTCTCTGATCGGACACGAGCATCAATACAGCAATACTTGATTGATAATTTATTTTTGCTATTTTACGTATTTGTGGAACAAATATTAATGCTAATTCTCTGCTTCAGTTCTGTTGCAGAAACAGTCTAATTAATTTCTTTTTTGTTATGTTCAACTATATTTCCGCATTGTGTGTGTACAAAGTTTGCTGTTATATTTGTACAGAAAATATTCTGTGCGCCTGATGTCAAACTGAATGTGTGGTTCTGTTTGCAGCTTCATGAAGCCTGAATAATTATTAGTTACTACTGAATGTGTTTGATTACTGCATCACATTTTGTGCAATTAATTCATCCCAGGATTTTATTCAATGGGTTGTGTAATCGGTGAATTTTTGTGCATACCGGTATTGTTCTGCTTTGAAAGTGAATGTGTCTCCATTACTCTGTCGTGTGCACGATTTTAGTTTTATAAGTATGGTCTTGCAAATGGTGTATGTACGGCCGCCTGGTTAACAGTGATAGCTCTGCACTGTAAAACTGATTTGACGCTTCCTTACATTTGTGTCTCGTTTGATCCTATAATAACAATTACATGTATCCGTGCATGCATGCACAAATACATTATGTGCAATTTTGTCCTGAGATGGCCGAAGGTCATGAAAATGAAATGACCGTGTCTGTCATTAAAGGATAATTTATTTGGCCACTCAGCTCTATGTTAAATGTTTTCATTTTGCATATTCTATCAACGGTGCATGACTGCGATGTTATATCTTCGATTGTGTGAACTTTTACGACTATAGATAACCCTTTGTTTTGTCAAATGGCTCCTGCAGTGAAGGCTATATGAGACAATAATAAAGTCAGGAAAGTCCGCACTTATTTTTCATCTACTCCTATATGATATGCGTACATTGCGTGTTCTAGCGATTGTCGATCTAACGATTTGCATGTACCTAGTTTCCAAACCGGAAAGTTCGAGAACTGTTCAACGATATTTTTACCTCTTCGATCATGTTTGACTGCAATATTGCAATAGGAACTGTGTTAGATTGATAAGTGTGTGCATTTAAACAATGCTGTGTACGCAATAAAATGATTATTTTGGGTTAGTGCATAACTCATGCATGGTAGCTCTATTGGTTGGTGTAGTATGTCCTAACAAATTGGACATGTTACTGCATCTGTCATCAACAAGATCTGTTTTGTGACAAAGATGGCATTAATTAGCACTTAGGTGATCACTACAAGTGGCATATAGATCACATGAATCAAGCCATTAAGTGTGTGCACTTGAGTTGCACAGCCTGCCAGTACAATTACAATAATAATAATTCTACCTTATGGTGATACGGCTACACTTGGCACTTGTATTGATTCTTGCTACATAATGTTTTGTGGGTGGATCTCCTTTTGATCCTTCCTCAGTGTAGGCATTGCACTGGTATATGGACATTCCCTTTGACTATGTGAAGTTTACACCACATACCCTACAGAGGTCCACTAATTGGCATTTGTGGTGGGGTTCCATAGGCTATTTATGAATGCAGTGTGCTGGTGTGGCCGAGTGTTAGTAGAAGCAATACACTACGTACGCGTGCATGATAAAAGATTAAGAACCCTAGTTTTACAGGTTGTAAATGGCCTCAAGATCTGCATAGCATGCAGTTACTAGCTTTGAATGATGAGATAGCTGTTAGTCACTTGAACCGTAGCTTTCTAATTTCAAAATTAGAAAGCTACGGTTCAAGTGGCTAACAGCTATCGAATTAGTATAACACTAACCATTAGTAGCTACTTAACTTTGTATGGTTTATGAATGTCAAGATTCTGAGTTGACACTCAGCGAATAGAAAACCGGTTTCAGCCTATAGCAATGTATGGGAATTACATGGGGTTTTACAGCTTCGTACCAAGCATGTTTAGAAGCACTAAAAATTGTATGGCACACCTTTTCTCTTATCAGTCTAATGCCTTTTTCGGCACTGACACCATTTCAGTGAACGAATATGGCCAACCAACCACTACTTTGATTATCTTATACATATATGATCAGTTGATGCTATTATTCTAAGTACCATATCCCAGATCATGTGACAAGATGACAACATATGACTACACTCTACTATGTACATAGTTTTCACATGCTACATCAGCTTAGAAGGTATTACCCGTTCAGCATCCATGTCCTCATTCCAAATCATACCACACATCTCACAAAGCAACATTGGTTCAATATACCATGCTTGAAAAAGTCCATTTAACCTGACAGTGCTATTCGCTGGAAAAACAATGGTAGCAATTTAATCAGGCTCTCTTCGACCATCTTCTGACACTACAACATAGCCATCCTAAAGAATGTTAAACACAATAGATCTTGAGAACATCCAAGCTACAGCTTACATTATTGTCTTGCGATCCAACCATCTGAGGTAACATTTTCTTATAACATTCATCACAAATTCTCACAGGCTGGATATATCCCAGATGTGTTAGGACCCCTTTGTTCTTGGAACAGTCATGGCAAAAAACACGACCACAAGACCTGTGTAAACAGACATTAGGTATGGTGTCATGTGGCAAGTGCAAACTCACCTGCAATGGTGCTTTTTCATCCAAGATGGTAAAACGTAGCAAAATTCAACATGAATGAACAAATTATGTAATGAGCAAATGAATATACATCTCAAATAGCTCTTATCTAAATGAAGCATAAATGCATTTCAAATTGCACTACAGGGACTTCATACCATTTACACAGCATCATCTGAATCAATGAAGCAAATCCAGTGTACCAGACAAAATGTATCACAATACTTAACAGGAAACACATTTTGCTCATTTCATAACATGACAAACAAAATTTTGTTACTAAAGGAGGTCAAACAAATAGTTGCAAATGTTTAAACAAAATTATTTTGTTTTTTGGGGGGGGGTTTTGTTCCTTTTTGCATAGCATTCTGGTTAATAGAAACAACAAATACAATTTGTACAGATAAGCAAATTACAAATTATTAAAAAGAACTTTAGTGGTCCATGTGCAGGCCAGGTATGTTTCCAATATGCAAGTAGTCTTGCAAGTGAAAATGAGATGACCTGGACCCATGCTGGCCGAGCACTTTCAGAAGTGGATTTTAGTTTACATCGCAACCAAAAGTGGTGGAATAGGGTTCTCCCTAAAAGCACCCTTGTGCAGTATAAAAAAGATATCTGTTTGTAACGAACTGTTTGGTTATTGCAGCACCAATCAATCCGAATCCCAGTGATTCCTGTACCATTTTATACTCTGTTTTTAACACAGAGGTGTATCTGTACATAGGTCCAGTTTTGGTCATGCTGCATGCTGTCACACCAGCATCAAATGTTAGAATGGTACAGGTGATGGAAACACAGTCTCTCAATTGAGCGAATTAACAGGTATCAACTTCTGCAATTGTCTCTGAGGCCTGGGTGTCATACAGATAATTGATGGTGTGTACTGCTGCTTCACAGCCAGGTTGTTGACCTACACACAGTTGAAGACAACCTGCTACATCGATGATATTCTCATCAGTAGTTGCTGAGGTGACCTTCCTCAATGACACATTGTACCATTTCCCCAACACCAATCGAACGCACACCTGGACATTTATCAAGAGGAGGCAGAGAGACATTTTGGGTCAATAAAAGAGGTACAAATCCTTTTGGAAACAGGAGCTAATTCAGGAGAGATCAAATGAAGATTGAAACAAAGAGTCTGTACGCTGTTGCATCTAGACCAGTGAAACTCTGTAGGACTAAGACAGGAGGAGGCGGAGTGTGTGTGTTGGGCTCTAAACTGTGTAGTAATACTTCATCCGTAAGATGACACACTGTAGTACTTCATCTGGTGAGGAAAAACACCACCACAAGTAAATCATTCTCAGGGCTGATTTGACATTTTCTTTCATCATTACTTCTGCCTAAATGCAAGCCTTCTCTCCAGCAAAGACTGATCTGGACCTACTCTTGGTGAGAAGATGTTGGATTGCACGTCCTTCAACCAGTACGGTGTTAATATCCCCTTTGAGCCAAAGCTTGAGTCTTTGCTCCAAATGAATGACAACCTGTTTAGTCTTAGACTATGCATGAGTTTTTTGAAGGGGTAGATCCATAGCTGCTTTTAAGGCAATGAAATCTAAGATAGATGTGTTCTCAAAAACATTGAAATCTTAGCTAGCTCTTTAATAACAGTGTCCTACATGTCAATGAACACTCTAAATAGCAGCTTTTAACTGAATGCGAGAGGGATTCACAATCCATTTCATCCCCTATAAAATTGGAGTGCTTGATTCTGAGTAGGAAGGTTCCATACACTATCTGAACTGAGTGCACCAAATATTCATAGATATAGTGGTTAATATCAGATGAATTTATTCTGGCAGGCAACACAATATTGCGTTTTCAAGTCGTAAGCTGACTGAATCAATTGGCAAAGGCTTGCCATTAGAAATGGGTTTTGTGTGGCTACATTAGTAGACTGATGCACATTTTGATTTTGTTTACTAACTCACGAATATTAAATGAGGTAAATCCTAAACACACACACAATTATAGGTCAATCACTATAATTATTGCAATTTATACATGTATACATAATTGCAGTTCATTTAGAAATAGGTCAAAGATGCTCTGGTACAACAATAAAATTTTCAATTTACCCTTCTTCGAAATGTGGAGAATCTTTGTTGACAGAATGAGCACTCTCTTATATTGTCATCTGACATCCAAACCACAGGAGTATCTGCATTATCAGATACCTAGGATAGCAAAAAGCTATCAGTCACTGGGTATGCTGCAAAAAGCGAATGCTGACATTTAGCCTTTAATCTGTTAATAATTGTACAGGAAACAACCTATTTAACACGCGGTCCATGAAAGAATGATACAACAAAGTGTGAACTGCACTATACAAAAAGTTGTCGCTGGTGTTTTTTAAACCCAATAATCGATTTCTTGTCGTACCTTAATCACAGGTAGGGGCTTTGCAAGAATCGTGAGTCAAGAATCGTGAGTCAAACGCTCTACAGATGCTAGAAGACCTAATCGACTCCTACGATTTTCGCGGTTTCGCGGTCAAATGTACACTTTTTTATGGCGAATCTTATAGCCTTGATAGTGTGTTTATAAGCTTTTCACCTCATACATATCATTCTATGTGCAATCGTGTGTCAAGGAAATCAGTTTTCTACACTGTCCTTCGACCTGACAGCCCGAAAATACGATCGTTATGCGTGTAGGTACAGACATCTACATTGTATGATGACGGACGTAGTGATGACTGATTTGAACATGCCTCTAGCTGAAAAGCTACATGCTTGCACTTTAGTATGAGTTAGATATCACTTAGAAGCCGTTCTTATTAGCACACATACATGTTTGCACATCCTCCTCCTCCCCCCCCCCCCCCCCCCCCCCCCCCCCCCCCCCCCCCGCGCGTATTGAGGGTACATGTAGACATATGCATGCATCGATAATGGCCGACACTCAAGGTGAAGAGATTTCCCAGTGTAGATGACAGGAGAAAAGCTAAATTCAGGAATGACCTTAATGCAACTGCATTTCACTCGATCCAAAGAGTGTTCAGAGGAATGACAGCAGGAATTCTGAAGATGCTACTTCCAGCTTGGCATGTGCCTGAACTGAAGAAATGGATTAAAATCCCAGATGGTGCTGACAGGGAGGATTCTGATGACTCAGATGGAGATAGGGAAAATGCCTTACCTGCTTTGAATGCATCTGAACTGGCAGTGACAAGAAGCATTGTACTTTCCATTGCAAACTGCCGTGGTACCACTACATCTGTCAAAGCTCGGATGTTGATGGCTCAGATGAATGACCTGACTTCTAATTATGTTGAAAAGATGTTGTCTGATTCTGGGAGAAAGCTTTCACAGGCAACACTTAGACGAGCAATGTTTCAGGCAAAAGTGGATGCTGAATACCTTCACTGAGGTCTTCAGCTCACTCCCTTTTTAGTGACTCATCAACGAATAGCTATAAAGAAGTTATCCAACTGGCAGTTGACACTGTATACTCATCAAAACATGTATCTCGTCGTGCATGGTTATTCAAAAAGAGGCCCTTTCGGTCAAATAAATGGAAAGACTTGGAACATGTTGATTCAATGAAGTCACTTGTGCTAAAAAATGATGTGCAGGAAATGTTCAAAGAGTATGTAGCTGAACACAACACCAGATGGCCAGATGTTCGCCACATGAAGGAGTCTCTCTTTTATGAGATCACCAGGAATATAACTGGTGGAGCAAAGAAACAATGTGCTCGATCTTGTGTCGACTACATAAAAGTGAACTTTCGCACAGACAATTTTGAACTTGTAGACAAAGTTATTGATGTGGTAGCCCCTTGCACAAGTACGTGCAGTAGACCAAAACATTGGTTAAAACAAGAATCAGCTACCTAAGAAACGCTGTAGATCAGGGGTGAGTGATAATAGTGGCAGGAATAAACACCAGAAGATTGCAAGATCCTTTTCTGACATACACTGGCACACAGAGGACCTGACCCATTTGAAGGTGCCTTTGCTAAAAATGTACCTTAAAGAGCACAAGCTCAAGACCTCTGGCAACAAAGCAGACTTAATAGAAAGCATACATGAGCATATGAATAGTATTGTATAGAATTGACTGAAGTAAACAGGTGCAAACATTTGATTGCATTGCAAAGCTGACTTTTGAAACGCAAACGGTTCATGAAATTGTACCCTTAACTTCTAGTCTCCTTCATATAGGGTGTTTATGTAGACGCTGAGGATAAAATGAACCCATGTACTTGCCTGGGTATTCCCATCAGTTTTAATTTCAGCACACACACACACACACTCACACACACACACACACTAACACTAAATTAAAGCTCGCACGCAGAAACACGTGCACGCACCGTGCATGTGTGACACACACATACACACACACGCACACACATACACACAGCACACACATACACACCAATACGGTTCGCTACCACACGTATATGTATACGTACATATACTACCGCTACGTAAGAATGAAATATTCAACAAGGCGGGGTGGGGTCATTTTGAGCGGTCTGGGAACTAGAACCACAGCTTCACCTAGGGGTTTTATGAGTTCCAGAGTCATTTATAGCGCGAATGCAACAGATTTTGGTTTTAGATATGGGAAACTACAATAGAGTAGTGTTGGTGGCCTGTGAGAACGCAGAAGAAAAAAGTGTACACTTTTGAGCAAACCGCTTGACCTGCTCCATTTGGCATCATATTGTGCCTCAACATCGGCATATAAGAACTTCATAAACCCGAATACTTTCGTTCAAAGGGTAGCTCTAACGTATTTAATAAACACATTTTGACTAAGCCCATTGGCGACAACTTATTTTATGTGGCATTTCACACTTTTGGCTTGTTTTTGTATCATTCTTTCATGGACCGCGTGTTAATAAATTACCATTGAATTGCAGTGATCATGCCACTTTCAATGTACAATACCAAATTATTTATAGCCCAAAAATAATCGGTACATGTACTCACTGATCCAGAGATCTCAATATCAACATCACAAGCTCTGCTTCGTGCCAACAGAGCTGTATAATCATATCGCAGGAAGTATTCTTCCCACAACCTGAGCCGACGCACATTGCAAATTGGATAAATAGGCTAGACAATAAGAGTGAAAAAAATCTTAAACTGCATTCATGAAACACAAACACACACACACACACAATCCACATACACATCACACTCACGATCAAGCCAAGGTGCACAAACGTTGAAGGTTCTCAGTACCTCTTTAAGCAGATGATACTGAGGGTTCAACATCTTTCCTCTCTCAGCAATAATGTGAGCCCAAAGGGACAAAGTATTGACGACAACAGACTTGTCATGTCTTTCCTTATCATTGTTATAGATAAATGTTCCAAACCTGCATATGCAAATCAGCACGTTAGAGGAATAGTGTAATTAGCAATGTAGCTTAGTTTGGTTTCTGCATTACTTATACATATATACATGTACGAAACAATGCATGACCTCAAGACTTCATACAGTTTGCCATTTACAGTTATTTCCAATTAAAATAGCATGAAACAACACTAATCAAAGTTGGTTGTGGCATGTAACAACTGCCTCATGGGAAACGGTACAGTGTAGTATTTCATCGGTAGAAACATCAACAATACCAATATGGAAGGTTTCTCTTGCATTGTCAAAGTACAATTTTATGCAAATAAAATAACGTACCAACTAGAATTCAGGTGATCAGCAATACATATCAAAAAGTGCATATTGAATTCAAATGCTTCTGGAAATTGATGCAGCAGCTATTGAAAGCAAAGACACATGAAAGAATATAAATTAATCAAACATTAAGAGAGATTAATTTTTGGGAACTACAATACTATGCAACAAGTATGGCTGAGTGCTTTGTACTGTACATGCCCCACTGGAAAAAGCTCATGTATTGAAAACACGTATGTGCATTGTTATTCAAATAGAACAAAAAGATGTAGTAGTCAAATATGACCAGACATTTGATAATTATGGACTAGGGGAAGGCACAAAAAGGCTTTCAATGCTCATTTCCATCCTTTCTTGCTCTACATCATCCAAAGTATTTCTAGCTTGCAAGACTAGTCGAGTGCTTAAAGTCTTATGATATATATTCTGAGTCTGAATAGACTGAGCACTATAATATATGGCACCGCCAAGTCAGCATGACCATCACAGTTTTGTGCTAGGAAGCACTTTAATTCCTCCATTGACCATAAGCATTATGCGTGAGCACAATTCAACCAACCAACTGCTTTTTATTTCATCAAGCACAGATATACCTGATGGGTGCAGTCAAGAAACTGAAGAAATATAGGTGATCTTTCTTGAGGATGGGTTGGGTGTCCAAGCCTGTCCTGGAATCTGTGTCCAAATGAAAGCCACTCCTTGTCAATCAGAACCTATTGTGATATTGACAGAATTATCAATAACTGTTCACAAATACAGCTACAAACATCATATATACATCTGATACAATGCAGTCTATGTGTTGTGCGTATGCATTGTAGCTTTGTTTAGGACTTTTTAGATATAATTCATGCATTGTATTGCCAATTTTATTAATAATGAGTGCAATCCAAGCACTGAAAACACATACCATAAAACCACTGATAGTTCTGTACTCACTGTCCATCATTATTTGGGACAAAGAAGTTA
This sequence comes from Ephydatia muelleri, assembly GCA_013339895.1. Lineage (NCBI taxonomy): Eukaryota > Metazoa > Porifera > Demospongiae > Spongillida > Spongillidae > Ephydatia > Ephydatia muelleri. The sequence continues at coordinate 174,039 of JABACO010000021.1, forward strand.
GCTGAGAGGTTCTATCCCATCCATCACTGCAATGGACGAGAGTACTTCCACCCTTTTGCTTCATGTAACGAGCAATTGTTGTCGAGCCCTGGCAACCATACAATAAACAAATCCTGAAACTGATGCCAAATAAAAGCTACAAAACCCAACCCATACAATTGTACTACGAATTATGACATGACTAACTGAACAGCACCGTGAAAAGCTCCTGTTACTTGTCATATCCATACTGAAACAGCTATTAATTATTGCCCCTGTCAACTGTCCAGTATTTTTGCTTTCACTGCCTGTGTAGCGCCTTTAGGCCACAAAAACTGACCCCTCCCACCCTCTGAATGTGAATAGATGTTACCTTTAGCAAAAGTGACAAATGATTTAGCCACTGAGTGCTCTCAATTGCAGAATGCCATTTAAGTGAAGAATGGGAAAGACAAACTTGTCGCAAAGCATCATAACTCTCTCTCATCACATGGATATTTGGTATATCAAGGTAGGTCAGAGTGGTGTGTGCATACCGAGAAACATCTTCAGTTCCTTTCCCCTAAACGACAAGAAAAAAGCAAATTATTGCCCCAGCACATTTCTACATACATATCTTTTAACTGCATTTGCTAACATCTAACAATTACAACATTTTGTATGGAACACGTTGATGAATTCTGCCATACCAGCATCCAATTGATAGCATCAACATCCAAACACACTAATATAATTTGCAACCATGTTACTGTACAACACTTCTCACCATGAACTTGTTTCCCGCAGCTGCTGAAAACGATCTTGCATCAAAGATCATCATGTGACCATCTAATGGACCGGCATCAAGGGCTGCACGTAGAAGATGCTCATCCTCCTCACAGTGCTGGTAAATGACAGCCACGTGGTGCATGAATAGTCAAAGTTACAAGACAGGTGGCACTACCTTCCCTGCAGCTCCACTAAGAGGCTGAGCACACCTCAACATGAAGTTGCTACTGGCACTGTCCAGCCACACCAAACATGGAAAACGACCCTAAACATCAGCGCAATGTACATACAACAACATTTAACAGAGCATCAGTATGCACTAGATTGTACATGAACTTACTTTGCTTCGAAATTTGGAACTCCCTTCTAGAAATGGTTCCTGAACAGAAGCAATGTCACAGCACACATCTCAAGTGGCAAGCATCAATCCTTGCGCATGTGACTCAGTAATAAATATTCACTGTACCCATCTCCATGCTTAGGTGTACACTTAATACCAGGAGCAGATACTTGTGTTATACGTGTATGCTACATTTGTGTGACAATGTATAAACATGTATGCTTCATCAAGTTTGTACTGTGTTTTCATCATTGCACACATTGTTCTTATAGCAGGCCCTAATTATTTATCAAATCTGTTCTCCAGATACCAGTGCCATAATCTTTTGCATTATTCCAATTATCACATATTGTTATGTGGAGCCCACCACTAACTCACTGCGTTTGCAGGCACATACACCAACTGAGGGTATGTTGGGCACAAGGCATACATTGGTCCATTCTTACTGGTCAGCTTCCACTTGCCATCCGCCACCTAATAGGTTAACAGAATTCATCTCAACATTTATATTTATTTCTATAGTACACCCTGCAATACTGGCTCTATAAATCATGCATTTTGACATGTACTGTAAGTCTTCCCCCATTGGTTTGATGAATACAATCTGCTGATGATGTCATGGTTGTGCAGATATGCCCCCCACAATGCCCCACATATCATTGAAGGGCGTAGACCACCTAAAAATTGATGGTCTGTTCTGTATTTGGTATCAAGGTTCACCATTTGGAAATGGATAATATAGTACACCAAGGTATCACTAAAAGTAGTTAAGAAGAACATAATTTATAATTTGCATACATTCATAATCATACAATCCACTTGTATAATGTTTCATTTTTGAACTGATTACTAGTGCATGAACTTTAGAATAGAAAGGTACTTACCCCTAGTCGGTTCATGTCTTTTGGATAAGCATACAGGTCCCATCCAGTGGTCTCCAGGTTTTCTTCACATAGCCTTTGAACATCAAAGCATACAATTCCCAAGTAAAAGGATAAGCAATGTACAAATCCAACTGAGGAATGGGACAGTGACAATGGTCAATAGAACCTTTACCCTTTACCACTCATTCTAAGGGAGTGCAGGTACATGTATATTAATCAGATAGGACAAAAACTATTGAATTAGTTTACTTGAAGTACAATAAAGCACAGTAAATGAATGCATTAGTTGAATGATCCAGCCCAACGGCTCCACATGCACAAGCTGCACAACAACACTTGAGTACAACTATGGAGACAATGTTCTTTTTCACTGACACAGATTGGTGGGTCCTCACATCAGCTATGGACTCTCCAATGCTATGAGATACAGAGGTCAAGGTGGTGCAGATATTTATATTCTGATATCCAGATAAAATAAGATACTAAACTCAAATCAGCAAAGCAATGTCTTTCACAAATCACCATGCATGTGCCTGTCCACAAACCGATCCTGTTACGCTGTGTACTCACCCACCCCCCTAGATGACACCGTGACCCACTAACCTGTAATCACCCAGCCTCATTCCCATGCCAGAACATGCAGCTGTTTTATATGACTCCACCATCCACCCATATTTGGACTCCACCCTTCTTTGAACTGAATCTTTAGATTTCACCCTCTTTACCACCATTAACTCCACCCGTCTTTGGACTTGATGCATGGACTCCCCCTCTTTGGATACCATTGATCTGATCATCATTCCATCCTACACAGAGGCTCCACCCACCAATGATTCCATATGTGTGTGTTGTACTCACCTCATGAACTGAAAAGCTGGAGGGTCATCTGCAGCATTATTCACAAGGTACTCAAGCCGCAGCAAAAATGTTTTCACAAGACCAGAGGTGGCCTTGGGAGGGGACAACTCTAAAGTCACATCACTTGCTCCTAAGACACAAGAAGCATCCATTTCCACATCTTCATCAATGTCAGTGACACTATCAGAGCCCATCGGTGCAATAGTTTGCTATCAGAGACGAACAAAATGTTTGTATACAGAACTGATTAAATATAGAACCTACACTGTATACACGGCATGTGTCTATTGTATGAGGACAACAAGACCCTATGGCCACTCTATTTGTAACAAGACCCTATGGCCACTCTATTGTACAAGGACAAGACCCTATGGCCACTCTATTTGTAACAAGACCCTATGGCCACTCTATTGTACAAGGGCAAGACCCTATGGCCACTCTATTTGTAAAGGACAACAAGACCCAATGGCCACTCTATTGTACAAGGACAAGACCTTATGGCCACTCTATTTGTAAAGGACAACAAGACCCTATGGCCACTTTGCTATACTACACAGTCGATATATATGTCACATGACAATTAGCATAAGTAAAGTAGTAATCTGGGTCTGGGACAAAAGAGCATATGCATCTACACATGCACACACTGCAGGTATATGATAACTATTTATTAGACCGCAAAACACATTATATGAATGATACCCTACACCCCAACACAATATAGCAAGCATCTCTGTGATGAACTGTACCATCATGCAACCACTTTATGACCAACCACTTTATGACCTACTACTTAGACTTTTGCACTAACAATAAGCAGCTGGAAAAATTATAACACCTAACTCAAGAATACACCTAACACCTAACTCAAGAATACACCTAACTCAAGAATACACCTAACTCAAGAATACACCTAACTCAAGAATACACCTAACTCAAGAATACACCTAACTCAACAATACACCTAACTCAAGAATACACCTAACTCAAGACTACACCTAACTCAAGACTTCAAGAATACACCCAACTCAAGAATACACCCAACTCAAAAAAAATCTTCTTACGTCTCTCAGGGGATCTTGCACATCTTCCCCTCGGCGAAGACTAGAGTACCTGACCCCTTCACCTCCATCCTCCTCCTCGCCATCATCCTCACGTTTTACAGATTCAAAGAGGTTAGGGAATGATGGTCTTGCCATCTGGACGAGCATTCCACTTAAAGCTCCACCCACAGCTGAATGCTGTCGTACTTGAGGACTATCAGTAATGTCCTGTCCAAACAATAGAATGCCAATACACCCAAAATGATGTATACAGTTCAATACATATACACGTATGGTTTCAAATATAATACTTCAAACTCCTGAAGAATTAATGTACCGCACGTAGCAGCTAACAACAGTAGTAGGAATGTTAAATACACAGAACTATGAAACCTGTCCTCTGTGCAAACGTGCAATCTACAACCACTGTCCAATAAGACACAAACCTGGTTAACTTTAGTACCCCAGCTTGTGGATCTGGCCACTGGCAAGTCCTTTAGAACAGATGTGAATGCTTTCAGCTGAGCACGCAGACGATGTCTTCCCTTTTTGTCTGCCTGGATCTCCACTGCGGCATGGACAGCTTTCTTGTGAGGGATAAATAGCAGTTTGACAGCTCTGAAGTCGTGACATAGTAGATGGACAGCAAAACCTTTCAACAATTCTTGACACCCAGTTTCTTGATTGTGTGCAGACTGCAAATTGGAAGGACTCACAATGCATTGCGTAGCATTAATTGTCGCATACAGTGATTGGGGTTACTCCCTTGTTACCATATGTATTGCATAACACTTCCTGCTGCAATTGACATGGGTCACCTCCATCAATCATTACAGATACTCAACAACATATATTGCTATGCATACGACTGATATACATAACAATTATTATCTACATGGAAAACTAGCTAATGTACGGATGAGATGGAATGGACTAATATTTTCAGATCCACCTAAAAGGCAACAGAGTGTATTATATAACACAACATGCAGCCATAACCATCTGGTAGAGTAGTGATAATTGGGTACATGTAGCTATCAAAACAAATAAACAATACGCATCATTTGGCATGCTGCATGATAAAATGCATAATTGGGATCGTTTCTGCGAAAGGGACTTAACACATGTATGTGTTTTCAAGATTTCAAAGTTTTTTACATTCTAGACCTCTACACTTGCTTCTTACGTGTTGAGAATCGGAGTATCTGTCATGGAGTTGTAAGGAACTGAATTTTTAATTAGCCATACATTTCACGCAAGAGTTAAATTGATCAATCCTGAACCTATCTTAAAATAGATCAATCCTGAACCTATCTTAAAATAGATCAATCTTGAACCTAAAAACAGCATGTACTGTATCTTACCAGTGTTTCAGTGGTTGTCTCCATAGTGAATAGGTTGTTGAATGCAATCCACATGCTCAAGTCCTAGAGGCAATACATATTCATTAGTTGCATCCCCAATGATTTAACATGAGTACCAAAGCTATCTCACCTTGGCAAGATCATGATGACTCACTGCATCTACTACCCCATCCTTTATATACTGTGCGTAACCAATCTCCCACTACTCACCATCAATCACCCTCCCACCAACCACCTCCCACTTTCCACCTCCCATAAAGCTTACACACAATTGTTCTTGCCCACTTCTCTGTCGCAAGTCACTTGTGCAAAGGATGATAAGCCTAAAGAATAAGATAAGTGCACACATGATCCATGCCATCAGTGATTCATCAGTAGGGCTACATGGCTGTAGTCATCATTCATACGGTTAAGGTTCAATTGATAGGCTAATCACGTAGGTATATCTGTTGGGCATGCTCCATCCCCTGTTACATATGCTCCACCCCCAGTTGGATATGCTCCACCCCCAGTTGGATATGCTCCACCCCCAGTTGGATATGCTCCACCCCCAGTTGGATATGCTCCACCCCCAGTTGGATATGCTCCACCCCCAGTTGGATATGCTCCACCCCCAGTTGGATATGCTCCACCCCCAGTTAGATATGCTCCACCCCCAGTTGGATATGCTCCACCCCCAGTTGGATATGCTCCACCCCCAGTTGGATATGCTCCACCCCCAGTTGGATATGCTCCACCCCCAATTGGGTATGCTCCACCCCCAGTTGGACCATCCCTCACCACACTGTCCTACCATCCCCCACCACACTGTCCTACCATCCCTCACCACACTGTCCTACCATCCCTCACCACACTGTCCTACCATCCCTCACCACACTGTCCTACCATCCCTCACCACACTGTCCTACCATCCCTCACCACACTGTCCTACCATCCCCCACCACACTGTCCTACCATCCCTCACCACACTGTCCTACCATCCCTCACCACACTGTCCTACCATCCCCCACCACACTGTCCTACCATCCCCCACCACACTGTCCTACCATCCCTCACCACACTGTTCTACCATCCCTCACCACACTGTTCTACCATTCCTCACCACACTGTTCTACCATCCCTCACCACACTGTTCTACCATCCCCCACCACACTGTCCTACCATCCCTCACCACACTGTTCTACCATCCCTCACCACACTGTCCTACCATCCCTCACCACACTGTCCTACCATCCCTCACCACACTGTTCTACCATCCCTCACCACACTGTCCTACCATCCCCCACCACACTGTTCTACCATCCCTCACCACACTGTCCTACCATCCCCCACCACACTGTTCTACCATCCCTCACCACACTGTCCTACCATCCCTCACCACACTGTCCTACCATTCCTCACCACACTGTCCTACCATCCCTCACCACACTGTTCTACCATCCCTCACCACACTGTTCTACCATCCCTCACCACACTGTTCTACCATCCCTCACCACACTGTTCTACCATCCCTCACCACAGTGTCCTACCATCCCTCACCACACTGTCCTACCATCCCTCACCACACTGTCCTACCATCCCTCACCACACTGTCCTACCATCCCTCACCACACTGTCCTACCATCCCTCACCACACTGTCCTACCATCCCTCACCACACTGTCCTACCATCCCTCACCACACTGTTCTACCATCCCTCACCACAGTGTCCTACCATCCCTCACCACACTGTCCTACCATCCCTCACCACACTGTTCTACCATCCCTCACCACACTGTCCTACCATCCCTCATCACACTGTTCTACCATCCCTCACCACACTGTTCTACCATCCCTCATCACACTGTTCTACCATCCCTCACCACACTGCAACAGTTAATTGGCCACTGGATTTCTTTGCAAATTCACAGCTAAAATCTATTCTGGTCGAAAATTACAACCACCAACATTCGCCAGACATACACAGTTAACTAAATCAATTGAAATCACATACATGCAACAAAAACAAATATTCAAAACACACAATGAACTTGCCTGTAATTTGTTAGGAATAGTTGTGCATTGCACACATGTGAACTCATCGCAACCAGAACATTTGAAAATGCCATCTCAATATGCTCAGTTAGTCCAGGAAAATTTACATGACTCTTACCATTGGCTACCTTGATATGATAGCCTCTGGTGTCACATGCATTGAACAACTGCATGTCCATACAACTAGGGTTGTACTGCTTGCAGATAAGAGGGAGAAGAGGCAAGGGGAGAAGGATGAGGGGGAGGGAGGGGAGAAGGGTAAAGACAATGAGAGGATGAGGCAGGAAGAGGGGAGGGGAAGAGGAGGGAGGGGAATAGGAGGGGGATGGGAAGTGGAGAGGAGGGAGGAAGGGGGAGGGAGGGGGAGGAGGAAGGGGGAGGGAGGGGGAGGAGGAAGGGGGAGGGATGAGGAGGGAGGGGGAGGGAGGGGGAGGGAGAAGAGGATGAGCGGAGGAGAGGGAGGGAGGGGATGAGGGTGAAGAGGATGAGGGGAGAAGGATGAGGGGGAGGAGGATGGAGGAAGATGATGCAGAAAAGATAAGGGTATGAGGTGGAGGGGAGGACGAGGGGGAGAAAAAGGTAATGGCAAGATTTGAGATGAGCAAGCAATGTGATTACCATTACAGCAGACATATGTACCTCTATTCCATCACTCAACTCCACATATGTTGTAAGCAGTAGTTTTCCAGATACCACTTCCTTTGCAACAGATCGGCGTAAAAAATACCATGAACTGTTTCTCTTCTGCTGAACAGGAATGAACCTTATTGGAAGCATGACTCTTCCCACAAAGGTGTCCTGCGCATTACTGTCCCACACATCCACTGTCAGATAACCAAAGAGCTCTACTTTCTCTGGCCCTGCACCTAATGAACAGCACACTATTAACTCCCTTGCATACAGCCAGTACTATCCACATCGTTGACATAATACACATGAGGGCTTATAACATGCTGACTAAGCATCTAAATGGTGTGTAGTGCTTGTTGGTGCATCTCACTAAAAGGGACGATTTAATAAAAATGAAAACGAACACAACGGCTTATGCCTGAACCAATGAACTATCCCCACAACACTGCCATACTTGTAACGCAGGATTCCAGACTGAGACAGATCTCTTGGTTCCATTCAGGGTTTGCAGTGCCTGGAATGACGTCTGTTCTCTCCCTCTTATCCGAGTTCACATACACTGAACAGTACGCATTGACTTTCGCCGAATCCTGAGTTCTCAGTTCCGCCGCGCCCACAACTATAGATACACCAACGATGCATATTTAGTACATTGAGAGAACTGATGCCAATAGATACACCAACGTTATTTCACAGCAACTATAATTTGAAAAGTGTGTTATTAGGAAAAGAACATAGCCAGTATGGTGGAAGAACTACACGTTATACTGCTGCGGTAGGAGAATGGGACGACTGACTTATGAGCATGGATATGCCTCGAATAAAACGCATCATGTACACACCTTTAACGTGAAGCTTTGCTCTAGGCAGTGTCATATCTCGAGTCCGATTAGTTCTGCATTTCACGTGATCTTATAAAGGCGTGGCATTATTATTTTCATCTAACATCTGCGGTACACGACACAGCTGGGCACCGCCGCCCACCAGGTGCGACACGCCTCCCTATTCTACTTTTTGAAGCATTTGTATTTGTGCTTACATGTATGTCTTCACCTAGTTTTCCTACAGCAGCACTTAAACAAGTACACGGTTTCCGCACAGCCGTATGTCAGAAAATGCACTTCTGTGTGCGGGATGCCTCATCAGAGAGAAGTGGCAAATTATTAAGAAAATTGGTGGCGGAGGATTTGGAGAAATATATCGTGCAAAAGACGTGGTTACAATGAAGGTTAGCACCATCATAAACAATACGTTACCATAGCTACGAAGAGATCGCTTACTATAACTGCCCACGCACTTTTATCCCCAAAGGTATTAATATTTTCGGGGCCAGCTAGAAGTCGTTTAGTATGTGCATATTAGATATTTATCCTCGCTTTCCTCTCTATCAGGAAACAGCTATAAAAGTAGAATCAGCCACAAGCACAAAACAACTTCTCAAAATGGAGGTGGCTGTACTCAAAAGACTTCAAGGAACGAATCAGTTCTGTGATCTCCTGGGTTATGGTCGAACTGAGAAAGTTAACTATCTGGTCATGAATCTTCTTGGTCCAAATCTTTCAGAGCTAAGAAAGCGCCAATCACATCAAACATTCTCGATGTCAACTACACTTAGGCTTGGAATTCAGATTCTGAATGCACTTCAAGCTCTGCACAATTGTGGTTTTCTGCATCGTGATCTAAAACCATCTAACATTGCCATCGGGCACACCTCCGAGACATATAGAACTTGCTTCCTGCTTGATTTTGGCCTTGCCAGACAATACATCACCCCCACTGGAGAAGTTAGGGAACCTAGACCAACAGCCGGATTCAGAGGAACAGTCCGGTACGCTTCAATAAATGCTCACTTAGCGAAGGACCTTGGCAGAAATGACGACTTATGGTCATTATTTTACATGATAATTGAAATTGGCAGTGGAGAGCTTCCCTGGAGGAAGGTGAAAGAGAAGGATGAAGTGGGCAAGCTAAAAGCTGAGTGTGATTACGGCAAACTAATTAAAGCCTTTCCATCGGAATTTCTCCTCTTTCTTAAACATATTCAGTCCCTATCGTACTTTGACAAACCTGAATACAACTTCTTAACAGATCTTTTCAGAAAGGCAATGCAAAAGTTAGGAATTCATGAGTTGGATCCGTTTGATTGGGAACAAGACACGAGTGCTCCATCAGTAACAACTGCCAGCGTAGGTTCTCCCCCGGCATTCAGATCACACGGAAAAGTTTCACAAGATGCTAAAAATCACGAGACAAAGGGCAAAAGTGGAACAAAAACCGACTGCTCAGACGTAAAGGAACTCAGCAAGCATGCTAAAGTTTCGGAGACAAAAAAGCAAAATTCGATGCAAGAATGCTTACCTGTAGCTGCCAACAATCCAGAACTGTCTTCTAAACAAAACATCGAGATACGCTTTGCCGTGGCAGAGACACCATACATCAGTAATGGTTTACGCCTTGCAGAGGCTGATGATCATCATTATGCACAAAACAAACCCGCCTGTCATAACACAGTAAATAATGAACATTGCATCACTATCTCGACAGTTCGTGATCAAAGCAATGCAATGCATCCCCACGCGGCTCCATCTACTAGTGCAAAACAGAACATTGCTTTCCACACCCCTGCTCAATCATCGCTGTATCCAGATACTCGCGCAATAGTCCCTAGGCCACCACAAGATGCACCACCCTGTGACTATGTTTGCGTCTCAGCTCGCAGAAAACGTTTTGTTCAAGTTCGTGTTATTAAAACTTGACACAACACTTTTATTAATATTCATAGGGTGGCCACGTGGCAATTGTTAAAAAATAGTCACGGATATGTCGGACACAGCCGAAGAACGTTTTGATGGGCTGTTACTTGGTTTAGCTCAGCAGCACACAGGAGGTATCAAAGAGGTGAGTTGCAGTGTAGGCAGCATGGTTTTGAAGTTAACGTATCTTTGTTTGACGCGAAGCTGTTGGAAACCTTTTTTGGCTTTCTAAGAAGGAAAACAGACTTTTTTACAGGTTCTGAGAAAGGGAAAGCAGAAAAGGTGTGTAAGGAATTTGCGCAAAGGATATGAGCTTTTTTCTATAGTATCATGGATGTTATTGTAAGTAGGTTTTGTATTTAATATGTTCTCGATGATTCTGTGTTTGCCGGTGAACTCGTGGGGGGGGGGGGGGGGGGGGGGGGGGGGGAGGGGGCTCAAGTCACACCCCGCAGCTTAATTCTGTTCATTTCAGTTAGTGCTTGACGTCTTGAGGGAGCAGCAGAGACTAGCAAAGGAGGTGAGATAAATAGGCTTGATTGTACCCTATACAAAATGTTGATGTGAATCACAACTTGCGTGCACAGTAGATAATGCATTTGTTTTGATCATACGTCAAAGGCACATCACGTTGATGAGCAACCAGCAAAAGGAAAAGCACCGCCAAAGCCAGCAAAGGCTTCAGTACCTACTAACATCAACAAAGAGCCAGAAATATGTGAGGTAATGTATGATGTACCACTAATTGCAGTTGGAAACTAGGTCCGGTAACGAGTTACAGGCTTGGGCCATCAATTGGTAATAGTTAATTGTGTCAGTCGTGTAAACAGAATCTTAGCTTTTTTACTGCCAAATCACATACATGTACATGTAGTGTTTATCCACCTGCCTATTTTGTATTAAGTACAAAGTTATAATGGGGTCCATAGCTGTGCATAGGTTTTGGTTGAACCACTTACACGATACATCTTTTCTTTTCTCTGTTGTTTCTCATGTGAAAGAACGCGTTTTTTATTGCAACTGTATTTTAGTTGTCAGTTCATTTGTGTTGTATTGAAACACACATCCAGTTCAGGTTGAAAGGAAGCTAGCTTAAACTGTAAAAGTGGGTTCTATCACACAAAAAATAGAGTGGTCTATTTGAGGAGTAAAAAAACATTCCTTGGATCGTGGGGAAACGTTTTGGAAGCTGGGGGAAAAAACATCAACATACTCCTTTCCAGGACCTCACAGTACATGTGATCTGAAACTGCACATATATGATGTATTTATTTGTTAGCATGTGTAATGTAACCATTTCATCCACTCTTCCACAACAAAGTATTTATTTAAGCTCAGTTTACAGTTTAACCTGTCAAAATCTTCATCACTTATAGATTAATAGCTACACACAGAGACGTTGTAGATCAGTTAAGCTCTGTCGTTTTCTAGATCACTGAGGAGGAAGCTGAAAAGATTAAGCAAGAAGAAAATGGTCCTATGGAGACCACTCCCCCCATTCCAGAGAGAAAAGAGCAGACACCCCTTGTCCCTGAAAGCAAGGAGGAATCAGAAGCTGCTAAGGTAAGTATTCATTCATCTGTATATAGTATTTTCCCACTGCTCTGGAGTGGCCAATGATTCCAAAAGGACTATTGCTCGAAATATATAAACCTCTGTGCATAAAAGCAGTTTTCTTCTTGTTGTTATGGTAATGGCTTAGCAACAAATCAATAATTACCACTACTAAGTCTAAGCTTCCCCTACCATACATCCCACATTGTCACCAGTTGAGCCACATCATGCCCCACCACCTCACCATTCTACTGCTGTGGGTCCTAATTAATGTCTCCATAACAATCTGAGCATCTGTACATAAGCACATATACAAGATTTGTTGTCTCACACAGAGTGATGAAGAAGACGCTGATGCAAAGGGGAAGATAAAACCAAATGCTGGTAATGGAGGAGATTTGCCCAATTATAAGTGGACTCAGGTTAGCTTTTTTCTTTGTATTTCTTATTTGTCTTTATTTTTCTTCCCTGTCCAATGTACACGCCTTGTTGATAGTCCCTCAATGATGCCGAGGTATGTGTACCATAGGAAGATATGTGTACCATAGTTAGATATGTGTACCAGGAAGGATGGTGGCTATCACTGAGCCGTAGATTATTATCAGTGGAGTACAACTACATATGGTCTGGTTTGACACTGTGCTAGTCTAGACCTGAAAATAAAGTACACTAAACACACATTGATGTTGTTTTATTGCTAATGTCTCTTCACTCCCTCTCCTCTTTTTCCCCTCTCCTCTTTCCACTTTCCATTCCTTAACTCTCCTAAGATCCGAATTCCAACAAACGTGGCTTTTGCAATTCGTAGCAAGGATGTTGTCTTTGATGCCCAATCCAAGGTGTGTGTGTGTGTGTGTGTGTGTGTGTGTGTGTGTGTGTGTGTGTGTGTGTGTGTGTGTGTGTGTGTGTGTGTGTGTGTGTGTGTGTGTTATGTAAGGCTTTCAGCATTCCATAACTTTAACCCTTTACCAGCGGTTGTTGCTAGTGACAAAATTAAATGTGTCTCGTGCCAGCTATTGTGGCTTATAAGCGACACGATGACATGTACGCACAGCACTCATAGTGTGCCTCATACATATAGCTTTATACTTTATATACATAACTACGCAGTTATAGCTACCCACTTCTGTAACAATTGACATTTGAAATTGTAGAAATACTATTACTGTAAAAATTCGGAGGGCGGGTTATCAGAAATACACACGCCACTTCATATTCGTACATAACATAAAGTGGTGCAGATAACATTCAAGCCACGCCCGAGTACACATAAAACTATAAGGCTGGTGAAAGATGGCTTCTGTCTGTTCATACAGCCAGATAAGAATTCGAAGGAAATCAATAACATGGAGTGCACACCCCGAAAAGCACACCTACGTGACACTTGATACACAAATGGCAGATACACCTGTTTGGGCACTAGCGGCACATAGAAGTGAAGGACGTGGGCACATGATGGGCACTAGAGGCATGTAGGGCACATAGAAGTGATGGGCACTAGCGGCACACAGGAACAATGGGCAGTGGGGGAATCTGGGGCACATAGGAATGATGGGCACTTGGGGCACATAGTGATAGGCACTAGGGGCACATAGTGATGGGCACTAGGCTACATGGCAGGTGATGGGCACTAGGGTACATGGTGGGTGATGGACACTAGGGTACATGGTGGGTGATGGGCACTAGGGTACATGGTGGTGGGTGATGGGCACTAGGGTACATGGTGGTGGGTGATGGGCACTAGGGTACATGGTGGTGGGTGATGGGCACTAGGGTACATGGTGGTGGGTGATGGGCACTAGGGTACATGGTGGTGGGTGATGGGCACTAGGCTACATGGCAGGTGATGGGCACTAGGGTACATGGCAGGTGATGGGCACTAGGGTACATGGCAGGTGATGGGCACTAGGGTACATGGCAGGTGATGGGCACTAGGGTACATAGCAGGTGATGGGCACTAGGCTACATGGCAGGTGATGGGCACTAGGGTACATGGTGGGTGATGGGCACTAGGGTACATGGTGGGTGATGGGCACTAGGGTACATGGTGGTGGGTGATGGGCACTAGGGTACATGGTGGGTGATGGGCACTAGGGTACATGGTGGGTGATGGGCACTAGGGTACATGGCAGGTGATGGGCACTAGGGTACATGGCAGGTGATGGGCACTAGGGTACATGGCAGGTGATGGGCACTAGGGTACATGGCAGGTGATGGGCACTAGGGTACATGGCAGGTGATGGGCACTAGGGTACATGGCAGGTGATGGGCACTAGGCTACATGGCAGGTGATGGGCACTAGGCTACATGGCAGGTGATGGGCACTAGGGTACATGGTGGGTGATGGGCACTAGGGTACATGGTGGGTGATGGGCACTAGGGTACATGGCAGGTGATGGGCACTAGGGTACATGGTGGTGGGTGATGGGCACTCGGAGACTTCGCACCCTCACAGAACCGCTATATTAGCAGGCTTATAGTACAAAACAATTGAACTGCAAAAAACCAACACTTGGTACTCACTTCCATGTATTATGTCAATCCAAACAGCAGCCTTCAGCTCCGTGCAAAAACAATTCTAACATGTGCACGCCAGATAAAGATATGTGCTATGTAACACCCATAATCAATATATACGGAGATGAAAAATAATAACCAAGTCACACCAGAACGAATTCTAGTCTCTAAAGGTACACAAACGTGTCAAGTACAGTAGCGACTGTCTAATTGGTGCATTCAGTGCGGTCAGTCATCATAGTATGCAAGGTCATAGCGACAATCAAAACCTACTTGCGTGTTCATAAACAAAAGCTCTTTCCATCCAAACAAACAAACATGCAGTAGTAAATTGTGAATGGATTTCGAACAAACAATGTGAAACTAAATGAATGATACACATCGAAATTTGAATTTCACCGTTTGGGAGACGATGTCAATACTTTATCGCTGGTAAAGGGTTAAGCCATGCGTCTGTAGCATTACCAAGGGCAAGTAGACTACTACATTTTAACTGTTGTTGAATATTGATGCTTGATATACGGGAGAGTTTAAATGAAACTTAACATACAATCTCAAGTGAAAAACATGGTGCTTACTGATGCCACACACACATTGGTACACTTTGAACACAGCATTTAAAAGTTGGATTGAAAGGTCATCCTCCAATGATTGATGGAGAGCTATTCAACAAGGTATTTATGCACGATTGTGCCATATGGCATGTATAATGTTTTCTTGCAGATTAAACCTGAGGACTCATTTTGGACCATAGAAGATAAGAAGAATATTGTTGTTCATCTTGAAAAAGTTGGTACATTACAAATTAAGATAAACAATGTAGCATTTGGGGTCATTTCCGTAAAGAGACCTACCTAACACATGATTTTTTTTTTTATTGATTTTGGACAAATCAGAAATGTGTTCTACACATTGCTTCTTATGCACTGAGAATGAGTATCTGTCTTGGAGTTGTAAGGTGCTGGGTTAGCCATACGCAAGCGTTACATTTCTATTGCGCATACTGGAAACTTTATAATGTATGCGCTAGGTCCCTTTTCGCGGAAACGGTCCAATTTGTCGTTTATTTTTATATGCAAGAAATGTCATCAGTGTGGGCAATCTTTCATTGTTTTACTAACATGTATTTATTGTTAGCAAAACAGAATGGAGTGGTGGACACGCATAGTCTTGACAGACCCAGAGATCAACACAAAGAAGGTGCAACCAGAGAATTCCAAGGTACTAAGCGTGGATGTGTGTGTGTGTGTGTGTGTGTGTGTGTGTGTGTGTGTGTGTGTGTGTGTGTGTGTGTGTGTGTGTGCACGTGTACCTTTGCAACCATGGCTAAGTGCATTTCTCTCTGTATTTAGCTGTCTGATTTGGACACAGAGACTAGGGGTATGGTGGAGAAGATGATGTATGATCAGCGTCAGAAGGAAGTATGTTATTTTGGATTCAGCTTTGCTGAACAGTACAGGGGATTCTAATGACTTATCCTCTGAACCAATACAAATGTGTGCCCTCTAGTTGGGTCTTCCCACTTCTGAGGACCAGAAGAAGCAAGATATTTTGAAGAAGTGAGTTACTAATGTGCAATGTTTGTTCCTCCTGTCTAACAACTAGATTTGTTTTTTAATTAAGTATAGTGACAGGGTCGGGGAACAGTTATTGTTGGTACCAAGTTTTTAATTAACTTTTATTTTTAACTGTAACTGCATCTTTTAACCACAATAGTTATTATAAGCATTAGAATAGGTAAGCAATTGCAAAATTTCATACCTCTATCTTCCAAGAAGTTTTATAATGAAATATGCTTGATTATTGAGGTTGTTTCTCAATCATGGAAAATTTGATGTGAAAATTTACACCCCTTATCAATTTTCTGGAGTTTTTATAGTGATGTACTTTAAACAATGTATAATATTTAGGATTTATTTAAATTTAATTAATACTTCGTTCCAACAATAGTTGTTGAAATAAAAAGTAACCAGGCCTGCACTTTAGGCAATGCTGTCCATGTTAGAAGGACATGTTGAAAGGAAAGTGTATTAGTTTCAGTTATTTCCACTGCTGAAGGAAGGATTTGTACATAGACCTGACAACCTTCATCTGTCTCTTTCATCATTCAGGTTTATGGAACAGCATCCAGAAATGGATTTTTCAAAAGCAAAGATCTCCTAAGCAAGCTCCATTGTGGTGACTTAATGTCTTGTTGGTTGGATTTGTTAACTAGATAGCAAGTTAGGTTGTGCAACTGTGTGGGTATAATGTGTGTGCTCTTCTAGGGCTGATTGTCTGTTCAACGTAATGTGCACTTCAGTTTGATGTTTTCTTCTGACAACCTAATTCTAAGTGTATTACCAATCTTGGATCTTGCTTCAACATGCATTTGTCTTGTGTAATCTGATCTGAATTGATGCAACCCACCTTACAAAGCACACTTGTCCTCCATTTGGGCACAATTCTCCTCTGTGCCTGTTCCGCTTGTTGCAGCAGCCACTTGCAACTAGATTACATTGAAAATTATGCATTTGACACAATGATTATAACGTTTTGAAACCCTCTAGTCTATCCTTTGCAGCAAGTACTTCAATGTCCAAAATACATATTGTCAGACAACTCCCATATATAAGGAAGGATGTTCAGATGTCAGTGGGGCTAGTGTAGCTATTACATCTCAGATGATACACTCTCTTGTAATCCTTGCCAGAGTTTGCTGTGAAGGAAATAAAGCTGCATTAAAATCCTAAGTTTACCAGTTTCTAACAGCGATGCTACTATTAGACAAATTTCATAAACATACAAAGGTGATGGCAAGTTATTCAACTGACAGCCTGACTTTAGCAACAGATCCCACTATTGCCAAAACTATAATATGTAGGGCACATTGCAGATCAAAACTGTGTGTTAAATAACATAAAAACTGTATGTTGAAAGGGAAAAAAACTGACGCCATTGAAAACGGTTTCTAGGAAGACTTAGGGACACCTATCCTCATGGCTGCTGCTTAAAAGTGAAGCCTTTGAAAATAACACTAAATATTTAGCCATCAACAGCAATGCAGCATTCCCCTACACTTGATGGTCTGCTGATGATCAACCTCTGATCCTGTGTGTTTGTTCTTTTTATTGTGTTGGCTTATTTGTGTAGCATGGCTGCATACACAAATGTGATTATGCTGGCAACGCACTGTTCCAGACTCAAACTTTACCTTGATATTTCTGGTGCAACATAGGCCGCAGTAACCATGGTAACAAGTGTGCTCTCTGCATCCTGGGGCATGGTGCTATCACATAACTGAAACATGCTCATAGGTGCCATACCTGAACCATAACTTCTAATGCCTCACATCGTTTCTGAAGCTTCTGGATCTCTAACTAATGGAAGCAGCTACCTCATATTAGAGCTCACCCTGCACACCAGTCACCGACCTCAACCTCCCTCACACACTGTTCTAACTGGTAGCAGACAGAGATGGGCACTTTCCCCAGCCTCCTTGCCATAACCTCTTGTAATGCACCTTGCTCATTTGCTATCTAAATGACCAAGTCAGCATGCAAAGTGATGAAACAGGCAATGGGATGATGGAAGTACATTTAAAGCAGTATTCACACCAACCTGCAACTGAAGATTTTCAACTTTGGCACCATAGCTGGACGGCAACACCTCATTCTGTTCATCTATGCAGTGATGGGGGAGGGTCTTCAATACAAAATGTATTACACCCACTGAACAGTCACACTGCACCTGGAGGTATGGTTGCGAAGCTCTCCATAGTATTGGTGTGAGTCAGCTTTTCATTCAGCAGTAATGATTTTAGTCTGTATATCTATGATCATAATGGATTTTCCACCAGAGAGGTCAATACCATACCGTGCGCTTTCCTCCACAGTAAGTTTGAAGTGCGTCTCTAATTTAGATACTCGCGATTTCAACTTCCGAAGTGTAACTGATTCAGTAATTGGCTGTTCTGGAGTTGCTGCCAATTGAATACGACTGTCTGATTGTTCGTGTTTCAGTTGCAGTAGGACATATTTGTCATATGATTCCTGTGAGGCCAGGAGGATGCGCACGCCGTTTACGATTCACTATCATAAACACACCTTGATTCTCTCTAACAGCCGCGAGTAGACACCACTAACTTTGATCACTCCATCAAATGCGTCAGAATGGACGGACAGCCTTTCCAAGGAAACTTCAATTTGAGACTTCGAAGGATTGGTGTGCTATGTAAAAACCAGACATTCCTACATTTGTATTCATAGCTGCTTGCTTACTTGATTCAGCTGCTTTCTGATTTCCTGCAGTGGTTCGGTACAGGCGAGAGCGCTTCTGATGTAAACTCGTTTACGAATGTAGCCTCTGTCTAGTTCAACGAGCTTTTCATGCAGCTCTGTCTTTGTTGTAGTGAGAGCAATTTCGCGCAACTTTTGAATAGTAACTGAATTCGCGCTCATTCGGCTAGCTGCTTGGTGTTAATAACTAATTTAAAAGTTATGACGCAATAAAAAGTTGTAATGGAGGAAGAAAAGGAGATCCAAGATTACGCCTGCTCGTTTTATGTCGGACGGGTTCCTGAAACAATTTTTGCCACAGACGAGTCAACCTCTCTGAAGGTATGATGGGACGTAAAAATAGAGTACTTAAATGTATTGAACTGGTTTGTGTGTACACAGTACTAGGCTTCGTTCGCATTTGAATTGGTCAATCATACATGCACCCTGTATCTGTTGCCCCGTTGTTGAAGAGAGAGCATAGGTGAAGGTAGACAAAATCACGATGCGTGAGAACGAATAGGTTGCGCTATATATAGTCTTCGTTTCCAGTCGCCTCGGCACGCAGAAGCCGTTTTGGCAATGCGCGGTTGAACCATATGATCAAACCTCTTACTGAACCACGCTCGATAGACAGTGTAGTGCATTGTCTATGCTTGCATGACTTCTTGTGACGTTGTGCACAATTAAATAGCACTGGGTCTATGCATGTATCCTCTCTTAGTAGAATCAAACGCACAAGAATGACCGCGAGAGTCCCCAAACTATGTTGTTCTCCTGCTACACTGAACATGCGCATCATTCCTATGATTGCATTCGAAGCTTTTCCAATGTAGCTACACTTTTTTTATCACTGCCTTAGCTTTAAGATCTTTTGTCATCACTGCCTTCTCTCACTGCAGGCTGAATTTGAGGCAGTATTTCGGACATATGGTGAAGATGTGTCTTTTAATTACCTGCGATCATTTGGGTTGGTCAAAGTGATGTACCCCACACTTGGGCAGGCAGCATTGGCACAGTCCAACCTTCATAATCATGAATTCAAGGGCATTAACTTCAAGTTGAAACCAATCAAGGTGGGCTCTACGTGTCCAGTCTCAAGCTTTGTGTTCCATAAACTTCAACACTGTTCTTCATCTTGTCTGCTTACCCATCTCCTGCCTGGCACCCTTATCCCTGCTTACCCATCTCCTGCCTGGCACCCTTACCCCTGCAGCCTGGCACCCTTACTCCTGCATACCCATCTCCTGCCTGGCACCCTTACCCCTGCTTACCCATCTCCTGCCTGGCACCCTTACCCCTGCAGCCTGGCATCCTTACTCCTACATACCCATCTCCTGCCTGGCACCCTTATCCCTGCTTACCCATCTCCTGCCTGGCACCCTTACCCCTGCAGCCTGGCACCCTTACCCCTGCATACCCATCTCCTCTCTGTAGTTCATTTGTTTCAATCTCATGCAATGCAGCCAATCATTCTTGGTTCTCGCACTTTGGAGATACCTAAAAGAACAATGCAATTCCTAATTTCACCACCTGCATCTCCTCCTGTGGGATGGGATCAAACCTCAGAGACCTCCCCTTGTGTGGACTACACCCTTGTAACAGCACTTGCAAAACTTCAGCTTCCAGGTATAGGCATGTCCAAATATGCTCCTCCACTCCCTCTCCATCCTCCATCCCTCCCCTCCCCATCATCGTGCCCTCCCTACCCTACCCTCACCACCCGTCCTCGCCATCTCCATATGAATCATCCCGTCCCCCCCACAATGATCGGGCACCCACCACCCGACCCATACTCACTCCAACCAATCCGAAACAGACAAGCCCCATCAAGCCCAGCGTTCCCTCCAACCCAGCATACTCCCTCGCTCCCCGCAGGATATCCAGCCGCGACTATTTCCCACCGCTCTCATCGATCCTACCCTCTCATCTCCCTCCTCATCCTCTACTCCTCATTCTCCCCACATCCATCCTCCTCATCCTCTCCCTCCTCATCGCTCCTCCTCATCCTCTCCCTCCTCATCCTCCTCCCTCCTCATCCTCTCCCCTCCTCACCTCTCTCTCTCTCCCTCCCCCACATCTGCAGGCTCAACACAGATCTTCATTAGGGGTCTGAGGACACACCAAGTATAGTAATAGTGACACCACCAGAAGAGATCATTCCTAGTGTGCTACAGAGAGATGAACAGCTTATTCGAATGTCTGTTCTGCCCTCCTGTGTAGTCCAGACATCCAGACCACCATTGCCTCAGCAGTCATGATTATTGTATGCATCCATGTGCGTGTGTGTTAGTGTTCAACATTTCATTGCAATACTCATCTGACATGTGTTACTGTAACAGTTGTGACATTATCTAATGTTGCCATTATGTAATGGCTAGACAAACGTGTGTGTGTGTGTGTGTGTGTGGGGGGGGGGGGGGGGCCTCTACCAGTGGCTGTACAACATGACCATCCATGCATGACTTGGTTATAAAAGAAAGGTTGATAAACAAATGAAATGTTATCTGAGCGCATGCACGGATATCCGCGGGTGTTGGTTGATATTCATGTCACCACATCATAAGGCCACATGACTGATTACATAATGCTGTAGCTGCAAATACATGTACACTCCCACCGCAATGAAGAAAAAGGTACGTTGTCACCTATAGATCGATCCACCGGGCATAAAGTTATTTCCACGCAGGTGCTTTTAATGGGGCAAAGCGGAAGCGGAAAAACCAGCATGCGATCCATTATATTTGCAAACTATGTCGCTAGAGACACCAGTCGATTGCAAGCCACGAGTGAGTGGAAACATAGCTTCTGGCGGTCTAGCGCTTTTAAAAGCGCACGCATTGACAGTTCGTAAAGATTGCAAGCACTGACGCTTCGTTTAAATCAGTGGCGGCGTTCGCTCGCTAGACGCCGTCTATTTGTTCATAAATATTTCCACTATCTTCTCACATGTCCACTTTCTCACCGCCCCTCACTTTCACCTCGTTTAGTTGATGTGGAGCATTCGCACATCCGTTTCCTTGGTAACCTGGTGTTACACCTTTGGGACTGTGGAGGGTAAGCATTACTAAACACGTATCTGTACTAGCCACGCCCCTAACTTAACTGCCAATTCTCTACTGGTCCATCATAGGCAGCGTGCCTATAGGGACAGCTACTTTACAAGTCAGAGAGACAGTGTGTTTAAGAATGTTGAGGTCCTTATATACGTGTTCGATGTTGAGAGCCGTGAAGTGGAGGAAGACATGCACTACTATCAGACATGCCTGGAGGCCATCATGCAGAACTCTCCTGAGGCCCAGGTGTTCTGTTTGATCCACAAGATGGACCTCATCCCAGAGGATCAAAGACAAGTGGTAACTCCGTGATTGTAAGTACACCATATTTTTTTACACTACATGCGTGTGTTATATAGGTTTTTGCAAGTAAGATGTCGGAATTGCAGAAGTGTTCTTTACCACACAAGTTCACTGGCTTTCAAACCTCTATCTGGGATGAGACCTTATACAAGGTAACCAATCAATTATTATGCACTGTTGTATTTGTTATTCATTGGGAGGTGTGGCTGTATAGGTATCAGCATTGTGGGCTGGGCATTATGAGGTCATGGTAGCATTACATGAGTGCCACAGTAACAACAAATTAAGGGAATTCGTCAAAGCCCCCATGATCTTGTTATGACAATTTGGTATGTTTAATATTTAATATAATTTGTTCATCAGTGTAATCATACTATCTTATGGTAGGCTTGGTCTGAAATTGTTCGAAAATTGGTCCCAAACATTGGCAGCCTACAAATGCATCTGGATAGTTTTGCAGGAGTGCTTGATGCAGATGAGATACTTCTCTTTGAAAAGGCCACATTCTTGGTGAGTTTCAAGTTTGACAATCAGTTTGACATACAAATTACTCTCCCACAGGTGATTGCACATTCAGTTCAGCATCAACATAATGATATTCATCGTTTTGAGAAGATCAGTAATATTGTTAAGCAGTTTAAGCTAAGCTGTAGGTAAGAGATTTGACTGTAAGGTAAAATTAATTCAGCTGTAGCACACTAATACGACGTTTCTTTCACATAGCAAACTTCAAGCACAGCTTCATAGTATGGAAGTGAGGAATTCATCCTTTGCTGCCTTCATTGATTCCTTCACTGCCAATACTTATGTCATGGTCATCATATCAGATTCTTCAATACGTAAGTGAAGCTAGGTGATCCCTAGAAGTTCCCAGTCCATATTTCATAATTACACATTTGTAGTCGAGTAACCTTGATCATATGCTGATAACCACATACATACATACATACATACATACATACATACATACATACACACACAAACACACACACACACACACACACACACACACACACACACATTATACAGCCTCAGCAGCTACTCTGCTGAACATACAGAATGCAAGAAAACATTTTGAAAAGCTAGAGCAATTTGAAAGTGGATTTTTGAGCAGTGCAGTGGGCCTAGCTGGGTAATGAATAAGGAGACTATATGTGTTCGTTCGTTCTAATTGTGTATTGGCAATACTGTTGCAAAATGCATGCACATATCTGTGAAACGTCGATAACCTCCTAGTGAATACCAACTTACCGAGAGGTAGGTAGTTTAGTGGTCAAAGAGAAGTTTCCCGTCTCCCGCGTAGTACATCTAGTCACTTCGGAGCCATGTAAAGGTCGCTTCGTCGAGTTGTGGGTGTGGTTTGCACGCACGTGATTCTATCAGATGCAGTGCATTCACCCTGTCACATGACTGGTACATTGGAAGAGCGGGCCTATAATAAGTGTGGACGGTGGAAGCAATGAAAAAGAAGGTATTGTTGGAGGCGTGACGAATAAGTTGTGGCGAGGCGGTAGTGGTGAGGCATAGGCCTGTTGGTACTATTATGACTTTATGTTCTTGGACGTACGTTATTAAATTGGAGACATTGCACATCACGTAGGTACTTCTAATGGGTAAGAGCGGCTGTGGCAAAACAAGTATGAGATCCATCATTTTCGCAAACTACATCGCGAGAGATACCAGACGCCTTGGGGCCACCAGTGAGTTAAACATTACTAATAACTGGGAAGGGATCACGTGTCATTCCGGCCTCTGGCTACTTGTATGTTCATTTCGTTCTAGTTGATGTGGAACACTCACATATCCGTTTCCTTGGTAACCTGGTGTTGAATCTTTGGGACTGTGGAGGGTATGTTTGGCACGTGTGTGTTGTATCTGGAGCTGCATACATGATATTTTGTGGCTCCAGTTTTGCACATATATTGTACAATATGCACAGTGGTTGTAAAGGTGTGTCACCATGATCTTTGGCATTTCCATGCAGACAAGATGTCTTTATGGACAGCTACTTTACAAGTCAGAGAGACAATGTGTTTAAGAATGTTGAGGTCCTTATATACGTGTTTGATGTTGAGAGCCGTGAAGTGGAGAAAGACATGCACTACTATCAGTCATGCCTGGAGGCCATCATGCAGAACTCTCCTGAGGCCCAGGTGTTCTGTTTGATCCACAAGATGGACCTCATCCCAGAGGATCAAAGACAAGTGGTAACTCCCCTGGTTGTTAGTTGCTGGCAAAGTAATCATGGTGTAATCCATATGATTATGGAACTTTGTGTGGGCCATAGCCATACATACTAAATCCCTCATGCTGCAAAGTATAGAGTGTGCTGTCATTTTGCTCTCAGTTTGTTTTAGAACATACCCCATGTACCCCATTTTCATGCTAATTGCGAAGCACATTCTTTGTGATGTATTGCTTGTCCTGTAGCCACTCCATTTGTAGAGGTTGATGCTGGTCCTGTAGCCACTCCATTTGTAGAGGTTGATGCTGGTCCTGTAGCCACTCCATTTGTAGAGGTTGATGCTGGTCCTGTAGCCACTCCATTTGTAGAGGTTGATGCTGGTCCTGTAGCCACTCCATTTGTAGAGGTTGATGCTGGTCCTGTAGCCACTCCATTTGTAGAGGTTGATGCTGGTCCTGTAGCCACTCCATTTGTAGAGGTTGATGCTGGTCCTGTAGCCACTCCATTTGTAGAGGTTGATGCTGGTCCTGTAGCCACTCCATTTGTAGAGGTTGATGCTGGTTATGGTGTGGAAGAACTGGAAAGCTTTGCTTTCAACCAAATTGACCATTTTAGCAACGTGTGATCTCAGATAATTGAAATCAGTAACTTATTTTCCAATCACAGACCCTGTTGTAAAGTCAATTTGCCAATTAATACATATCGGTACTACTCTTACAGGTGTTTGGAAAAAGGGAGTCTGAACTGGTGAAGCGCTCACTGCCCTTGAAGTGCGCTTGTTTTAGAACATCTATTTGGGATGAGACATTGTATAAGGTACCTACAGGTGCATATGTGTCATATCACTGGATCATTCCAGTGTATAGCTGATCTCCCCCACCCCCCTAATAGGCGTGGTCAGATATTGTTCACATGTTAGTTCCAAATGTGAACCACCTACAAATGCATCTGGACAGCTTTGCAGGAGTGCTTGATGCAGATGAGATACTTCTCTTTGAAAAGGCCACATTCTTGGTGAGTTTGACGATCAAAAGGTGTACAAATTACTCTCCCACAGGTGATTGCACATTCAGTTCGGCGTCAACATAATGATATTCATCGTTTTGAGAAGATCAGTAATATTGTTAAGCAGTTCAAGCTAAGTTGTAGGTGAGTAGTCTGAACCCAAACATGACCACCTCTAGCCATCACACTCATTGAGTTGTGTATGAAAATATGCACAATGCTTTGTTCATATGCCATCATGGATATGATTAGTGGTCCCCAGACCATTGCAGCAATCATAATTTTTTATATTACTCACTACAAGGTCTTTGTTTCTTTCACATAGCAAACTTCAAGCACAGTTTCATAGTATGGAAGTGAGGAATTCATCCTTTGCTGCCTTCATTGATTCCTTCACTGCCAATACTTATGTCATGGTCATCATATCAGATTCTTCAATACGTAAGTGAAGCTAGGTGATTCCTAGTAGTTCCCAGTCTATTGTCTAGATAGCTCCATTGTGATAGAGAGAGATGGGTTTATATTCAAATGCCGTCATCAATAAATAATGTAATTTAAGCATTAAGCTTCACAGTGCACAATGGAGCTTGGACAAGGATGTCGGAAAGTGTATGTGTGATCCACCACACCTACCCTTACAGCCTCAGCAGCAACCTTGGTGAACATAAGAAATGCAAGAAAGCACTTTGAAAAGCTAGAGAGATCGGACAGTGGGTTTTCAGGCTCTGGTACAGCCAGACTAGAATGAAATGTGGATAATTTGAGTTGGAATTTTTTTTTTTCTTTTTTTTTTTGTTAGACAGTCTGTGTTAAAATTATGTGAGTTAGAGTGAATATGAATATTACTATGTTGACGTACTGCAACTCACAATTGTATTATGTTCATAAAAGTATGTACAACAAAATGACAAAACAGCTGTCAAATAGCTACCTGTGCTTGAAAACAAAAATGCAGGTGGTTCATAAATTCAGTGTCTGAGTATAACACTAACAGAAAATATAACAGACTTTGTGTTAAAATCTAAACATCATGTACTGAGAGAGAATATAAGAATTGTTGAATATACTCCGCTGGTGGTCAATGATAATTAGCTGAACATTCCTATTGGATAACGCCATCTTGTGTGATGAATACAGGTTTATTTCCGTCTTGCACAACTGGACGAATGAGTTGTTGTAATGTTTCATGAAGCTCTTCCATCGAGTACTGTTGAGATTACCATACACAATTCAATTATATATATCTGCAACCATCATGATGTAGGCAACAAGCCATATAGTACCTGACACAATGAACCTTTTTATAAATGAAATGGTAACTAGTGTATACTGCCACAGAAAGCAGCTGGGATATGATGACATCACTGGTTTAATACACCACTGACCATCGACCATTCCTATGTAAGGTTAAGAGACTTGCCTGCTGCAGGACTGATAAGGGGGTATGCTTCTTTTTCATTGACCCAGCACAAGTGTTGCAAAACACAACATACTGGTTGTTCTGGTTGGTGACGAACAGAATGTTGAAAACTTCATCCTGAAGGTAGATGCTTCATTTGGTGAAAGATAGGATAGATGTAAAGTTCTTAAATACATACCAGACAATTGGCACAGCAAGGGCTGCTCTCTCCTTTAACCCTTCCATGCCACACAACAGGGATGTTCGCTCTCTTAAGTGATGAAAGGAGTGCCTGACAGTGATTAAATGAGCTTTCAAGAACATCCCTGCCAGCAAATATATGTCATTCATAACACACACTACACATAGGCGGGTGAGTGCTTTTACTTGAGCAGATTAACAAGGCTGTGGTCCATGCACCGGACTCTGCGTGCCAGGTTCCAGGACAAGTGCACCATTGGAACAATGCTGCGCACATCTGTCAAGATAGACAATGCGTTGTCATGTAAAGGCACACACATTAGAGCCCACCACCGTAGTTCTTACTTTGAATCTTGTTCCATAGATATCTCTCCCAGGCCATCCTGAACTGGTGTGCTGTTATTGGACCACTGTTCCAGGCAATGTTATTGCACACACCCTGCGAGGGGTACATAGCACACATAACTACAGTACATGTACATGTCTTTCACTCACTATAGCTTGCACCCAGTGTACAGTTCCTGGATTGATCCAGACCACATCTCCTTTGTACTGTGTAAATCTGTACACAGGAATCTTGTGGCGCTCAAGCTCCTCCAGGATGGGCCACCACGAGCCTGGGAACAAGACACACATTATTCTCGCCATACATCACTCTAGGCTCACAGCTGTACATACCAACAAGGAAGCTCAATTTGTGCCTGATAAAGAAGAGAAGGCACAATACATCATCAAGCCAACCAGCAGCACATGAACCCACTTTTCACACAGAGTGTGCACTGCTCCCCAATATTGATTATGCACTGCAAACCACTCACACGCCCCTGGACCGATGTTAATATTAACAGAACAGAAGTTATTGTTCTCCTGGTGGCCTGGAGGAGTATATGATGATCACATGACCATCACAAGACCATCACACCCTATATGAAACCTTTGCATACCAGGTGTGCGGCATCCCGGCACCTTCATGTACAACTGTACCGTGTTCATTCCCAGGATTGTGTGACCAACATAGTTCAGAAGGTTTGCCTCAGGGCACGTGACCTGTGTGAGTGGGTGGAAGTGAAAGGCTCCTCCCCCCACTACCAAAGCCAGTGGTTACCTGAATGAACCTTGGCAGTTTCTCTATTTCTGCCAGCTGCAAATGCCACCTGCATGTACATGATTGGACTGCTGCTACAGCTCATCTGAGTCATCCTCACACACATACCTGACTTTGTCTGAAAGGTCCACATTGGTACCAAATTTAAGTTGTTTCTTTCTTCTGCAATGAATTAAGGAGGAAGGATATAAGCTTACATGAGGATTGGTGTGTCAGGTGGACCACAGTTGTACCTCTTTCTTCCACTAGATGTGCTTTCATCACCAAAGTCATTACGATGTGCCTCCTCCTATCCAACACACACATAAAATTACACAAGAAGTTGCTGGACTGGGCACTACCACAATAGCACATATCACTTGTAAGGGCACATCCCCATCCCCATCTCTCCCCCCACCCCCATCTCTCCCCCCACCCCATCTGTCCCCTCACACTGTGAGAAATGTGGGTGGGTGGGTGAGAGAGATGTGGGAAGTGAGGGTACAAGGACATCCCTCCACACACCCCTCCTCCTAACACTCCCCTCACACATTGGACAACTCCCACATCCCGCCCCGCCCCGAACACGCCCAAGCCCGCCCCGCCCCTAACACGCCCACAGCCCGCCCCGCCCCGAACACTCCCACAGCCCTCCCCTCCCCGAACACGCCCACATCCCTCCCCTCCCCCTAACACTCCCACATCCCTCCCCTCCCTAACACTCCCACATCCCTCCCCTCCCTAACACTCCCACATCCCTCCCCTCCCCTAACACTCCCACAGTCCTCTCCCACATCCCTCCCCTCCCCTCACACATTCCACATCTCCCCTCCCACCTTCCATACTGTCCCCTCCCACACACACCCTCCCCTCACAGACGGACACATAAATCACCTCCTGGAGTGTGTTGAGCACTGTGGTCTGGTATTGTGCGTACTGATGAATTCTCATCTCCGACCTATTGAAGTAAGTTGAATATGTGCTCCAGCAATGCGAACACTGCCATTCACGTGTACCTCTGTACAATAGTAATCATACCTTTCACTTTCGCATCTCCAAACTTGCTTTCGGAACGTTGGGTCCCAGTTCTCATCAGGGGCCTGAAGCACCTGTGTGCAGAGTGGGTAGTGACTAGGCTGGGGACTAGGCTGGTGTAGGCATAGTCAAATAAGCCATTAACACAACTATCTCCTTGAAACCATAATCTCTGATCTGCTTAAATCACCTTTCCACTGGGTACAAATATTAAATGGATATTATGATTGATTGGCAGTCATACAAGAGCGGTTGAAACACATACAAAGGAACCACTACACCAGACACAATGGACTTTGCACACAAATGTTCCTGGTGTTACATGTTATGGGTTGAAATGTACAGCTACATGTAGCTAATATATAGCCTATGGGAGCACAATTCAAGTAAGTGTCCATGCAGCATTTCAAGGGGTGGGGATTAGAGTGACTCCATTGCAATACTGTCCTCACTTCACCTCCCGCTAACAAAAACAAACAAAGTCTACACCCCTCGGATGGCACCCATCCTCCTCCGCTAGCCCTCCTCACCCAGTCCTCATCTATCCTTCCGCACCCAGCCGCCGATCCAGGCAACCAAGCCGCCGCAGCCACCGCAACAAGCAGCCTCAAGCATCCGGACACAAAGCAGCCGATAGAGCCCGGCCTACCCATCATCCCCCTAGCCCTCCTCACCACATCACCCTCATTCCTTCCTCACCATCCTCCTATCGATCCTTCCTCACCCATCATCCTCCTCTATCTCTTCCTCACCCATCATCCTCCTCTATCCTCATCCTCCTCTATCCCTTCCTCACCCATCATCCTCTCTATCCTTCCTCACCCATCATCCTCCTCATATCTTCCTCACCCATCATCCTCCTCTATCCCTTCCTCACCCATCCTCCGCTCCTCTATCCCGTTCCTCACCCATCTCCTCCTCTAAACCTTTCCTCACAAACCTGTTCTCTAATTTCCATCTCGTGATCAGGACTTGTGTCTTTTAATGTAGCAGTTGAGAATTTTTCGAGATCTGGTACAGAATGTGACATACAAAGGTATCACCTGACATCACCTGACATCGCATGGCTCACCAAACTCTACTGCAGAACACAGCCCTTTAATCAAACATATGGGAAGGGATGGATTGGTACAAAAGCTATGGAGCCTGGGGAAGAGATCATCAACAGTTGAAACCTATTGGACAGAATGACATCATTGTAAGTGGAGGAATGACATTGTGTGTGACATTGTGTGTAAGGATGGAGTGGACTGATGTCAAGGATGGAGTGGACTGATATCAAGGATGGAGTGGACTGATATCAAGAATGGAGTGGACTGATATCAAGAATGGAGTGGACTGATATCAAGGATGGAGTGGACTGATATCAAGAATGGAGTGGACTGATATCAAGGATGGAGTGGACTGATATCAAGAATGGAGTGGACTGATATCAAGGATGGAATGGACTGATATCAAGGATGGAATGGACTGATATCAAGCATGGAATGGACTGATATCAAGGACGGAATGGACTGATATCAAGGATGGAATGGACTGATATCAAGGATGGAGTGGACTGATATCAAGGATGGAGTGGACTGATATCAAGGATGGAGTGGACTGATATCAAGGATGGAATGGACTGATATCAAGGATGGAATGGACTGATATCAAGGATGGAGTGGACTGATATCAAGGATGGAGTGAACTGATATCAAGGATGGAGTGGACTGATATCAAGGATGGAATGGACTGATATCAAGGATGGAATGGACTGATATCAAGGATGGAGTGGACTGATATCAAGGATGGAGTGGACTGATATCAAGGATGGAATGGACTGATATCAAGGATGGAATGGACTGATATCAAGAATGGAGTGGACTGATATCAAGGATGGAATGGACTGATCACATCTACAATAGTCATTACTTTGGAATCTGATGGAGGAAACATATCAGTGCACAGATCCACAGAACCATATTGAATCTAAAACCAAGCTTTGTAGATTCTGCCCATCTTGTATTCAGCAACACATAATGACCACAGCCACTGGAGAGGCAAGTCAGTGCTATACCATTTTAGCCTTACGACTATGGCCACATCATGTGACTGTATTTTAGGTCATTAACCTGATTAAGTGCACAAGTCCAGAGTACATGTATACAGACACAGACACAGTACCTGGAAAACAGGACAGCTTGGATGAAGGTCCTCTGTTGGGCTACAGAGAGGGGGGCGGGGCGGTCTAAGGGGGTTTTTCAACATGTACTCTGCCTCCTCCCCTAGAGACGGGTTAGGTTGTGGAAGGAGTGTGACTGCACAGGCATGAGGATAACAGAATGACGGCTCATCATTTGGAGATGAATCACTGGGTGTGGTTGAGGGTGTGGAGGTGGAAGGTGTGAAAGGGTCACTGGGAAAGTTGTGGTCAATGGAACTGGTGGACAGCTTGGTCTTAATTGAAGACACACCACTCGAGCTATCCTCTGTGCAATCTGGAACCTTCACATGCTTAAGAGCTAGCAGATCACCTTCCCTGTTAGGAGGAATGGCCCTCCCTCTACTCTGCCCCACCAAAGCCTCCACAGCCTGTGCCCCTTCAAAGTCAATGCATGTCTCATCCAGTAGCTGGCCAATGTCTGCACCACCCTGCTCTGATGGCTGGCCATTCCTCAAGACAGATGACTTCTCAGTAAGGTGCTTTGTCAAGTAGTCTCCCATATGACACAGCCCTCCCATTACATGTAGAGAAACCTGAGAAAGGTCCCCAGGCCACTCCCATGTACGGTGTGGGTGCCCAGGCTGGTCTGTTGGAAGAGTTGGGTGCCCAGGATGGTCTGTTGGAAGAGTTGGGTGCCCAGGATGGTCTGTTGGAAGAGTTGGGTGCCCAGGATGGTCTGTTGGAAGAGTTGGGTGCCCAGGATGGTCTGTTGGTAGAGTTGGGTGCCCAGGATGGTCTGTTGCAAGAGTTGGGTGCCCAGGCTGATCTATTGGAAGAGGTGGGTGCCCAGGCTGGTCTGTTGGAAGAGATGGGTGCCCAGGCTGGTCTGTTAGAAGAGGCAGGTGCCCTGGCTGGTCTGTTGGAAGAGATGGGTGCCCAGGCTGGTCTGTTAGAAGAGGTGGGTGCCCAGGCTGAACAGGTGTTGTGGGCTGATGTGGTGGACACATGGACTGGCCTTCAGGTCTTGCTGGAAGAGGTAGAGATTGATGGAGGCACACTGGAGACCATATTTGGCTAGAGGAGTGTGTCACATGACATTGTGCACTCCGACCAATGGCTTCTAGAGAACGAACATGTAATAGCTGAGCAGATGACGAACTATCATTCAATAAAGGGGTGTGGCTTGCAGAAGGCTGGTTGCTACTAGAAGGGGTGTGGTCAACTGAAGTGGTAGTCCTCTGCCGGTCAGTGACTAAAGGAGATGGGCCTGGGGATGAGGAAACTACAGCTTCCTTGGCACAAAGGGGGTGTTGTTGTAAGTGTGTGGTCATACAATGTGAGGAAGGAGATGGGACAAGAGATTCACATGTGGAAAAAGATGTCACACCAAGGAAAGCAGTGCCTACATGCCTCTCCACTGTGTTTGGGCTAGCCAGAGGTAGTGTAGGTGTGACTGAGAACACATGTGTTTGGTTGGTGATGTCATTACTGCATTGGTCATGTGAGACAGTGGGGGTGTGCTCGCACGCAGCCTCCTCTTTGATGCTGTTCGTGGCTTTAAGGTGTATGTCACCCCCAGGACATACGTGTAGCTCTCTCCTGGTGCCAAGCCAGGGTCTGTGGTTTGTGTAGCCATTCTGCACACTGCTGGTAGCCATTTCTAGTGTCCCAGTGAGTGATAGCTTCTTATCAACAGCAGTGCAGGGTGAGAAGAAATCACAAGAGAGACTGGATGACCTATCCTGTGACATTGCCGGCTCCTGGAATTATAGAAAGACGGAGAAATGAAGGGCACAGAGAGGAGGGATGGAGTGAAGGAGGATAGAGTAAGGGAGGGTGGAGTGAAGAAGAGATGGAGTGAAGGAGGATAGAGTAAGGGAGGGTGGAGTGAAGAAGAGATGGAGTGAAGGAGGACAGAGTAAGGGAGGGTGGAGTGAAGAAGAGATGGAGTGAAGGAGGATAGAGTAAGGGAGGGTGGAGTGAAGAAGAGATGGAGTGAAGGAGGATAGAGTAAGGAGGATGGAGTGAAGAAGGGTTGGAGTGAAGGAGGAATGGAGAAACAAGCAACAAATATGAGATGAAGATGGAGGAGGAGGAGCTACATGTACCTTCAATTTGTCCCCTTTTTCGAAGACTGTTGTTGCGGGCAAAACATAGTGCTACAATATCAATATGAAATGACAATGTGATAGTAACAGCACCAAGATACGGTACATGTAAGTGTCATGTGCACACCAGGTGTCATGTGCACACCTGAGGAGTCATGCATACACCAGAGGTGTCATGTGCACACCAGGTGTCATGCATACACCAGAGGTGTCATGTGCACACCTGAGGAGTCATGCAAACACCAGAGGCGTCATGTGCACACCAGGTGTCATGTGCACACCTGAGGAGTCATGCATCCAGAGGTGTCATGTGCACACCTGAGGGTTCTCACCAGTATGGGGCAAACAGCTGGAGGTGGTCTTTTATTGGAAACACTGAGTGGTACACATGTGCTCCAGGCTTCTGACAGAGTAGGAAGAGTGCAGGGTTGGCAAACAATGGCTTGATATAGCTCTCTAACATATGGCTCCAGAACCGATAATCGCTGATGAATACGATTCAAAACAGCTCCTGCAAAGCAACTGCCATTATGAGAGGCACTGGGCTTGTGAAACCTACACAATACACAGCACCAAATCTATGTACACAGCAAGCAACATGTTAGCAACATGTACAATACGCATGCACACATATCCATTTGCTGCCCACAAAACTAATAATCAAATTATAGACTAAATAGGTTGTCAATAACTTAAATTGTAATATTGCTGATACATCAACTAACATTCAACTGTTCGTGGTCATTAAGCAGAACCAATACATGACAATGATTATCTAACTTTGTTTATGAATTGATAAGGTTCTTTCTGAGGAAAAGAAACCATCTATACACAGTCTGTAGCACCAGCTACATACATGGCAACTAACCAACCACACGCTACAATGGCACCTGAGTAGTGGTGAACAAGGTAAGGTGTTGTGTTCACTGTTAGAAGGTAAGGTGTTCAATGTTAGAAGGTAAGGTGTTCAATGTACAAGGTAAGGTGTTCACTGTACAAGGTAAGGTGTTCAATGTACAAGGTAAGGTGTTCAATGTACAAGGTAAGGTGTTCAATGTACAAGGTAAGGTGTTCAATGTACAAGGTAAGGTGTTCAATGTGACAGAGATTAAACACATTGGGAGAAGGAATCGGAAGGAGATGGTGGAGGAGAGAAGAGGAAGGGGAGGGGATGGTGGAGGAAGGGAAGGGGATGGTGGAGGAGGGAAGGGGATGGTGGAGGAGAGAAGAGGAAGGGAAGGGGATGGTGGAGGAGGGAAGGGGATGGTGGAGGAGAGAAGAGGAAGGGAAGGGGATGGTGGAGGAGAGAAGAGGATGGGAAGGGGATGGTGGAGGAGGGAAGGGATGGTGGAGGAGGGAAGGGATGGTGGAGGAGGGAAGGGGATGGTGGAGGAGGGAAGGGGATGGTGGAGGAGGGAAGGGGATGGTGGAGGAGGGAAGGGGATGGTGGAGGAGGGAAGGGGATGGTGGAGGAGGGAAGGGGATGGTGGAGGAGGGAAGGGGATGGTGGAGGAGGGAAGGGGATGGTGGAGGAGGGAAGGGGATGGTGGAGGAGGGAAGGGGATGGTGGAGGAAGGGAAGAGGAAGGGAAGGGGATGGTGGAGAAGGAAGTAGATGGGGAGGAAGGGATGTGGAGATTTGAGTGCAAGTTGAAGGTCTCACTTATATGACACAAAGAT